>PPXN03000032.1:0-116676 GCA_003708445.3 Grigorovia transvaalensis | reverse complement strand
GACTCTCTATTTGTTAAAAAGCAATCTAAGTTATGCTTTCAAGTGGAACTAATTTACCAAGTGGGGAAATTAGATACTTAAGTGAAAATTTCTTATTGAAGTACTTCTTAATCTCAACAAAGAATAATAAATCTACACATATAAATAGTCGTAAGATTTATGTATTTTAGTTTATTGATTATTCTTATATAGTTTAAATAAGAAGAAGCAACGAAAACATTTGCTGTAGTTAGACATATTAATATTGAATATGAGTACAGAAATCGATCAACACTTAGATGAGATACTTGTTGATAGAGCTTCGTTCATGAAGTCCACTCTACACACTGTAGTAAAAAAACGATTGCGCAAGCCCGGAATCGAACCGGGGGCCCAACGATGGCAACGTTGGATTTTACCACTAAACCACTTGCGCTTGAATATAAAAAAATATTTTACCTGTTAGCTTAATGACGTAAAACATGCTTTCAAAACTTTGAGCAGCTTTCTGCCTTGCAAATAATAACAGCTGAGTTTTGATACAATAAAAGTTGTCTGGTACCTTACCTCAGAGTTTCTATCACCTGAAAGCCATTTATTTTATTTCACTTTAATTTTTCAAATTTTTTTTTTTTTTTTTTGCTTTCTTTAGTATGAAACTCATCGGATTGAAAAATTTCAAGTAAGAAGTGATAGAGGCTCATTGAAGTTGTTCGACTACTATAGACCAATGGTACAAATAAAAACTGAGGCAATCTTTACTGGTGCTAACCAACAAAACCAGGTTAGTGATTACAGTAAAGAAAATGAAATTTTAGCATTTGGTGCCGGTAAAAATATTGCATTATGGAATCCATTAGACTCTAATCACAAGGGTATATACATGACTTTAAAAGGTCATGATGCAGAAGTAACATGTGTCAAGTTTGTTAAAGGTACCGATCTTATGGTATCTGCTTCAGAAGATTATCATGTTAAGATTTGGAAACTTCAAATTGGCAGCGATGTTAAGTATTGGAAATGCATTCAAACTATTGAACATTATCAAAATTCCATTGTGACTTTGACAGTGTTACCAAAATTTATTGTGGTCGGTTGTGCTAATGGTACAATATCTATCTGGAATCAGAGCACTGAAAGTGACGAATTCATTTTAGGTGATGAATTTGAAATTGGTAAAAATGTTCTACCGTTATCACTATCCATGACCAACGTTATTGATAACAAATATATCTTGGCAGTAGGTGGTACAAACGCTAATATCTTCATTTTTTCGTTCATCTTTGATGAAGAAAATAATAAAATTTCAGATTGTCAATTATCAACCAAATTGGAAGGACACGAAGATTGGATCAAATCATTGTCTTTCCGTCATCAGGAGACTCCTGGTGATTTTCTTCTAGCTTCAGGCTCACAAGATCGTTATATTAGACTTTGGAGAGTTAGAATAAACGACCTAATTGACGATCCAAATGAGAGTGAGAATAAATTGACTCTTTTGAATAATAAACAATTTAAATTTACCATTGGCGATGATTTAAAAGTTGCCATCAATTTTGATGCCTTGATTATGGGGCATGATGACTGGATTTCCTCAATCCAGTGGCATGAAACACGTTTACAATTATTAGCAGCTACTGCGGATACTGCGCTAATGATTTGGGAACCTGAAGAAACTTCTGGTATCTGGATTTGTCATACAAGATTAGGTGAATTATCCTCCAAAGGTGCATCAACAGCTACTGGATCTGTCGGTGGATTCTGGTCTTGTATCTGGTTTAATAAAGATGATAATGACTATATTTTAACAAATGGTAAGACAGGTGCATGGAGAGTTTGGTTAGCCCAAAGAGATGGTACCGTTGAACCTCAATTGGCTATCTCAGGTGCTACAAGGGAAGTTACTGATATTTGTTGGTCCAAGGATAATAAATTTTTATTGTCCACCTCATTAGATCAAACTACTAGATTATTTGCACCATGGTTAATCAATGCAGATGGTACAAAAAGAAATTGTCGTACGTGGCATGAATTCTCTAGACCACAAATTCATGGTTATGATATGATCTGTTGTGAAATTTTAAATAATACGAGATTTGTCAGTGGTGGGGATGAGAAAATCTTTAGATCATTTGATGAACCAAAGAGTGTTGCTGAAATATTGCAGAAATTTGTTGATCCTACAATCAATACTGATTTAGAGATGCCAGAATCTGCATCTGTTCCTGTACTTGGTCTTTCCAATAAGGCCACTGAAGATGTGGATGAAAATGAAACTGAAGATGTGGATGAATTGGAGACAAATGATAATAAAAATATTTCATATGATTTGGTTCAATCATTAAACCAACCACCAATGGAGGACACTCTTCAAAGACATCTTCTTTGGCCAGAAATTGAAAAATTATATGGTCATGGTTATGAAATTACATGTTTAGCTGTCTCACCAGATGGTAAATTGACAGCATCTGCATGTAGATCAAATACAAGACAACATTCTGTCATTAGAGTTTTCGATAATACAACTTGGTTAGAATTAAAGCCAAATTTAGCATTCCATGATTTAACTATTACTAAATTAAGATTCTCTCCAGATAATAAATATTTATTAAGTGTTTGTAGAGATAGAAAATGGGCTGTTTGGGAGAGAAATTTACAAGATAATACATTTACTTTATTACAAGGTAATCAAAAACCACATTCCAAAATTATTTGGGATGGTGATTGGGCACCAGCAGATTTCGGTAACGTATTTATAACAGCATCAAGAGATAAAACCATTAAACTTTGGAGATTTGATACATCAAAAAATGAATACTGTGTTGAAAATTCAGTGAAATATAAGAAGGCTGCAACATCCGTTTCTATCTTGGAAAGGACAATCGATAATAAACTATTTGTAGCCGTTGGTTTGGAAACAGGTAGTATTTTCATCTATAATTATGATAAAGAAACTGGTTTCCAAGAATTAGAGGAAGTTGATGGTTTAATTACTCCAGCTGACAAAGTAACTAGATTAAGATGGGCTAAGCCTGACAATATTGCTGAAAATGAGCTACTATTAGCATCATCCAGTAGTGATACCACTACTCGTATATTTTCTATTTCATATTAGAGTGCGTGTTTCAGACTGTTAAAAAAAGACCAACAGAAAAAGAAAAAAGAATGGAAAAGATAAATTAAATGTATTTATATAGGTCTAATTTAAGTATTATTCGACTTCATTAGTTATATGCCACGTTGGGATCCATTTCAAATATTCATAAGATTTGCTTCTTCCCACCATCCCATTGCAGAATGGTCTGAAGAAATGGAATGAATAGTAGGTACCAACAAATAATATCAAATAAATTGGTACCTTAATGTAAAATCTGGTAGACCCAATGGAACGATCTACCATGGAGCCGAATATAAATATTGCAAAATACAATGCCGGCATGTAATGATGGAAATAAGTCACTCTTGACATTATCACAAAAGGCAAGTAATGTGTTAACCAAGCGATGAATGGGAAACCTAGTTGCATTAATAACTGCCATATTTCTTCTTCAGTGAATGACACTAGTTGTCTTTTCCATCTTATTATGATGATTAGAGATATAAATGGTACTAACAAAACAGATAAAGTTGATATCCATGTATTAAATGGTGACGTAAGCATGTAAAATCTTACAGAATCTGTTTCTGACCAATCTGACATTCTTAAACCTCTATAAAGAATTGGCCATTCCCACCATGATGATGATAGAGCATCGTGAGCGTCAGAATCTGGGATTAATGCATTATTGGTAGAAGCCATTGCAAAATTTAGCAAAATAAAATCAGACCAAAATTTTGATTTTGGTGGGACATAATTTTCAGCAATATCTAATTCAGTATTCCAATGATCTTCCACATTCCACCAAGTTGATTTATCCTTGGCTGTCCAAGATTTTTTACATACGATTTCAGCTTGACTAAACCCCCAACTTGGATATTGTAATCCCGTGGTAGCCAAATAACAACCTAAGACAGCATGTCTCAATCTGAAAACTGTTGATACTGCGTGTAAAACATGAGGTTCTTCGTCATTAAATTCTTTGCTTGGTGATGGTAATTGTTTTACAATTTCCACAACCCAGTTGTCCTTGTCATCACCTACTGTTTCGTCACCATAACCAGAGACTTCAAAATTACCTCTAGAGACATGCGATGGAACTTCATGGGAATGTAGATTTGCGTGTGTTTCATTATGTACTAATCTTATAGTTGTACCATCACCTATTGCCAATAAATTGCCGTTTTCGTTACAGAAATGGTCATTTAGGACAATTTTAGTTCCTCTAGCTAATTGAAATTGCCAGACATTATTACTATCGAAAAACCCGTAACCTGTCACCTGTCTTTGTTGTGAACCATCTGGATAAGTTTGAAAATGTGAGTGTAATAAATTTGGACTCAACCCATGGGATCTTATTGTGACATTCGAACCGTATGTGACTACACGAGGCGATTTACCAATTTTGGACCCTTCTAAATTAATCTGGAAGATGGTGTTAGTAGACGCGTCACCTGTACCTGATTTATATAATAAATTGAAATGGATTTTAAAGCAGAACATATAGATTAAAAATGGGATTATGATTAAATATAGGATTCTCACGGACCAATGTTTCATATACTGTAATTTCCCCACTTTAGGATCATAATAAAGTCGTAAAAGGTCAATAATAGTATAAAATCCTACCACGACGGTGATGAACAAACCGACCCATTTCACTGAACAGACACAACCGATCGAGATACCAGTTAAAAGAAACCAGCATATCCACTTTTTAGTGAAGGGTTGATTTCTCAAAGTATGTAATTTACACATACAGTAAAAAGTTGTTGCTGTGAATAGCAGTAAGATTGGATCCAACAAAATAAATTTAGAGATAACGATGAAACCGATATCTAACATAACCATGGAAGTAACCAGATACGAAGTCCAGTAATTATATTTCAATAGTCTTGCCGTATGGAAACAAATTGGTATCACTAAGGCCCCATAAAATGCCATGTAGTTTCTCACTGCATAGTGGTTCATCACAGCGGGGAAATAAGTTGCATTTTCCAAGTCGAAAGTGCCTCTGTAACCTCCTAGATATTCACCTAAAGCCACTAGCATCTTACCTAAAGGTGGATGAACGTCATGGTAGTATTCGTGAGCTAGATAGAAAGAACCAAATTTGGCAAAATGTGCTTCATCCCAGATAATTTTACCCACATGGTAGAAACTGTATATTCTCAACCTAGCAGCGCATATAAACATGATGAAGGGACCTACATGATCTAGAAAGAACAGTCTCCATCTTGGTAAACTGAGACGTGAAGATATTTTATCAAGTTTGCTCAATTGTTTCTTTGGAACTTCAATTGAATCCTTTTTGTCTACAGGTTTGTCGACGTCTTTTTCCTTGAGCACCTTTTCAACAACAGCTGCCTCAGTGGAGTCATCCCCGACTATGGGCTCCTTTTCTGACATTTCAATTGAGTGGTCTGTAAGGTAAGTAAGTCCTGCTGAAAAAAGTGAATTTTTGATTTTTTTTCGATTATTTATCGTGTTATATAAGAGTGGGATTTACATTACATGACAGCAGGGTTGCTGGCTGCTTGATAAGCCACGAGTGCTGTTTCAGCCGTGGTGTTTGGGGTGCCTCAGTAGTGGCAGACTTCGAAGGCGCGAATCGGCGTCGTTTCTCTGTTCTTGATGCACGTCAGCAAAGAGTCTGGGTACTCTTTGTCCTGGTATTTCTCGTACATCTGAGCCAAGAACCACCAAATATCTGCAGAGTAATATGCGTCTATCGTTTTGATAATGCTGGATTCTAACAGCAGTTTCAATCTTGCGTATGCAGCAGATTGGTCAGTTTCATTGGCAAAGATAGATTTTATTCTTTTATCAGTCTTTGTTGTAGTGGGCAGTAAGGGTAAATATGATTCGATATCCTTTTCGTCCTTCGCCGAGGGGTGTATTAGTTGTGCCATTGCTACAATAGCATCAACATTCATATCATCGTACGATAAGGCCTTCTCTAATTCATCCATGGAACTTGGTGTATCGTCTTGTAATAAATACAGATAACTGTTTACGATATGATAGTTAATATTTTTAAATGATACCTTAATCTTACCACATTCCCTTATGGCATTTTTAGCTTCTTTCAACAACTCCTTCAATCCTTTTTGATCGCTGCCACTTGTACAAATTTGTCTTTCTTGATCGTACAATTCCATATATAGTTCTGCTGTTAATAACCAGATAGTTTGTAGGATAAATAACTTATTTCTACTGTAAAAATGTACCAAATTGGTTGTATCTACATCTGTCTTTTCATCAGAAGCATCGTATAAATCATGATACAATACAAATAAATCTGGTATAATTTCAATGGAATCTCTAGTACCAAAAATTTCATTGATTAAATAAATTTGGGTTATCTTCAAACTTAATAATTGCCATTTATCCTCCTCTGTGGTAATTTTGCTATCATTGACCATTGATTCTAACACGGAGCAAACAATCTTATAAGAATCTTGTTTATCTTCTTGCACGGATTTACAAAGTGCTAACAAGTGCCAAGCTTTATAAAATAATGGATCTCTATTCAAGATTTGATTCTCTAAGAATTCAATAGAGTTATCTATTTGTCTCATTTGTGCTAAAGTGAATGCATATTCAAAGAAAAGCTCCTTCAATTGAATATTTTGATTCAAATTTGAATTTTTCGACATCATTAATGTCATTGCATTACAAAGGAATGAAGTTAATTGGTTCTGTTGCAACGATAATAATTCATTTTTCTTTAAATTGAATAAAATTTGCCATGAGTTGGTCAAAATTTTACAAATTTGATCAGGTAGAACAATTTTAACATGATTTGATATGAAATTTAATGAATCGTGATTGGTATCATTGAATAATTTAAAATGATTGTATTGATAAAACATTTGTAATAGTTGCATAAAATCATTTATGATTGATTCCAGTTGGAAAAAATTGCTAAGATTCTTTATTGTCTTCTGAGAGGATAAATTGTTTAAAATGAAGCAAAATGAATCAATTAAACTAATACTATCATTGAATTTGCTAATATTATTACAATCTGCTACAGTTTCCGTGTTTCCACCATTTAGTTGCATATCCTTCTGTGAATATTTCAATAAATTATTGAAATTTAAGATCGATTCCTTTGTATTACCAATAACCATAAAATAAATCATGGCAGTTTTCGATATTTCAATATCTTGGAATGTTTTACCCAAAAAAGCAACAATTATCCTATACCAATCCTTAGATAATTTATTCTTCTCTTGATGGTGAAATTTTTGAAAGAAAAGTTGTAAACTGAATTGACAATTGATCAATGTGATATCATTTGATTGGTTTGCAGTGGGGAATTTAACCTTATTTAAGTATCCATCGAAAAAGTTAATCAATTTATCTTGAATGGATTGTATGGCATTAAACTCATTTTTATCGTTCAGTATGAATAAAAGTAAATGAATTGGTATCTGCGAGTAATTGTTATTCTTATCTTGAAGACATTTGGACACAAACGCTGGATCTATATTCAATTTGTTAGCTATCAAAATGATATAGTCTAAAATATAACCCTTAGATAGTAAACTGTTTGGAACCTCGTGTACTATATGCATAAATGTTCCAATATCAAAATTACCATTCTTTAGCAGGCACGTATAGTAGTAGTGTTCCAATTTCAACAGTAAATCGAAATCAGGCAATGTGTAGTCCTTATTCTGTTTGAACTGATTGAAAGATTTCAAAGCTTTGATCTTATCGTTCATATGGAGATGAACAATACCATGGCAATTTTGGATGATATTCATGATCATACGGTAGTAGTCCTTCCCAGTGATCAACTTGATGGACTGGTCTATCGAGAGCAGCAGTTTGTTGCATTCTGCAGAGAGATTGGACCACGAGACGTTGTCTTGGCCTGTCTGGGCCCTGTATTGTTGGAACGAGTGGAAGTAAGTTCTGAACTGCAAGTCCAACGCAGCGTCCAGCAGCTCCACCGAAGTGGCACAGTGGGCAGAACCAACGAGACGCCGCTGCAATGCGTCGTCAACAACGTTGCTGACACGTGGTGTGGCCATTGAGGGTTTGTAGTGTTTAGTATGGGTTATCTTTTTAGTAGTAAGAATTTCAATTAGTTTATTTTCATTATACTATACTATACTGTACTATACTATACTATAGAGTACTATACTGTACTGTACTGTGCTATTCTATTCTACACTGTATTGTCTGTAGGTCTTAGTAGGCCGGAATGAGTGATCAAATCAACAGGAAGAAGTCGTATCGTTGGGCAAGTGCCGGCAGGGCCAATTATGATGGTACCGCATGGGACAGCAGTAGTGACAGTGACAGAGACTACGATACAGGTGAGCGCCCACACCCGCCGTCTAAGCAACCACAAGGTCTTGTCAAGCAGGATCAGCTGCCTTCGTTACCGAAACTGAATTATACTGAAGAGCCCAAGAGAGACGCTAATATCAACAGTGCAGTGGATCATAAGGTAAAGACGACGCCCTCAAGGGATATTACTGGCGATTTGGACCACTTGATGAACGAAATATCAAAGGAAATGACACCCGTACTGCAGCAGAATCCAAGATTTGGTAATAATGGGGTACTCACTCCAAGTTCCACTAATGATGAAAGTACTGAAAACTTCATCTCTGCTAGAACTTCTCAGTCACCACTACAATCAGACATACTTACCAGCTTTGATAAGAATAACACTAGCTCTGATTCCATTGACAGGGAAAATGGTAAAGAACTGGATCAAGCTGAACAAGGCTTATCTGTTTCTCGAAATGGCTATTTTGAACAATATATGAACACAAGTAATGAGGAAACAGATACTGACAACACAGACTCTTTGTCATTCTTTTCGGAAGATAATTTTAATACTGCTGAACAAATTCTTCATGACAACAAGATCAACTCAGTGGGAAATATTGAGGAAAAAACGGTCTCTAAGAACGAAATTGAAGACTCTGATGCTTTATCATACACAAGCTCTGTGAAAAACAATGATGAAGAACAAACTATAAACTCTATTAAATATTCAAATGGAAAGGTTCGCGATGAGGAAGCGCAAGAAGAAGATGATGACGAAGAAGAAGATGATGATGATGATGAAGATTTCAAATTTAAGTCAAAACCAATCAGAGAATCCATTCTTGAATCAAGCGATGATGATGAAGATTTAGCTTTTTATAATGAAAAGTTTCAAAATGATAAAGATACCCATGATTTAAACAAAGATGTTCAGGAGGAACAAAGCTATAATATTAGTTCCGACTCTGATCCTGATCGTACTGATATCGTTTCACATAATAATCCTACTGAAAGCGAATTTGAAAAATTTAACGGTGTAGAAGATGAAGAAGATGATGATGATGAATCGTTTTTACAAGGTTACTCTCAATCACATGATAATGAGGGTGATAACGACAGTTATATAGTTAATACTTCTAGTGAAAAAGTTGAAGCTCATAATTTTGGAACTTCAGTTGACCATGCCGATACATATACAGACAATGTCAATACAGATGATACTACCTCTGATAGCCAATCTGACAACAGTAGTTTGGAGAGTTATGATATGGAAACACATTTACAAGTTTCAAAATCAGGCTACTTTAATAAAATTGTTAATGATAATAATAGTAGCAAAGAAACATTCAAATCTGACCGAAATAAAAGCAGTAGTAACACATTATCTATTCCTGAAACAATACCAGATGATATTACATCGTTAGAATTTAATGCAAATGAGAATAGTAATAATAGTGTAGCAAATAGCAAGGAACAGTTAAGTGATGATGATGATAATGATGAAAACTTTGATATTACTCTTTCAATGGCTAATGATTCCTCTCTGGTACGAACGGAAACTGACAAAAGCCATGACGTAAATAGGACACATGATGATTTTGAAAATCCTAACAACGTAAAAGCAGTGCTAGAAGAAGATCAGGTCGATATCCCTGATCAATTCGAAGATTCCAGAGAACAAACAAAACAAGAAAATGAAAAAAATGATAGTGGAGATGAAAACACTGAGGATGATGCCTCGGAAGACAATGAGATGGACGATGATGAGAAAAAGAAAAGTATAAAATCAAGACAATCTGTCAATTTAGGTAAATGGAAACCTGATACAGACTCGTCTAGATCAGGGTTCCTACAAGAAAGCAGTAATAATACTGAACCACCACCAGGGTTTGTAGTTGATGAAAATGGTGAATTAATTGATCTGACCCCATCAAATATGAAACCTAGAGTTGTAT
The DNA here is from genome assembly GCA_003708445.3 of Grigorovia transvaalensis. Classification (NCBI taxonomy): domain Eukaryota; kingdom Fungi; phylum Ascomycota; class Saccharomycetes; order Saccharomycetales; family Saccharomycetaceae; genus Grigorovia; species Grigorovia transvaalensis. The sequence continues at coordinate 106,350 of PPXN03000032.1, read as the reverse complement.
CAACTTATTCTGAGATGGAGAGCGAATGGAACGTTTTCCCATCAAATGCCAATCAAGAGGATTTACAAACTATTGCAGACACCAAGACCCTCTATGATAATAGCACAATTTATAATGTACCAGGCCTCATAACACATCAAAATAACTTACCACCTTTACCAGAAAATATTGAAACTACGAACTTGAATATAATTAATGATAAATCTGCAAGAACACCACAAGCAGATGATAAAGATTTATCCATAACTGGTATTCAATCACCGAAGATAGAAAGTTTGAATAAACTAAAACATGATCTGAATAGGAAAAAGGTTCCAAGTTTAAATGTTCATCAACTCATTGCTAATGACAAAAAGACACATGAACAAAAATTAAACGATCTAAGGCAGTATAGTGAACAATTAGCACAATTTGATACAGGATTGGAGACTTGGATATCGTTTGAACTAAAATCAATGGGTAAGAGTGACAAAGATTTCATATTCGATGAATACAAGGGTAGTAAACATGTTAAAGAAGCATATGCCAATGCAGATGAAGTAAGCAAGAAACATACAGTGAGTAACACTGTGGCTAATGTGAACCAAAATGTTACTCATTTGACAAAGAAGGTCTTCCAAGGTAGAATGAAACCAAAGACTTTATTTTCATCCATTGGTAAAGGTGTCAAACTGTGATACTTTTCTGTAAGGATATTAGATATTCCTTAGAAGCATTGAGTTTAAATATATGTTTATATAATTTTGTTCTTTTATATATCTCGCTTGGGATAAAACCTGGGAGTAAACAATAAACAACTGGACGTTTTGGAATATAGCGGTTTAAATGAAGAAACCAACAGCTTAAATGAGTACTGTAGAGAATTGATGCCATAGAAGGTTGTTGGGAGAATCAGGAAAAATATCCAGATTTGGTTTGATTCGAATAATCTTATGATTTTTCGAGGTTTGATTATACCAGTTATTATACAAAGACACCACTATAGACTTGGAGAATGACTAGCAAAGATAACACTGAAAAAAACTTTTTCTTAGGTTTCGACCTATCTACGCAACAATTGAAATGTATTGCCATTAACGAACAACTTTCCATTGTTCATACAGAAATTGTTCAATTTGATCAAGATTTACCTGAATACAATACCACCAATGGTGTTTACATTGACGGTGACAGGATTGCTAGCCCAGTATCTATGTGGTTGGAAGCTTTGGATTTAGTGTTAACGAAGTTCAAGAAAAGCGGGTTCCCATTGAATCAAGTGCGAGCCATTAGTGGGTCATGTCATCAACATGGTTCTGTTTACTGGTCTCAAGATGCTGAAATCTTACTAAATGGGTTGAATGCAAATCAAGGCTCATTAGTGCAGCAATTGGGTGATAGGGCATTTTCCAGAAAGAATGCACCAAATTGGCAAGATCACAGTACTGGCAAACAATGTCAAGAAATGGAGAATATTGTAGGAGGTTCTTACGAAATGTCGCAAATTACTGGATCCAGGGCACATTTGAGATTCACTGGACCCCAACTCTTGAAAATTGTCGAAGAAGAACCCAATGTATACCATGATACAAGCTCAATTACTTTGATTTCAAATTTTTTGAGTAGCTTACTCTGTGGTGAACTGATCCCACTTGATGAAGCTGATGCATGTGGGATGAACCTCTATGACATTAAGCAACGAAAGTTTCATCAACGTTTGATTGATTTGATTAATGATAGAAGTCACGATAGCAGTGATGATGTTGTAACAAAACTCTTGAAAGATCCGGTTTCTTGCGATAAATCTAAGAGATTATCTATTATTAGCCAATATTTCCAGGACAAATATGGCTTCAATACGAACTGTTCCATTTATCCATTTACTGGTGATAATCTTGCCACGATATGTTCCCTACCATTACAGAAAAATGATGTATTGATATCATTAGGTACAAGTACTACAGTTTTATTGATCACTGATCAGTACAAACCGTCACCAAATTATCATTTATTTATACATCCTGTGATTCCCAATATGTACATGGCAATGATTTGTTATTCAAATGGCTCCCTAGCCAGGGAAACTATTAAGAATGAACTTAGTGATTGTAAAGACTGGAGTGATTTTAATAATGCGTTAGATGATACCAACATTGACACTTCCAATGAATTAGGACTATATTTCCCTTTAGGAGAGATAGTTCCCAGTTTACCCAGTGATACTATTCGAAGAGTTGAGTTCGATCGTGAAACGGGAAACATCATGAGACATGTAGATAATTTTGATAATGTCAAGCATGATGTTAAAAATATTGTAGAGTCGCAGGCATTAAGCTGTCGTGTTAGAATTTCAAAATTATTGAACCATCAACAAGATAGTGCAAAGAAACCTAGAAGCAAGAAGGATATCTTGGTCTCATTCGATTCAGATAAAGATGTACCATTATCAGAATATCAAGACAAGAGACCCAACAGAGTATTCTTTGTGGGTGGTGCATCTCAGAACGAGTCCATTGTCAAGAAGTTTTCGCAGATTTTAGACGCACGCAATGGCAATTACCGTCTAAATATACCTAATTCTTGTGCCCTAGGTGGGTGTTTCAAAGCCATATGGTCTGAGATGGCCAATACAAACGATAAGACTGCCAATTTTGCAGATTTTATGGCAGAACATTGGAAACAAGACGAGTTGCAAGAGATCCCCAAGACAAACCCCGTGGCGTGGTCAGAACTAAGCAGCAAGATCGTAGCAATGAGCCATCTGGAGCAAGAACTGTTGGGGCTTGAGCATTGCCCATCAAAGCAGAACTAAACTTAAATTTAAATGGAATGACAAAAATGAAAAATGAAAAAAAATGAGACCATAATAACTTAATGGTAAAACGTGCAACTATCAGTTAATCCATTCACCCAATGCTTTCTGTGAGGATATTAAGGACAACGTCCAGTCAAATGAGGCCACTATGGTGTAGGAACTTTACTATATCTCATGTGGTCAACGATATCAAGCCATTTTTGATGCCTGCCATGTCCCCCACTATGGATAAGGGTGGGATCATAGATTGGAAGTTCAAAGTTGGTGAAGAGTTCAACGCAGGTGATGTTATACTAGAAGTGGAAACAGATAAAGCTCACATTGATGTTGAAGCACAGGATGATGGTAAATTTGCCTCTATTACAAGGGAGGCAGGAAGTAAGGACGTTAATGTCGGAGAAACAATTGCTTATATTGCTGAAATTGAGGATGATATTAGTAATTTCAAGCCACAGGTGAGTAAGGCTGAATCAGTGTCTGAGAAACAAGAAGTTAAGGAGCAAAAAGTAATCAACAGTGACAATATAATCAAGGACAGCTCTTCCAGTACAATTTTACTCCCTTCGGTACAAGTTTTGCTACATCAAAACGGTATGTCAAATAATGATGCTTTATCTCAGATAAAGGGGACTGGGAAAGATGGCAAGATCTTAAAAGGGGATATTATGGAACATCTAGGTCAAATACCTAAGGAATCGGCTAAAAGAATTGCTGATTATATTGCAAAATTTGAGAAATTACCCTTACCAAAAATGAATGAAATGGCTACAGAAGAAGAAAACAAAACAGGTTTCAGTTCTGAAAAAGTTATCCCTACAGAGGAAAAATCTACAGAACCTGTGGAAGAAAATGTACCACAACCAAAGAAGAAGATTGAAATTGAACCACCAACATCATTTGAGCAAATAGTTTGTTTGACATTCCCTGAAACTCATAATTATGATAAATTAGATATTAGTATTGCTAAATGTCTAACCAAACTTTATGAACGATCACATAAAACTCACTTAGTGGATACAAGTTCCAAATTATATGACCCAATTTTTGAAGACTTGTTAGTTACAGACCCACATAAAGTTAGATTCAATTATACTTATCAATTGAAGAAAATAGATGAAACTGGTAAAAAATTTGACTTGTCAATAGATATTTTGAGGTTCAATCAATATGCTGATTCCAACTCAAGGACAGAGTATTTTATTAAACAGTTAGCCAAGATTCAAGAGCTCTTGTAATTAATTATAGCTTATTCAATAGTAATTTGGTAATGGGTAAATCGCTAGGTAAAAGAAGGTGGTACCCAAGGGAGGGAAAAAATTTGGAAATCTACACAGGAACACCAATTGGTACAAAAGTTTTGAAATCATTAAATATACTTACTTTTCAAAAATATATTGTTATATATATTAGTCTTTATATTTTTATTTTTTATCTAGATTTTCTTTTCAATTGGACAAGAGCAAATTCTATCAAATATTTTTATCTTACTAAAACTAACAACAAGAAAAGAAGAAGAAGAGGGTCATCATAACTCAAAAGACAAAATAGCCGTTATCTTCTAAGAATAAAACAACTTTTTGAACAATATGATTAATGGTTTCATCACTGGAGTCTAATTTGATATCAGTTTTTTCATTAGCGCCTAAAGTATAAATATTTTGATGCTTGATAGAGACACCATCCCATGGCGTTGGCACAATTAAACCAGTACCAGACTGAATAAAATCTGGTATTAAATTCAATAAATTGGCATCATTATCAGCATGTTCAAAAATCTTATAAAATCTACCACCACCAAATTGTAAGAAAGTGGATAATAATGCAATGGCTAATTGCTCACGAGAAACTTTTAAAGATTCATCCAATACAATAGCAAAACCTTGCTTTGGTCTTGGTGGGTTAAATTCTCTTAAAAGTTTCACCACTTCTGGATAAGAAAACCATTCTGGGATATGACCACCGACTCTCAAACGACGTCTTAATTCAGTACCAGAAATATTCAATGTTCTAGTCTTGGTGGTATCAATTTCATCAATTGGTGCATAACGATCTTCATCTGGTAAATATGTCACCATTCTAAATGGTACCATGGTAATATCTAATTCATCTTTGTACTGTGAGACTAATTCTTGTGCATCATATGGACCATAGAAATCTTCCCCTTTAGAATTGGAACCTGGACCAGCATGATCTCTCCCCACGATAAAATGTGTAGCACCATAATTTTTCCTAATAATGGCATGCCAAACAGCTTCTCTATCACCACCCATTCTCATAGCTAGGGGTAAAAGAGATAAGAATGCTAACCCATTTGGATAACGTTTGATAATTTCTTGGTACACTCTTACTCTGGTGTGATGATCAATATCACCTGGTTTAGTTAACCCGACCACTGGATGAATCAAGATTTTAGAGTTAGTTTCTCTAGCGGCTCTTACAGTTAGTTCTCTATGAGCTCTATGCATTGGATTACGTGTTTGGAAAGCGACAACACGATCCCAATTTCTTGAATCAAATTCTGATCTTAATTGAGCTGGAGTTCTTCTTAAACCTGGATAATCATAGTGAACAGGTAATTGAATAGCCTCTAGGGCCCCACCAATATAATATTCATTCACAGTGTTCATCAAATAAACAATTGCTGGATGTTCTGGATCACCTCTAAAGACTTTTTCAGCTTCAATTTGTTTATTTGGTTTATAGATGTCATCGATGGTTAAGATAGCAATTGGTATAGAATCATCTTGTAAAAGAGCAATCCTATCACCGGGTTTAACAGATTGAGCAAATTCGTTAGTCACATCTAAATTGATTGGCATGGTCCATAAAGTACCATCAGCTAATCTTGAATTTTGAACGACGTTATCATAATCCTGTTCATTTAAGAAGCCGGTTAATGGTGAGAACCCACCATTTAAGATTAATTCAATATCACAAATTTGTCTAGCGGTTAAATTCCATTTGGTTAAAGTGTTGAATTCGTTTAATAGTTGTTGTTTCTTGGATGAATCTCTAGCGATAAGATCTTGTAAGACACCACCGTGGGGAGCAGGCATATTTCTTGGACTTGGACTATAGTGGAGTTAGTGTTAGCTAACTAACTGAACCAGAAGTAGGCACTATGTACTGTGCATGTTTATATATATACATATCCAAAGGTATGCATATTTGTAGACATTTGCCTTGTTGAAACACAGTTGAAAAATTAACTGTGGCTGTGGAAACACAATTTGAGATTACATCTCTGGTCACGTGAAAGTGTCCCAAACGGGTAAATCAGATATTTCCCGATTGGGTTAACTAATGCTTGCTTACTCAAGTACTTACTAAGGCAATGTTGTATGCTGATATTTTTGGTTACGTAATCTGTGGAATTCTCCAGTGGAAAAACATAAACATATACATATTAAAGAAGAATAAGTTCATCATTTAACAGTGAAAAACAGTACAGATTGAGAGTGTAGTGTAATAACTGCAAGATGGTTGATATCGAAGGAATTGTAGACAGTATACTAGATAAATTTTATAATAATTTTGATGATAATTATAGAATGTTTATAGTATTAGTTGGTGTTCCTGGTTCAGGTAAGTCAACTATTGCCAAATTGATTAAAGATGAAATAAATAAAAGGTATCAGGAATATAATAACAAAAGAGATTATAACAAAGTGTCAATACAATCTCAATTTGATGATTCCTCGATCTTTAATCAAATAATTGATAATATACCGACAGTTACTAGTGAACAAAACGTCAAATTGAATATTAATAATGGTATAATACTTGAATCTTTAGAAGATACAAATTTTATACCATTTAAAAGATCTATTTCTGATACTAATGATAAATATGAAATAATTGGTCGTGGTGGCATAAGTAATGCTATTACCATTTCATCATCATCATCATCATCATCATCATCATCATCATCATCATCATCCTTGTCATCATATGATGGTAATGAAAATGATATAACAGAAATTGTACCGATGGATGGATTCCATCTTTCCAGGTTTTGTTTAGATCATTTTAGAGATCCACAATTGGCTCATAACAGACGTGGAGCACCATTTACCTTTGATAGTAATAATTTTTTGCAATTAGTGAAAATATTAATCTCGATGAATTCATTTGGTAATGGCAAGAAAATTGATGATGCTAATGGAAGGTTAAAGATAGATGAAAAAATTTTCGAATGGATCAATGAGAGTTTTAATGATAATGTACCAGAGGTATCTATACCTGGATTCGATCATTCTTTGAAAGATCCGAGTTTAAATGAATACAAGATTACATCCAGGACGAGATTTGTAATTTTGGAAGGATTATATTTGTTGCACGATGATGAGAATTGGTCCAAGATAAGTGAAGTATTGAATACAAATTCTAGTACAATTTTTTTCAAGATAGATATTGAAGAAAAAATTATCGAAGAGAGAGTAGCAAAGAGACATTTAGAGAGTGGTCTTGTGGATAGTATGGAGGAAGGAAGAAACAAATTTAGGGGCAATGATCTAGTGAATGCGAGATTAGTAAATGATACGTTGGTACATAATCCTGACCTGGTTATTATTAGAAACGACTAGATCACCTCGTTAAACGGTACCTACTAGTGTGAATCTAGAGAATATTTGCACCTGACTGCAAATGGGTACCCTTGATACAGAAACATTTAATTACCAACAATACAAGAGTAGCAAACACCCATAAATATCAAATTCCATAGTTTCAAGTCACGTCTCCCCTTGGGCTCACGCCTGTGGTAAATGTCTCACGACAGGCACACCGTTTCGCAGTTTCTAGCGTTGCTTTCTGCTCGTTCGGAGTCGCTGTTTTCCCTCAATCTCAGCTGCTTTTCTGTCCTGTTTCTCCAAACGAGCGATTTTGCCCTCTCGGAATGCGCTATTTAGAAAACTCGCTGCAACGGGAGATATCGACCAATGAGATGAGGGTACCGCGCGGACTTGACACAATACGTCATTATCCAAACTCCGTTTCTGTAAAACAGGAAGTCCAGGGCGTGCTTGCACCACCAGACCACCACCACCTACCACCGCAAGAGTGTTGAGTTGCAACTTCAGCCCTTTTTTTCACTTTGTCTGTGACACCAAAACCTCCAAAATTGCGTCACACCATCGGGGCCTGTTTTTTCCAGTGAAAAAATATGCCCTAATCTCACAAATTTCACAGAACAATTAACAATCTATTGTATACTCACACACCCAGTAATAACTCTGTCCCTCTCGTACTGTTCCCTCTCGTACTGTATTAATAACTCATTTCATAGGGAGAAAAAACTCACTTTTTTGATATAAATATCTTCCATATTTCAATTGAACTGAGTTGTAACTGCTCTTTCTCTTATTTCTTGTTCTCTTACTTTTACTATATCTGTAGAACAATCACACAGTTCAAAGTATAACAACAACCCACACAAGTAAATTATTTCCAACAAAATGGCTATCAGAATTGCAATTAACGGTTTCGGTAGAATCGGTAGATTAGTCCTAAGAATCGCCCTAAAGAGAAAGAACATGGAAGTTGTTGCTGTCAACGATCCATTCGTCGTTACTGACTACGCTGCTTACATGTTTAAATACGACTCTACTCACGGTGTATACCCTGGTAAAGTGTCTAATGATGACAAGCATATTATCGTGGATGGTCACAAGATTGCCGTTTACCAAGAAAAGGACCCATCTAAGTTACCTTGGGGTTCTGAAAAGGTCGATATTGTTATCGAATCTACCGGTGTCTTCAAAGAAATGGATACTGCTCAAAAGCATATCGATGCCGGTGCTAAGAAGGTGGTTATCACTGCTCCTTCTAACACTGCTCCAATGTTTGTTTGTGGTGTCAATGAAGATGAATACGATGGTCAAAAGATTGTCTCTAATGCCTCTTGTACCACTAACTGTTTAGCTCCATTGGCTAAAGTTATCAATGATGAATACGGTATCGAAGAAGGTTTAATGACTACTGTTCATTCCATGACTGCCACTCAAAAGACTGTCGATGGCCCATCCCACAAGGATTGGAGAGGTGGTAGAACTGCTTCTGACAACATTATTCCCGCTTCCACTGGTGCTGCTAAAGCTGTAGGTAAAGTCTTACCTGTATTACAAGGTAAATTAACAGGTATGGCCTTTAGAGTTCCAACTGTGGATGTCTCTGTGGTTGATTTGACAGTTAGATTGTCCAAGAAGACTTCCTATGATGAAATTAAATCTACTATGAAGAAGGCTGCTGAAGGTAAATTAAAGGGTATCTTGGCTTATACTGAAGATGCCGTTGTCTCTTCTGATTTCATTGGCGACTCTCATTCTTCTGTCTTTGATGCTACTGGTGGTATCCAATTATCACCAACATTTGTTAAATTGGTGGCTTGGTACGATAACGAATACGGTTACTCTACAAGAGTCGTTGACTTGGCTGAACATGTTGCTACTAAGTAAATTCAGTCATATTATAACAAATTTTTTTGCTTTTGTTTTAATTTCAATGCTAGGTTATGATATTCAATATCCTTTTATATGAAACTTTCCTGATGATATCCATTTATAAAGCCAATTATATTTCAAATATATATATATATGATTGTGTATAACTTTATATTATTTTAATTTTTTTTTTCTATTTGCGAACTGTTTCATGGGACTGAAAATTATCGGCAATGATTTCTGTTATATTATATTATATACATTAAAGGTTTTTCTTATATTTAATTAAATTAAAATATTAAAATGAGAATCTTTTTTTTTTAGTTTTCTTTTGGGTTAATGATACTTCTAATCATAGTCAGAATCTTCTTCTTCTGAGTCTGATTTATTGTCTAATTCTTTACTTTCTAATAAAGCTTGTAATTCAGCATCTTCAGTTGCGGTAACTGCCTTTGGTGCCATAGTAATGTTACAAACACCATCATATTTATTAATAACTTCATTAATTTTTTCAATGGCAGACTCTAATAATTGAATACCTTGTTGCTTTTCTAATGCTTGTGTAGTAATAACATATAATGGTGCAGCTACTAATTTAACTTTAATTTGCATTTGTTCAGTGGATAATGCTTCAGCTGCCTTTAATGCTTCCTTAATTGCATCAATACCTTCATAACTGAAACAAGAAACTTCCACATCTGCTCTAATTTTAACAGCTTGTGGGGTTAATCTTTTAGAAATGTAAAGTTTTAATTCATCTAAGATATCCTTGGATGGTGCCTCGATATCATCCCAAATTGTTTCATCAATAATAGATAATTTAAATGCTTCATAAGCATGACCATATTTTCGACTTAATGGCCAAGCAATCTTGGTATACAATTCTTCTAATGGAATTTGAAATTTTTCAGCACAAAATCTTAAAATTGAATGAACTGTCTTAGATTTTTGATATTTTTCTTCACATTTAATAATATCTTCTGAAGAGACACGTCTCTTAGATAAATCAATATAACCTTTCTCTTTATCCACACGTAACACAACAACAACATCATTTTTACCAACACGAATCAATTTTTGAATTGATCTGATACGTCTACGTGACAATTCACTCAGTAGGATCATACCTTCAATATTATCATATTCTAATAATTTAACGTAGGCACCCATTTCTGCAATTTGTTGCACATTAACCATAACGATATCATCCACTTCGGGGAACTTATTCTCATAGAATCTGCAATGGCTGGTGGACATCTTTGAATTGTATCTTCTCCTGTTCAGTATCTCTCCGTTACTATTTAAGTAATTATGTGAATTGGATCTTGAAAATTTTTTTTATTTTCAATCTTTCAACGCAAAAAACAAAAGGCAGTTTCGTTGTGAGTGATCTCCACTTTTGAAGAAAGGCATCTGAGACCTAGGGTTAGCACAGGGTTACCATCCGAGGAGGGGGGACAGTAAAATTTGGTTAAGTTGTTGTATTAGTAATTGTGTGTATATATTATGATGACGGTATATGAGTTTTATTGTACAAGAGAATTATGACGTATGCGTATGATGCTATCTGAAAATGTCTAGCACCAGACGTGCAAAAATTTAGCCATAAAAGTTTTACGAGATTCTGCTTCTATTCTTAGTTCCTCTCTTTGAACCTCCACATCTACTAATTTTCTCCCACTGTATAAATCAATTTCTTCAAGTGGAACGAACCATCTTTTATTCTTGAAATAAATTTTGTGACCTACATAACAGACAATTAGAATGGGGAATGATAAATAACCTTCGAAAAATGCTTCAGCATCAGCACCATCACCACCTAATGGGAACAACGAGGTCCAAAATGATGCAACTAACACAAGGAATAAAACAATGACACCATAATATGAACCAATGACACCAGTTTGTGATATGTATGGTAATTCGTCTAATGAAACATTTTGTACTTCCATAGCTTGTCTAAATCTAATGTGAGAGATATTAATTGCCATCCAACAGAAAATGGTGGATAACCCAGATAATGCACTTAACCAGGTGAAAACTTCTGCTTGTTTATCACTTGCTGCAATAAATGATAATAATCCAAAGAAAAGTGTAGTGAAAATTGCATTTAATGGTCTACCTCTCTTATCCACACGACCTAAAAATCTTGGTAAGTTACCAATATGAGCCATTGATACCATACATCTTGAACATGCATATACTGCACTGTTAGCCACAGAAATAATAGCAATCAAAATAATAGCATTCATTAGTGATGGTAAACCTTTAATAGCACCATTTTCAATGGCAATAACTAATGGTGAAGATGCGGCATCTACTGAAGATGAACCATTTAAAAGACGTGGATCATTATATGGAACTAAACAACCAATCACGGTTAAAATAGTAACATAGGAAGCAGTAATCAACCAAAATGTTCTCTTAGCAGCCTTTGGAATTGTCTTTCTAGGATTTAAACTTTCAGCTGCAGAAACAGCAGTTAATTCCATACCAGAATATGAAAAAGCAGCTGTCACGAAAACTGAACAAAGACCTTTAAATTTAGTACCAGATGATTCACCTACGAATGCACCTGGATTATGCCAATATTTACCACCAATATAACCACCTTTGGGACCACCACCACATGAAAGTACAATACCTAGGATAGTGAATCCAATAATAGCTAAAATTTTAACCATTGAAAGAACAAATTCTGTCTCACCAAATGATTTCACATCTAACATATTAGCAATCATGATGACTACATAAAAGATAGCCACCCAAGCATCAGAATTAATTTTATCATTCCAATACCTAATGGTAATTGATGCAGCCACTAATTCTAATGGTAACAATACAAGCCATTGTGCTAAATAATTTAAATTGACAGAAAAACCAAAAGATGGATCCACAAATCTAATATTATAAACATTAAATCCACCAACCACGGGGAACGCGGCAGCTAATTCCCCTAAGGAATTGATAACTGTGAAAAGACATGTGGAAATGATTATCCAAGCGATAACTAATGATGCTGGACCACCAGAACTTAATGCTGAACCTGAGTTGACAAATAAACCTGTACCAATAGCACCACCCACCGCAAGAGTTAACAAATGTCTAATATCTAACTCTTTATTCATTTTAATATTAGTGATATCATTTACTTCATCTTCATTTTGTAAATTACTTGACGATGAAAGTGATCTATTATTGTTTTGATTATCATGTTTCTCATTACTGGTATGATCATTAATCTTTTTATCATCGTATAAGAAACTTGACTCAGATTGTGTCTTATCATCTTCTGCTTCTGTCTTGAAGCCATCAATCACCTCATGCCAATATGACTTATTTAATGGATTCGAGACCATATTTGTTCTGTCTTAGCTAATTACACTTAGTGCTAAACTTAATCTCAGTGTGCTGAAGATATTAATCCTTCTAAAACAACCCCAAGGAAGAACAAGAAGAAAAAGGAAAAAAATTGGAGGAAGGATGGGATGAACAATGAAAGCAAAGAAAAAAAAAATTATACAATTAAAAAACCACTGTATACGGCGATGAAAATATATTAAACACATTTATTATATATACTAAATTCTCGAGCTCGAGATCTCGTAATTCTCTTTTCACGATGTGGTGGAAAAAACCGCAACACGCATTTTGTACGGGATTTTACAGCAAATGACCAGAATGATTCATCTTTCCAGAAGGAGTCAGGAATTTTAAAAAAAAGAAATTAGGATTAAATTGGATAAAGGTTACCCGGAAGCCTTTGTTAGCACGTGATAATGGGATTTTTTGTTGCACGTGATAAGCAGAGGTTTTCTATTCTTTTTCACGTGATTTAAGCGCGTAAGAAAAGTAAAAATTGTTTACTGTTTTCATCTCGAACGCGTAAACAGACATTGATCATTGCTGATTGTTAAATAGCAGATATAACCACAACAAAATAATCACAGTATCAACGCTGTAATTTTGTTCAGAATAGCTTATCACAATGGGGAAACTTCTTGGCTTAGAGTTGAACAATTTCAAATCTTATAAAGGTTTGGTAAAGATTAATTTTGGAGATTCAAATTTCATCAGTGTTATTGGTCCAAATGGTTCAGGTAAGTCAAACCTGATGGATGCAATTTCATTTGTATTAGGGATTAATAATCTTCAACTTAGATCAAGTAAATTACTAGACTTAATATACATGGGCTCCAATACTCCAAGAAATAATGAATCTAATTCAGCTCATGTTACTTTATTTTACAAGAAGGATATAAATTCAGATACAATATTCCAATTGAAAAGATCAATCAATTATCTAGGTCAATCTTTTTATTTCATTAATGACGAAAAGATTAGTTTTACAGATTATTCAAGTTTTTTAAATGAACAGAAGATTATTTTAAAGGCTAAAAATTTTCTTGTATTTCAAGGTGATATCGAACAAATTGCGTCACAATCTCCAAAAGAATTAACTAAATTATTGGAAAATGTATCAGGGTCTATCCAATATGCTGATCAGTACAACGAACTAAATGATAGTTTGCAAAATTTGAATAATCTAACCAATGAATCAATTAGAAATAGAAGGAGAATTTATCAAGAATTAAAAAATTATAAAGAAAATATCAATAAAAACAATCAATATTTGAAAAATTTACGTATTAGGGATACTCTTATTGTCAACTTCCAACTATGGCAACTATGGCAATTATATGAAAATAAGAAAAAATTAATAGATTCTCAAAAACCAATTTCTGATCAGATTTATCAAGCAAATGAAAATCTTGAAACGATTAATGATAAGATTAAGTCCATTAAGGAAGATTTTAATATTGAATATGGTAAATTGATTAAATTGAAAAATAGTTTTGATTCAAATAAAAATAAACTTGAAAAATTACAATTCGATAATAATTTAATTCATTTACCTAAAAAAACTCTTACCAAGAAAATTTGTAGTTTGGACAATAAAAATATCGATTTGCAACAACAAATTGATGTACAATCTGAATATATTGAAAAATTAAACAATCAATTGAAAGTGGTACAAAGGACAAAGGGCAAATTTGAAGATGAATTGAGTAATTTTAATAAAAATTTTAATAAGTACAAATTAAATAATGATGATTTAAATTGGTATAATTCATTAAATGAAATTTTCCTATTCCAAAGAAATGGTAATAAATTGATCGATAAAATTGCCATTTTAAAAGTTGATAAAGATGAAACTATCTCCAAGATAAAGCAATTTACCAGTAAGATTGAACATATCAATGATACCATTATCAAGGACTTAAATATGAATTTAAGCAATCATAAGAATAAATTACAAACATTGAAAACTTTACTAAATGATAAAAATTCCAATAATTTAAATAATTTGAATAAATTAAAATTTTTACAAACTCAATTAGAGACTAATAATAAGAAAGAATTTGACCTGAATTATAAATTAAGAGAAACTTTATTAAAGATTGATGAATTGAATGCCACTCAAAGAGAATCAAATAATGATAAGAAGCTAAGAGAAAATGTCATATCTTTGAAAAGGCTATTCCCAGGAGTTAAGGGATTAGTACATGATTTATGTCATCCAAAGAAGGATAGATTTGCCATTGCAGTTTCTACCGTCTTGGGGAGAAATTTTAACTCAATCATTGTTGATAATTTAAATACAGCACAAAATTGTATTGACTATTTAAAGAAACAACGTTCAGGTTCAGCCTCATTTATTCCGTTAGACTCAGTTGAAAATGAATTGACAATATTGCCTAATTTCGATAACAGTGGGAATTATATGTTAGCTAAAAATGCCATTGAATATGAACCAATTTTTGAAAAGGCCATCCAATACGTGTGTGGTGACTCGATTATTTGTGATAATTTAGAAATTGCAAAAGATTTGAAATGGAATAAAAAAATTAAAAATAAATTGATTTGCTTGGATGGTTCTTTGATCCATAAATCTGGTTTAATGACCGGTGGTGCTTCCAAAAATAATAACAATAGATGGGATAAAGAATATTATCAAAGTTTATTGACATTGAAAGATACTTTACTTCATGATATTGAAGATATAAGTAATAAAAACCGTAGTGACTCAATATTAGTTAGAGAATTAGAAGAAAATATCTCAGTTATTAATGATGAGATCATTAGTATTAGAACTGAATTAAATCAAGTTAATAGATCTATCGATGAATGTAATAATGAGATCACTTATCAAAACGAATTAATCAATAAAGAATTTAACTTGAAGATAAATTCGTTGAATGAAAAACATGATGAAATCTCTAAGAAAATTGAAACGTTGGAAAAGGAGAAAGATGAATTGCAATCAATTGTCTTTAAAGAATTTAATGCAAAACTTGGATTCAGTGTTAAAGAGTATGAAAATCATTCTAATGAAGTGGTGAGATTACAAAATAAAGAATTACAACAATTACAAAAGGAACTATTAAATATTGAAAATAAGTTACAATTTGAAAAGAATAAGTTGACCACAATGGAGAAGAGAATATCTAAAAATGAAATAAATTTAGAACAAGCTAAAAACGAATTAGCTACTTTGGAGATGAAGGCAGAAAAGCAAACAGAAGAGATAGATAAAATTACAAAAGAGTTAGAAGTTCAAAAATCGGAGATTGATAAGATTCAAACAAAGATTGATGAAAATCAACTGGAAATAAATAAATATGAAGACGAAATCAATGAATTACAATTAACTTTAAACAATTATAAGAATAAAGAGAATGCCATTAGTGAAGATATTGAAAAAATGGATATCGAAAGACTCGGTATCTTGAAAAATTGTAAGATTTCCAATATTGACCTCCCCGTTGTTTCAGAGATCACTTTAGCTGATATTCCCATAACATCAAATGAAAACGATGCCCTAGCTATATCAAATGACATTGAAATTGAATTTGACAAATTACCAAATAACTATAAACAAGACAGTATAAAAGTGATTAAGAAAGAATTCGATGAAAAGATAAAAGATATTAATCAAGTATTGGATGTTACTCAACCGAATGCACATGCCACAGAAAGATATAATGAAGCACAAGCAAGATTTGATATTGTAGATAATGAAACAGAAAGTTTGAAAGCACAAGAAAGGAAAATTCATGATCAATTTTTGAAAGTTAAGAAGAAGAGAAAAGAACTGTTCAATGCTACTTTTAATCATGTAAGTAAACATTTAGAAGTTATTTATAGAGAACTAACGCGTGATCCGAACTCATCAGCGCAATTGGCTGGTGGTAACGCATCGCTAACTGTGGAAGATGAAGATGAGCCATTCAATGCCGGTATCAAGTATCATGCCACCCCACCTTTGAAAAGATTCAAAGATATGGAATATTTATCGGGTGGTGAGAAGACAATTGCTGCACTAGCGTTATTGTTTGCCATAAATTCTTACCATCAAAGTCCATTTTTCGTCCTTGATGAAATTGATGCGGCGTTAGATATCGTCAATGTGGAAAGAATCGCGACTTATATCAGAAGGCATGGCAACCCAGATTTACAGTTTATTGTCATCTCATTGAAAAATAACATGTTTGAGAAATCCGATGCCCTAGTCGGAGTCTACAGACAGCAGGAGGAGAACGCCTCGCGTATTGTCACACTGGACTTGAGCCAGTACGCTGACTAGTCCGTCTATCCACTTACCGGATTGACCACCTTCTGGACTCGCCCACCGTTTTGGCAATGACGTATGTGGCGGGCATGTGATCGGCCGATTTCTGCATTTCCCAAAACCATCCCTTCGTTTTTCATATAAAGGATTGAATAATACTTATTGCAGAACACACAGTGGCAAATTATCACGCATGGCCGCACACTGGGTACTACGCTTTATATACGCTTTATAGTTACATAACATACAATGAATGAGGCTAACATCAAGGCACCGATTCCACTAAGGAACAAAAAGCTTTATTCGATCAGGAATGAAGAGGTTCGGGGTGAACCCTTAAATAAACCGGGAATACGTTCCAGGACGCCAGGATTGAATACACCTACACTCAAAAGTACTCTAGACTTTAGAGCTAGGTCTGCTACTCCAACTACGCCAACATATAACTCACTGGGTGAACTGGAGTTGGAGAATAGTATCAATGAGAGATTGAAGTTTTACAATCTAGATTATCCAGAGGATTCATTACAATTTAACGAAGAGATTTATGATCCGAAATCTAAATGGTTTAGTAGATCAGTTAAACCACATTTTAAACCAGAAAGGCATTTGCCCTATGAAACTGAATCACATTTGGATAAAGCAAAATATATGGCGCAAGTTTTGGTCAACTTGTATATTGCAATTAATTCAATGGACATTGAAGGGTTGGTTTCTATAACTAGTAAAGATTTGGCAGATTTCAAACATGAAGTGGATGATTTAGCTTTAAAGACTGATATGTTTAGATTATCAGATAACCAGTTTCTATATGATAAGGATGACCTATATAATGAGAATGATTTTATTAATGCCCAAACTTCTGATATTAAAGTGACAGGTAAGATCACTGCTAAGTCTGCTGCAGTTATAAATGTTAACCATTGGACGAATGAATTGAGAAACTGTCTACTTTTCGACTTCCCCATTTCATTGAGGTTGAAGCTAGCCTCAGTATATTATTATCTATCGTTAGTGGAAGGTCAAGATATATCAAGAGATTTATTTATAGATGTCTTTGAAATTTTAGTAGATGATGAAGATGAAGGTACTAATTACACTGAAATATTAAAAGAAGCAGGTCTAATTTTGGATCCTTCAATACTTTTCAATTTTTTAACTAGTTTTTTCCCATATCCAGATTCAAATTATGTTCAATATGATATTTCCACAAAGGGTGATCTAAAACTATTCAAGACTTTAATAAAATTGGCACGTTTTGCAAGACCCTTCTTCGATGAAAATAATCACCAATTCCTGAAAGACACCATGGATACATTATTATCTTCATTTGCCCCGTCCACTATGCCTATGATTTTACCTATTATTGCATCCTTCGTACCATTACATTATAACAAGGCAAGTAAAATAACTGATTATTTTCCATTTTGCTTTGGATTATGGAGTTCAGTAAGCGCCACTATTGCGGTAGACTCGCATATGTATGAATTCATGGGAGCAGTATCCAATGATTGCTATTCGAAACTTTTGAGAAATGGTCCACAGTATCTAATACAATATGATATTGAATTTGGTCCATATGGTATTTTCACTGAGGAGCAAATGAATTTTATGTTTAACAGATTGCATGGACATTTGAGAACTGATACCCAGATATACTCTTATTCAAAGACGGTGCAATCACTCATTTATAGTATAAACGGTTCTGACTCTAAAGGATTTTTCAAACTTTTAACAAGATTAATCAATGCAATAGAGACTTTCGTGTATCCTTCAAACAATGGGCATTGGACAAAGCCAATTGCAAGATTTATTCATTCTTTCATTAAAATGTATCATGCGAGAACTCGTTCAGAAATTGAAAAAATTAAAAAGAAACAAATTTCCTTCACTTCTATTTGTTTAACTGATGCTTGTCATAAGAAAGTTTTGGACTTATTTTTGAATTTGATATGTACTGGAGCTCAAAATAAAGACCAAGACGTTTGCAATTTTTATATTTCATGCTTTTCTTACTTATTAGACATCCCTTCGGATCATAATAGAATTATCTATGATATAGTATTAGAGGAAATATATGACTTTTTAGGAGATGAGTTTGTTAATTCCAGACATAGAGTTATTGCAGCTTTGAAACAATTTACCAGAGCTGTGCGCTTTATGGTACAAGATAAATTTTACAGAGTTCATATGACGAATATTTTATCACTCTTGATTTTAAAGATGGATCCTAATGATTTAGCATTAACAAATCAGATCATAAATTCAGTAGTATCCATGTGTTCTTTTATACCATTCAGTGAACTAGTGACAGAAAATGAATATCTAACCTTCGAGTCATGTACAATTCCATTTGTTCAACAACATTACATGCATTTAAAAGAGCATACTGGTCAACCTTTCCAATACGAGCCTTCTATATTAGAAAATGCATTCAGGGCTTCAACAACTGAGTTTAAAAATATAATTCGTGTTTACATTGATAAATTATTCACTTTGGTTGATATGGAAGTAGATGAAGTATTCAACTTGAAATTAAACCAATGTTCAATGATACTTATTGAAGCTTTAGATACTCCAATGTTAGATTATTTCAATGAACTGTTGCAGAAAACCTTCTGGGATAATGATGCTTTCAAAGTGAAAGACCCAAATTATGAAATTATTACAATACCATTGGCTGCTATAATCAGAAAATACCCTTCCGCAAGTGCTCAGCTGATTGATTTACTTTTTTGTCATATTGAACAGCAAATAGAAAAAGGTGCGGGTTCTGTCAAAACTCATTCCGAAATCCACGAAAGGGATGTTAAACTAGTGTTATATTTAACTGCACTTAATGATGTACTCAGACATTCTCATGAATATATTGTTAAACTCGGAAATAAAGTGACAAATTTTATCAAATATCTTTATGCTTCAATAAGCAATCCACCACTAGATGTACTAACGTCAATATTAATGCACAGCATTTTAAGTAGTCTTACTACTACTGAAATAACAGACTACTCGCTATGTCCAAAAGATACAGAGATTCCTCTCGAAGAGCAATGGGGAGGGCTTCAAAATGATCCCAGAAAGTATGACTCCAAAAATCTACAGTTTACCTGGCATAATCCAGATGATGAGGAAGTAGCTTTTGCCATTGATTTTGCAGAAACAATTTCTCAATTTTGCTTTGACGAAATAAATAAATGTATGGAAAATAAATCAGTACATTCACCAGAGCTTATTCAGAAATATCTTTTGATTTTAACACATTCTATATCAGGTTCAAGTTTATTATTTGATCCAGACTTCAATAAAAACAAACAAAATCCATTAGATATATCATCATACAGAGAAAAATTGATGCTATTGAAACAAGTTAGAGATAAGAACTGTGATAATGAAGAACTAAATGTTGATATTGAACGAATTAGTTTGGAAAAGGATGAAGAAATATTCTCACTTAACCATTCTTTACAGGATGTTAGCTCAGGTGATGAAATTGTGATGAATGAAGATAATAGGGATTTTTTGGTTGACGATACTGTATCAGAAGTTCCTTCCGCTGTTGGTACTCCGGTCCCTGGTCATTTCGAAAGTAAATCAATGATGAATTCAAGTTTAGTCTTCAGAGATCTGGATATTTACTCTTGTAATTACTTTTTTGGTTTGTCGGGGGTTGAAAAGCTTAGTTATCCAGAATACACCCGCATCAATGAACTTAGAAGTAAAGTTGGGCAATTTTTGCACAAACTATTCGGATTTTTATCTAGCAATTTGGAAAATAACACAAAAACATTTCAAATACTATTACACTCTTTAAAAGTATGGTTTACAGATGTCGGTCAAGAAACTTTATTTACTGATGACTGCGGTGCATTTTTAGATGTTGACTTCGTAGAAAATATCCAAACCCTTTCTCATGAAAGAAATCAATTCACAAGAACCTTTTTCGCAATAAAAGCAAATACTTTCCATCAAGATAGAGTACTTTTACATTCAACAAACAGATACCCTACAAAGCTAGAAATTGTTTTACTTAAAGATATTATCAAATTGGCTACGTCAATTTATCCTGATATCCACCGGAGTGGTCAAGCAATCTTGTCTCATTGTATGAAGCAGATTATTGGGTCATATTCTATAATTATGAAACAGCTTCTTGAAGCACTTCATGAAAGTATCGAGAAAAAGAACCACAAGGATATAGATGCTATACTTAGAGTGTTTTATGTTAAAAAGATTAGAAGGAAACTGCTCAGTGATTATAGAAACATGAAGAAGTTGATCTCCGTATTAATTGACTGCTGTGATATTATGGAATTAGATATTGGTGCACGTGCCACTGACATCCTTGGTGAAATACTTACTCAATGCACAATTCCATCCAGTATTTGTATAATGGATGACAAGTTAAAAACTTTATTATTACCTCCTGATCCGTCTATTTCAATGCAAGTTGAGACTGTTAGAGAAGCAAAAACTAAGAAAAGACTTCTGTACTTTGATGTATTGAAAAATATTGAAAATGATCTGCTAAATAAACTGAATAATCATACTGACTACAACTGGAAAGTTCTTATTCTGCTTATGCGTTTTATTTCCAAGATAGAGTCAAATTTAGACATTGAATCTAGTGAAGAAAGTATTGCACTCCTTTCAAGGCAAGGTGAAACGAATCACCCACATATTGTCCATACTGCTGTCAAATCAATTTTATCAATCTTCAGTAAGATGATTTCTCTTTCCGAATATAATTATGATATCAAAAATTCATTCAAAAATACATTTGATCCATTGTCTATCAAATCGATTCGGACATCATCATCTGAATTCAAAAGAGAAATGGCAAATATTGAGAATCCAAGTTATTTTATTGATGCTAAGTCATTCGTTGGATGGTTGTCATTTGGTACCTCATTCAAGGCCGTCCAACCTGATATTTGTGAAATTACATTGAAATCAAAGGAGGTGCAAATTTTAAATCATATTGGAAAACTGATTGATAAGAAGTTCTTGCTACATATTGCTTCTACTTTCATTAAGGATAATGAAGTACGTGGTTCTTTCAGTAGTAATAATGTGTCATTTTTTGTGATGCTGTTAATTATATCGACCAAATATAATGCTGAAATTCAGATGCCAGATTTCTTCGAGATGGTACTGAAATATTATGATAAAATGGATAAGGCATCAATGATAATGTCTCTGGAAATTGTTGCAGCCATGGTTTGTGCATCCAAATTTTTGACACCAGATTGTAATGACAAAATAAATACATTTTTGCAGGAGTTTATTCCATCCTGCACTGGTTCAGAGATTAATCAGGATGCATTAGAAGTTTGGTGCACTTTCTGTTGGTGGCTACCATCTGTTGTAGATATAAGAAGATCCAAAGTGATTTGTGAATACTTCTTTGATATCAAGAGCCTCTTAAATGAGAACTTTGACGATGTTATGCATCAATCATCTAGATTGGCTATGTTAAAATGTTTGATGGGCACTTTGGAGTACAGATCATTTAGTACTTATGAGATACTGAACAATTTAATGTTAGACCATCCATATGATCAGGTTCGTGAAGCTGTCGCTAAATTATTTGTTACTGTGATTCAGAATAATAGTTCCCCTTCATATAATACAACAGAGGAGATTCTTAGAGAGTATGATGTGCCAAGTGGATTGGGTGTATCCCTGAAAAAGTTACCAGCTAATATTGATGAAAAAATAAGAGAAATGTTTGAAAAACAAATTGAGGAGCAGCATAAAGTTAGTAATCTGACCCCACAAGAAATATTGAAGACCAAATACTATTATTTAACATCGACTATATTTTATTGGATAATTGAAATTCTGAAGGGTCCTACAAGAATTCTAGCTGTTCCGTATATTAGCAGTTATATTATACCATTTTTACTTAGTTTGTTCAATCAAAAGGATGTATGTAAAATATCAGGTCTGAATCCTACAAAAATCTTTTTGAACTTATGGCATTTACCTTTAAGGAAGGAAGCTGTGGATGATATAATTGATACACTATGTCAAATCAATAATTCAGAGTCATCGTACCAAATTAGAATGAAACTAGCAAGTATCGAATATCTAATAACTGCTCAATTATTAACAATCAATGATGATCACTTGATTAAGATTTTCGAGTATGTTCAACATCAGCTTTTCAATGTTGATTCTGTAGAAGTTAGATTACGTGCGTCGCAATTATTATCATCATTAGTTCACAGTATTGGATTTACCAAAAGAATTTCAACACTTTTATCAGAATATAATGATCTCTTAAACAAGTATACGTGGGAGGAACGGAAGAAATTAGACAAGTTGAACACTGTAAAGGTACATGGAGATATATTGGGTATTGGTGCGATTATATCCGCCTTCCCATATATATTTCCTTTACCAGAATGGATACCCAAAGAACTGAGTTTGTTATCAAGTTGGGCAAGAACTAAAGGTATTTGCAGTGTAGCTGCTAAGGATATTATTAGTGAATTCAAGAAAGTAAGAGTGGACACTTGGCAATTTGATAGAAGTCATTTTACAGCAGATGAATTAGAAGATTTGGAAGGTGTTCTTTGGAGAAGTTATTACGCATAAGTCTGATTATTGATTTTGGGGAAGGTAGTTAGTTAGAAACAATATATAATTGGAACTCTTTTTCAAAAATGATATATCATGCATAACACATATATTGATTTGTATATACTTTCAAGATAAGAGAAAAACAATTAGAGAGGTAAAGTCTGACTAAGCCCAAGATAGCATTTTGTCAAAGAAATCAAATGTTCAACTTGAAAATTCTTGTATGGTGTTCTTGGTACATCAACTAGAAGATATTCTCTGTTATTTACCTCACACTTGAAGTTCGCTGACATGTTGTTCTGTATTACAACTAGCTTTGTGTAATAAAGTTTATCTTTTGTAGTGGGTTCTCAAGACTGAAAACTGCCATGATTAAAACTACCTACAAAGTACGTTTCAAGAAAAGTGAATCATATTTCATCTTTTTTCATAGAATCTAGTAACTGTAAAAGCACTTTGTAAATAGCATTCAAATCATAGATGGACTTCATATTGTTTATATTGGCGATATAAATTTCAAATTCTTTATCTTCACAAGGGAATAAAGAATCAAAGACATTTTTCCTTGTTTCATTTATAGTTTCAATTTCATACTTATTAGAATCATTCCTCAACAAGGTGGTCACATGAGATAGTATATTTTCATGATATTGGAGATTAATAATAGATTTAGAAGTAGTTTTCCGCTTCTGTTCTAAAATATCTGACAATAACTTATTTTGATGAAGTAATGTTTTCAGATTATCATTTCCATTTCTGGTAGCATCGTTACTGTAACTTTCCGGTATATTATTAGCACTAGTCGAATCATGGCCTTGATAATCTTCCCAATTTGTATTAATTTTATTTTCCTGGTGAGACGTTTGAGAATTTAAGAAGCATTCAAAGACTGCTATATCCTTTTTTTCATTACAATGCCTTTGAGAGTGGTTTTTGGTTAACTTGGTTGATAAATAGTCAATATTTGATAAGATCTTCTCCTTCTGTTGTTTATTTTCTTGGAGTTGTAACATTAACTTATCAACAAGCTGGTACATGTGCTTTAAGTTCTCTGTTTGCTGGAAACCGAACATTAGTTGCGAGTGTTTCAATGATTGGCTTCTTCCAGACATGTTTCTTTCAGACAAAGCTGCACGTAGATAAATCTAACAAATATTGTACACTTCTACAGTTTGCGTTCTCTTTTCCAAGCAGATAGCACACCCTATACAATCTTTGGTCAAGGGCAGTTACATGTATGAGCCAGCTTAGGCAATCAGTAATATTCACTATTGCGAAAAAACAAAAAGTATCAGAATCGAAAAACCCAAAGGATGATGAACACAACTATAGTTCTTCATTCCATCTTCGGTAAGAAGGGTTTCTTGAGTTAGATTGTGCGTAACAATGCGTGGTTTAACTAGGAACAGTTGGTGGTATTGTTTTCTCTCAAGGTTACTATATTTGGATTAGTGCAAAATCTGTTCAAGCAATCAATCACTTTTAAATTTTCATATATTTCAAGACAAAACATTAAATTTTTATGATCTGTTAGGGACGGTTGGTGCGACTTGGGATAGTATGATATAATATGGTATCCTGAGTCCTGGATCTATTATTATAATTAAGATATGTGTGTCTATGTATGTACTTAGTTATTATATATTATATGGGTATCTAAATATATAAGGTAAACGTAGTATATTCGTTACTTAGTTATTACTTAGTTGTAATCCCAATCCTGAATCTAAGAGATCTCAGATATATATATATATTCCCCAATGGCGTAATCTGGCGAATCCCACCGATAGGGGGTATATGTGCATTATGACTTCATACGAAGGCTATACGAAATGACGTATATTTATAATGCTAACATGATTTTGAAAGGATGAATTTTAAGTAACATCAGCATCACAATAAAGGTTAAAGGAACTGATAAAGGAAGGTTAATATATTTTGTGAATCGACTATGAAGGGTTCTTATCCTAAGTCAAGCTATTTTTTAGTAGATGTCTTACGACAAATACTTCATGATACCTTGTTCGGTAAGATAAGTTCTCATTTTGAAATCGAATTGGTTTGTTGAGTGATTACTAGCTATTCAGGATGGTTCGAGAGCAACTATGTTACCTTTCTCGAAGGAGTTTAAGGTTTAATGCATTTCCACTGTAAATATTATCTGTTGAGATTATGTTTAAGTTTTATTGGTTTTATAATTCAGATTTTTGACTATTGTGCTTTTGTTTTTGAAAAGAGAATGTAAGCTACCCCACGTACGGTCGTCATAAATCCGAAAAGGTGGGCTGAGTTTATGATTAGTATTAGAGTGCGCCAAAATATAGTATCAGTATAAGATATACCTAGAATAGTATCTCAATCTTTTGTTGGATGAAAATTAGTTTGAAGATCCCTCTGTTTAAGTTTTAGCAATTCAATTTGTTGGAAGCTATCTGCTGGTCCTGCGTTGTTACTCATAGCAGTATTGAATTAGATGGACTGGTGTAATTTATGAAGCGATGAAACTTACTTTCTTATACATAAAGGTATATAATAAAGTATTAATTTTTATGAAAAAAACAGATTGTACAAATCATGATCATGTGATTTGTTATATTAATAAAATATCCTTTACAATCTCTAAGAATTATGTTAATAATTCCAGCACAATTAAAGAAAAGTCCTTCAGTAAACATGTGGTTTGCAGCGGCCGGAAATATATTAAAGTAATATATTTTATGTTTCTATTTATATTAAGCGATTTTAATATCGTAAGTGAATTAACGTTTTATGTATAAACAACTGATAGTAATGCGTGTAAAAACTTTGGGATTCGGACGAAGTCCGAAATACCACAAACTGTTGTAGAACACTCACGGATCGGAGTTTAAAAGCTAAACGCCGATTAGAATCTGATGGAATAGATTAGAAACTTAAGAAGTTTCTTATTATGTAAGAATACAGAGAAGTCTCCTATTACACACAAATACAAGTGAGGCAATTATAGCTTACTAATAATTGAGGGATTTTGTAGTTGTAATGACGTGTATCATATTGAATACTTTCCAGAACATTCTATTTGTCATCCGTTGAATATAAAAGGACACAATATTTAGTTTATGTAATTTGATTATTTAGTTTATTTATTTTAAAAAGAACAACGATTAATACAAATATTATCTGATTACTAGCTGAATCTAATTAGCTTAAAGATCCATATCTGTCATATATAAAATAGGTTATTCTGTTCTGCGCTTCCACTGCCAGATTCTGATTTACAATACAAACAACGAGGACTCCATGGCCAAGTTGGTTAAGGCGTGCGACTGTTAATCGCAAGATCGTGAGTTCAATCCTCACTGGGGTCGTTTATTTTTATATTTTTCTTTAAAACCAAATTTTTGATATTGGCGGCTAAGATTTCTAACACTCTGTCGCCATGCCTGCTAGCAATAATACATCAAGTTTTATAAGGGCAGACGTATTCCAAAATTCTTCAAGTAAAGAACATGATTCTACAACAACTTCCACTGAATTGCAACAGATATTTCAAAAGCAGTTGTCCAAGGACTCCCATTTTGGTGACAAGATTAAAACTGGGCATGTTTCAAGGAAAAAGACTGCCACTAATAGATCAATAATGACGAGAAAATCCTCTATTTCAAAACCGACCAGAAATAACCTGACGAGATTCAATACTTCCAATGAGAATTTAGATCTGAACACCAATGATGTTATTGTTACGGCCATCTTCGAAATACCCAACACTTTATCTACAAAAGTGGGAATGTGTACAATCAACTATAATACTGGTGAATTGACCCTTGCTGAATTCATTGATTCTCAAATATTTATAAGAACCATTCATAAGTTGCAAATATATGATCCAACAGTTATCGTTTTACCTTCCACTTCAACACAATCTGGAAGCTCTAAATTAGCCACAATTTTGAAGTATAATACAAGAGATTGTGTCAAGATTAATGAAATTAATGTTAAAAATTTCAATGTGGAAAAAGGCCTTCAAATAATTGAGAAGTATTCATTGATTTCCTTAAATAAAATTGATAAATCAGAACAATTGATTGAAAACCAATTTGCCTTAAAAGCTACATCTGCTGCCATTAAATATATCACAGAAAATATTTACAAGGATGCCGAGTTGAGAGGCAAGTTTAAGCACTTCCGTATAAATCATGAGGATCCTGATGGCACAATGTTAATTGATTACAAAACAATCAAAGGCTTAGAACTGATTGAAAATAACAATGATAAAAACGGTTTATCTCTATTCAAGTTCCTCAAAAGAACTGTAACTAAGATGGGTGATCGATTGTTGAAAAATAACATTTTGCAGCCTTTGACTGATCCAGAAGTTATCCATTTGCGGTTTGATACTGTTTGCACGTTGATCAAACAGGATGAACTCTTGTTGGAAATAATGAATGAAATGAAAAATTTTGAAGATTTGGATAAACTATTCTCTAAATTACTATCTATCAATCATTGTGCAATTGGACCTGAACAGAAAATCAACTACATTCTATTATTGAAAGAATCTTTATGCATTGTCAAAAAAGTTTTTAATCTATTAAGCGATGACAGAGTCAATACTGTTCTGCTTGATGAGATTAAAAAAATTCTAAATGATGAAATCTTAACAAACATTGAAGGCTTAATAAATGATAAAATCAATAGCGATTGTACTTGGGCTTTAACACCATTCCAACTACAGCAACAAAGAGCATATGCGGTCAATTGCAATGCAAACGGTCTTCTTGGTGTTTCACGTGAGATCTATAGAAACTTAATTGACAAGATTACTCAAGACATTGAAGAAATGAATAATAAATATCAATTGGAGATATCATATTCATATGATTCGAAAAGAGATTTTTTCCTGAAAATAGCGAAGAATTCAATTCCTCATAATTCTCAGTTACCAGAAATATTTATAAGTAAAAGTAATAAAAAGAATCATATCGAATGCACAACGGTTGACTTATTGAAAGCTAATGCAAGGTTAAAGGAAATATTGAATGAAATTGTTTATTTGAGCGAATATCTAGTTGATGAATTGTTTCGTGATATAATGAAGGAAAATATATCTTCCCTCTTTATGATGTCTGAGGCTATATCAATGTTAGATCTTTTATGCTCTTTTGCTAAGATATCAGGAAATAATCGATACGTTGAACCAAAATTTTCTGAATTGTTATATATCAAAGAAGCAAGACATCCAGTTTTGGAAAGATTCATTGAATCATTTATACCTAATGATATTATCAGTCTGAAAGAAAGCTCCTCTTTCAATATAATGACAGGTTGCAATAATAGTGGTAAATCTGTGTATTTGAAACAAATACCTCTATTATGCATAATGGCACAGATTGGTTGCCCTATACCAGCTAAAAGTGCAACTTTACCCATATTCAGGAAATTGCATGCAAGGGTATGCAACGACTCCATGGAGGTTAGTACTTCCACATTTTCCTTTGAAATGAAAGAAATGGTGTATTTCTTGGATAATATTGATTCAGATACATTATTGATAGTAGATGAATTAGGAAGAGGCTCAAGTATTGGAGACGGTTTAGCAATTTCCATGGCTGTAACTGAATATCTTCTTAATTTTGACAGTATTGTATTCATTTCTACCCATTTTAAAGAACTATCGTCAATATTTAAAACAAAGCCCAAGATACGTCACTTGCATATGATGACAGAACCTGATACTAAAGCTCCATGCTATAAACTTACGTTATCAGCAGATACTTTCATGCATTACGCCCTTCATAATGTTAAGTCAATGTTTCCGGAAAATATTATCGCCGAGGCATTTCGAATTTCGGAATTGATACTAAGAAACAAATCTGAGTTCAAACACAGGAAAGTTTCATCAAATGATAAGGTCAAATTGTTAAATCAAATGAAGGAGATCAACAATATGGTCCATCTTTTAAGACTGTTGACCAGTAACGCAGAAAACAAAATATCACTGGATAGTTTGAAAAGAATACAATTTGAATACATAGATAAGTTGAGCCATAAATGAATTTGACATTAAATGGATTAGTATACAAAATTTTTTTTGACTGAATGAAAAAAAGAAAAACGCTAGTCGTACATATATAAATAAAGATCGTTGAAGAAAAAGCTAAGCAGCTCCTACTAATTTGAAGATCAAATTTTCAATCCATTGTAATTCAGTTGGAACAGATCTGAAAACTGGTTCAATTGTTAATGATGCTATAGATTGTTTTCTTTCCAAAGACATATCTCTAAAAGCAACAACAAAGTTAATAATGAGAGTAACTGCTAGCACAAATGCCAGAACTATAGGACCCAAGGGGGCATCCAAATGTTGTCCACTTCTTTCCTTTATAACATTTAGTCTTTTAATGTAAGTATAATATGCCCAACTACCAGAGAATATAGTCAATGAAAAATAAATATAAGCTAAGTAGTTAGCTAAATTTGGGAAAGCTGCCTTTTTAACAGAATTATAAATTGAGAAAGTTAAGATACTTAACAAAGATGTTACATGTAACCAACGATTGAATGTTCTTTCATTAGCTAACCAAACTTTTGCTTCCACTTTAATTGGGCCTGCGTTCTTTAAATAAGATGTTGGTTTATTAACACCCACTGGTAAATCAATTTCTTCATCTTCAGAATCAAATCCATCCAATTTAGAATTTCTTCCAGCTAAAATATTTAAAAATGTTGGTTCTGATTTCTTTTTCTTTTTATTCTGACCATTTGCTACGGTTGTTGTTTCTTCATCAGATGATTCGTGATCTTCCAAGTCACCATTAGAGAAAGATTTGTTTGATGCAATGGTATTTAAATCTACTGTAGTATTTTGACTATTAAAATTAAATGGTTCAATAACATTTTCATCTTTTTGAATCTTAGATAAACGTCTCATACCATCAATCTTAGCTTGGAATTCCTTTTGCTTTTTAATCTTTTGTTGTTCTTCTTCATATGCTTGTGTGGGGTCTCTTTTAATATCATTTTCAATATCAGGTAGCCAAAATGGCAAGATATCTAATTTTTCTTCATCACCAAATAATGATGCTACACCTTGAATATATAATGAAAAATTTGGTACTTCTTTCACTAAATGTGAATTGGTCAATTCACTAATCCATTTACCATGCCTATTGGGTAAATTTATCTTGGACATGGTAGTGGGTTCTGAAAAATTACTTATTACATCATTATTTTTAACTTTGATCTCCATCACAGAGAAGGGAAATTTAGCATATTCTCCCTTTCTTAAGAATTTCAAAGGGTTAGTGACATCAGCATCAATATCTGATCTATGCCATTCACTTGGTTTCCTAATTGGCCTCTTCTTATCGAATGAATCTTCTCTAATATATAAAATATCAGAATCCACTGTAATTCTTACTCTATCATCACCTGGAATTTGGAAAGCTGTTCTCCTATAGATAGTTCTTAACAATGGTTGTAAATCATTTTGCAAAATTAATTGTTGAATATCGTCGAAATCATTTGATAATTTATTTAATTCCATCTCAACGGTACCGCTCCCCTTTAATTTTTTCAAAATTGTTTCCTTATATTGAGTATCACCATTAAATATGAATCCATTTAAGTATTTGGATTTAATTTTGAATTTAGTCACTTCGAAATCTTTCCTACCATTACTATCTTCAATCATTGTTCTTTTCTCAATAAAGATATCTGGATTATCATTCAATTTACCAATCCATCTCAATCTTAAAGTGGGTGCTTCAATATTTTTCAACAACTTGTTATTATACAATTCGAAGAATTCATTATCAAAATAAAGAGCAGTAATATTTGGATCCAATGATTTGGGTGAATAATTTTTTTTCAAATTATTAGTATCATCCATGGAACTGTTAAGTGAAGAATGTAAACTATCAGTGGAGTTGGACACTATTTCATTATCGTCAAAATCTTCCACTACAGATTCGGTAGGGGCCGATGCGTAAACTAACACAGGTAAATGTCTTAAGATTCTGGTTTTCACTTCCATTAGATTATCTGGATGAATCCAAAATTTAAAAGTCTTGAATTCAAATTCATCATCATTATTACCTCTTGATAATTTAGAAGTACTGGCGAGTGATGTGGAAACATTATTATTGAAGTTACCTCTTAAGATATTGTATAATAAAGATATCTTATACAATAGTGGTGATAATTCTTCACTATGGAAGGGAAGTTCCTTTAATCTAACTTCTAATAAAGATCTCACTGAAGGATAATTTGGATGTAATTTATCATGTTTTTTCACAATTTTAATGAATCCGGTAAAATTAGATCTAGAGAAATTGTCCAGTTCTTTAGCTTCAGTTAAACAATTCTCCAAGACAGTTTGGAAAACGTTTGAATTTAAATTCTTTATTTTCTCTTCTGAATCAGTTTGTTTCTCCAATTGTGCCAGCTTATCCATCAATGAATTGTATTTACTCTTTTGGAAACTGTAAACTTTCTCTAGTTGCTTGTCTAAGAATTCAACGAAAGATGATTCCTGTTTATCATGCCAATCCTGTTGAATACCGTTTTCATCCAAGAGATCCTTTAAAGTGTCGTAATCCATGTAGAAGTCCTTCCATGGAGGGAACCTGTCATTACGTAGTTTAGCACCAAACAGCATGACGGCGGGGGTAGTGTACAGTGTACCACAAGTGTACTATAGTTGTTTAAGGTAGGGGCAAAGTAGATCAAAATGCGGTTTCAACAAAAGTCGTTTTTTCAATTTACGTTTTGGGCCACGTGCCCTGCACCACCAGAGAAAGACTCGTTGGTTGGTTGGTTGGTTGGTGGGTACTGCTGCCAGTGTGGTTCGTTCTAGCAACAGTTGTTGGCTTTGTTGGTGGTGTTGGGCGAGTTATTGATGCTTATGTTGTTTGCGTTTTCGTCAATTGGCAAGTTATGTTGGTTCAATTTTGCCAAAGTGAGGAATATTTCGTTCACGTTGCTGTTGTTCTTAGCGCTAGATTCCAAGAATGTCACATCTAATTCTTGCGCGAGTGTTTCACCTTGTTCGTACGACACCACTCTGTTATCCATATCACTCTTGTTCCCCACAAGTAAGATTTGTGCATTGGCATTTGCATGTTCTGTGACTGTTTGGTACCAATGCCTTACATTAGCAAAAGTTCTCTCGTCTGTCACATCATACACTATGATGATCCCCATAGCACCACGATAATACGCGGTAGTGATTGTTCTGAACCGTTCTTGACCGGCAGTGTCCCATAATTGTAATTTGATCTTCCTACCGTCAATCTCCACGGTCTTTATCTTGAAATCGATACCAATGGTGGTGATGAAAGTGGGGTTGAATTTATCATCTACAAATCTTACCAGCAAACATGACTTACCGACACCTGAGTCCCCCACAAGCAATATTTTCATAATTGTGTCGTAGTTTTTGTTCTTGATAGAGCCTGTCGATAGTGGTCTCAAACCTGACATAATAGAGGAGAGTCTGTATGCTGTTGTTGTGGTGGTGGTTGTTGTAAAAACAGTGTAGTCGTTTCTTCAGTCGAGGCAACTTCAATTTTCGAATTCGGAAGTTGCCGTTTTTTGCGAAAAATAGCCGCCAAAGTCTCTTCCTCCTGTTTGGTGGGAGCACTGGTACAGGTAGTGTATTGGTACTAGTAGTGTGGTGTGGTGTGGTGTGGTGTGGTGCAGTGTAGTAGAGGTACTGGTTGTAGTGGGTGGTGCGTGGTGGTGTCCTCCCGCAGGAGTGTGGTTACCCAGCCCACGTGACCCGAGTCCAAAACGAAAAATCCAAAAATCCAAAACCCAAAAAACTTCCACTTCGAAATCAACAGTGGCCCACTTTTGCCTCAGTTGTTGTACCCATCCACACGCGCTCTCCGTCTGCCACTACTTGTAGATTACTCACTGCAGGTGTCTGTTCTATCTCTCCACCTGATTTTAGTCAATATTCAGAATTTGTAACATTAAAGGAAAGGAACCATACTCACTCTAAGTAAGGGCAACATATTCACTCGAAGGGCAGCATATTCACTCTAACGACAACATATTTGGACACACCTGACACAACATGACCTCATCTACAAATGCTTTAGACTTACTAAAGCAATATGATAGTCACATATCTGAAAAATCAAAATCGATTGAAAAAATTGAGAAAAAATCAAATAATTTACATCAATCAGATGATGATAATGCCTCAAGAAATAAGGATGATGTCGTCCTTGACCCTTGTATTGAAGATGACATTGACAATAATTCAAACAGCAAAACAAATTTGACAAATATTAGTATCAATGCACCAACATATGATGATTTATACAAGGAAAATGTTAAATTAAGATTACAAAATCAAGAATATAAGATTGAATTAAGGAAATTGAATAAAAAAATTGAATTATTATCGGCAAGATTGGATCCATCGGAAATTTCCATGATTTTAAATGAAATTAATGAAACTCTAGCGGATGATGTAAAGAAAAATTTCATTTTACCACCAAGATCGACAGAAAGGAAAAATAATACTAAAATTAATACCAATACAAATAATACTAATACGAATAATACTAACATTAAAGGTTTACAGATTAATATTCAACATCATGATAACAATACCAACCCCGATGATATAAGGGGAACTCCAATGATAACAGTTAATGAAATTGAAAATAATAATTTCAATCATCTTTCTATGGATCCAAATGATGATGATGCTGGTGCTACTACTACTACTACTACTACTACTACTACTGATCTTCATAATAAAGATCTCTTTGATGAACTGGTTAATAACAGACACGAACTCAAACAACATAATTTTGCACGTATTATTAATGATATTACGGCAGATAAAAATTCTGATATCCTTCAAACAACTTCTACAAATAATAAGACAATAAACAATAATAATTTGGATAATGATTCTAATCATACCATGAATACTAAAATGGCTTCACCAGATTTGATTAACCCTTTGAACACTTCCAGTCCAGCTACATCAGTATCTTACACGACTTCTAGAATAGCTATTAAATCACCACATAGATCTTTGATTTCACCATTAAAGGAAAAACCAATATCTCCACAAAATTCAAATAGAATTGCTTCTGTAATAAATAATCAAATTAGATCTCCAATTAAGGGCAAATTTGAAGATCATTTATTTGATTTAACCGATCCATCTTTCCAATTCATAAATGATAATAATGATAATTCTAATAAGACTAATAACGAATTAGAATTTAATGATGAGATAAATTCAATGTCTTTCACCAAGAGTCCTATAAAATTTAAGAAAAATAAATCAATAATATCAGATGATGATAATTTAGATTTCTCAACAAATGCAAACAACAACGACAGCAACAGTGGCAATAATCTCAATAACTTGGTCGAAAATTCATTTGATGAACAAGATTTAAATGATTTGAATATGGCTCATCAAGAACATGCAAATATTCTTCCCTTAAATAATAAAATTGAAAATTATAATAATAATAATAATAATAATAATAACCATAATAACAATATCTTAGGCTCTCCATCATCTATTAATGAAACTTTGTTACCAAGTCCCTTAAAAAATACTCCAAATTCAAATGCATTGGGTTCCCCTGTACTATTAAATAATAAAAATAAAAACACCCATTCAACTGATAATAATATTAACAAGAATCTTGCAAATAGTCAATCATCAAATAAGTTACGTCAAGCTACTGCAAATGGAATGCATATAAAATCACCATCTATGGGTGCCATAAATTCTAAATTATCAGATAATAATAACAATAATAATAATTTTAATACATCTTCACCAAGGTCAAATAATATTCATAACGACGAAACTAAAAATGATTTGAAAAAAAATAGTAATCAAAATAGTAATAATTTCGATCAAATTTCAACTTATAGTAATAAATCACAGCATACCATGGCTACAAATTTAAACTATACTCCCAAGAAAAATAACCTTTCTAAGAATCTAGGTGATAATGACTCCATATTAAGTTCAAAAAAAAATGATACTATTTCACACCATTATAGTAATAGTCATAATAATTCAACATCATCTGGTATGATTTCTGATATCCCACTATTTGTTAAAGCTGAAGAGTTCGGTACAATCAGAATAGAATTATTAAGTACATTATATCAAAGTTTAGAAAACAATTATAATAATGATGATTCTCAAATACTAATTAGCGTTATTGACAGAAAATCTGATAAGGAAATGTTCAAATTTTCTAAAAGCTTACAAAAGATAAGAGAATTAGATGTTTATTTAAAATCTCATGTTTCCTCATTATCATTACCCACTTTACCTGATAGAAACCTTTTCGAAACTTTAACACCTTTGAAAGTTGACTCTAGAAGAGAACAATTAAATGAATATTTCCAAAGTATATTTAGTGTACCATCTTATCCACCAAATGTGGGGCTTAAGATTGCACAATTCTTAAGTACCGATACTGTCATGGATCCAACATTATTAAATGATGTGGAAATTCAAGGTAACGTCATCTTAAGAAGACCCAAGAAGGCTCTAAGTAATGGTTCATCTTGGAAAATAAGACATGCCGTCATTAATAATGATATCTTACAATTAAGTGATAGGGGTACGGTAACAGAAACAATCAAATTAAAACATTCTCTTATTGAATTGATACCCAATTTACCAGAAGATAAATACGGTACTAAGAATGGATTCTTAATCACTGAACATAAGAAGACCGGATTATCCTCCACATCAAAATATTTTATTTGTACAGAGACTACAAAGCAACGTGAAGATTGGATTAAAATTTTAAGTGAAGTTTCTGAACAAAACATTTTACATAATTCAAGTCATGTTAGTGTATCATCCACCATAAACTCAAATGAAATGTTGAAATCTAACTATAGAGGTACATCCCCAAGTAGTATGTTGACATATTCATCCACTTCAGTGGATCCTACTTTTGATATCAAATCTACTATATCTGGAACACATTCCATGATTAGTAACATGAACCAATCTGTAAATAATCCAAGTGAGTTATCATTATCAAATGATAGACACACGGATAATTGTAGTAGTAGTAATAATACTGTGGATGATAAAGAGGCAAAGAGACTTAAGATGAGAAGTTTATTCCCATTCAAAAAATTAGGTAATAATCTAAACGCAACACCATTATTAAATGGCTCAAACAATACAAACGATAATGGTTCAATGAATTTCGAACCAGTCACTATTGTTCAACCACAGGGAAATATGAACACGATAACAAGTTCACCGAATGAAAACTCGTCAGAAACTTTAACTGCAGTGAACAATGTTGTCTTTGGCACACCACTGGATACGTGTATTAAATTGAGCTCACATACATATCAAGGCAAATACGAAATACCTAGTGTGGTGTATAGATGTCTAGAATATTTATACAAAAATCATGGCCTACAAGAAGAAGGGATCTTTAGATTAAGTGGTTCTACAACAGCTATCAAGAATATTCAAAATATTTTTGATACTGATTACGATTTAGATATTTGCGCATATGAATCTAATGAAGAAAATCAATTTTTAGGTGTCAATGGAGTAAGTGGATTATTGAAACTTTATTTCCGAAAATTACCACATTTAATATTTGGTGATGAACAATATTTATCACTGAAAAAAATTGTGGATCAATATTATTCCAATCCAAGAGTTATCGCATTAGAATTTAGACAATTAGTCAAATCATCAGAAATACCGAAAAATAATTTGGCATTAATGTTTTCATTATTCGAATTATTACATAGAATCAATGAAAATAAAAAAATTAATAAGATGAATTTAAGAAATCTTTGTATCGTTTTTTCTCCCACTTTAAATATACCAATCGTTATTTTACAACCATTTATTGTGGATTTTAACTGCATTTTCAAAGGTGAGGAACCAATTCCAGATAATTCAAGGGAAGACGTAGATATTCATATCCCACAAATGGCTATGTAATGATTAGGTGTCTCTGGTTTTAACTTTTTCGTATTTCTCTTATATATTAGTGTTGTTGTACATGTATCTATTGTGGTATTATTTCCATATTTTTATATAGGTAAAAGAGACTATATTGATGATCTTAAATATCTCTAACTCATTCAAAAGTTAAACTTGAAAGGTTAATATGTATACAAAAGAAGAATTATGCGAAAATGAAAAACTGGTTGTAATGCAAGACGTGTTTACCATCTTCTGCCACTTCTAGTATAATGCTTTGCAGTGGATATCATCGATATATCATTATCATCCGCATTATTATCATCTGATGTTCTATATCTAGAAGGTTGCTGTTGAGAATGACTTCTATGATTTGAGTTTCTACTGCCATACACTTGATCATAATTACCATAGTTATGATTATTATGGCCACCATGTGTATTATAGTTATTTTTATTATTATTATTTTCGTGAATAATGTCTAATGTTTCCAAATGCCTTGAAATGTCATCAATTGTGATATCTTCCACAGTTCTATTAAATGTCTTATTTAGTGCTTCATCGTATTTATAATCTTCATCATCTTCTTCATCGCTAGATAGTTCTTGCTCGACAAACGGTATATTATCTTGGTTTTTCTGGCTCTTAACATTATTACTATTATTATTATTATGTGATCTACTCAATCTCTGAGCAATGGTAACATCTTTAGTATAATTGCTATTTGTAGTTAGCGGACCTACGTTCTTGCTAAAGATTGCATCTTTAAATTCAGGAATCATTGATCTACCTAAATTGATTACTTCTTCTGCCCAAATTCTGATAACATCTTTTGATTTTTTCGTTTTATACGGTTTCCAATTTGGTTTACATCCTCTTACAATTTCTTTCACCACTTGTTCTGAACCCCATTCTTTAATCCAATCTTGATTTTGTAAACCAATCAAATGTGCAAAAACACCTGATGCAATTGCCTTATCAGAATATCCACCTTCCAATAAGGAAATAACTTTACCTTGGCAATGTAACTGTGCTAATTTCAACGCATCTTTAGTAAACATGGTATAAAATTCTGTTGGTACATTAACATCATGTCTTTGCATTGAGACTTGTTCAAATTCTGATGCATCAAACCCTGCACTAATTACAACTAATCCCTTAAATGGCTCACCTCTTGCTTCCATCTCTAATTTACCAATTTTGAAAAATTCATCAGCTTTAGCGAAGATCGTTCTATATTTGGATCTATACAATTTGTTAAATTCATCAATTGTGGACCAAGATTGCAAATGAATGTTCCAAATATTCAAATCATGAGAATTCATAATACAAGTGGATGCATTTTTAATATTTTCCTTTGTTGCAAAACCAGTCTCAGTGGGGAAACTGTTAATATCATGTATTGAAAAATAACCAACTTTGGGGAATTCAGCAAATTTTTTACCAAATTCATTATAGGCATTATTGCTATCATTTGTACTATTTTCGCTAGTCTTATCATTATGATGGTTAATCTTTTCCTTTTTAATGCCTTTTTTGTCAACGACATCTTCATTGTCATCATCAGGTTTAAACCCAGCACGTTTCCAACAAATATCCTGTGTACCATCTCCATGATGCAAATCAAAATCTAATACTACTGCATGAGTGACACCATAATTTTCATAAGCATATTCAATGGCAACATTAGCATTATTAATTAAACAGAATCCAGATGGTGTGGCAAAATGACAATGATGACCAGGTGGTCTAATTGCCACAAAAACTCTATTACTTGTATTATCATCACATTGGTTTGTGCTTGAAGGGTTTGAGTATAAAGAATCAGAATTAGTTGATGAGATTGCTGATGATTGTGAATTTGGTACTGTTTTGAAAATTGTATCCACCCCCATTTCAATGGCACCAATGGTACCTTGAATGGCTTGTAAAGTATCTAATGATAAATAAATATCACCAGAGTTCCAATTATCAGGTATTTCTAATTGACCGTTTTGTAATTTCCAATTTGATTCATTGCATAATTTAATTAATTCTGTAGGCCAATGTTTACCATGAATCCTTTGAATATAGTCACTTAAAATTGAATTTTGTCTCAAATTACTTGATTTTAATTTAAATAAAGCTGGGTACATAGTAATAGCAGCAGAAATACCCATTGAAGTAGCTAATAATCTTTCTGGTCTTTCCACTATATTTTTCTTGTAGGATTTAGAGACCCAATCTCTAGCAAAGGCATGTTTTAATGATAATGGTGATAATATAATAACTGCTTTAGCAGATTCTGGTATAGTTGAAGACGCTCTAGCGGCAGATATAACATTTGGGTTATTTTGAACGAATTTTTCAAATTGAATATAAAATTCTGTTAATGGATCATCAAATTGGTTATTTTGATCTGTTTGAATGAATTGCGACATCGTGATAGAATGCTAAATGAAGAAATGTATGGAGATAATTGTTTTCCTAGGTTGAAACGAACCTTATAGTAGTAAATTTTCTTAAAATGGAGTTTGATAGGAACCTTATAGCGATCAATGATAAGATAGATTTCAGTCTTTAGTTTTTGACTATAAGAAAGTTGACTGCAAATTGATGAGAAGTTCAGTACAAAGGACTGAAGTAGGCAAAAAGAAAAAAAAAATGAATTAGGTATTTAGTACGCAAATAAAATGAGCAGATGACTTAATAAATAAGGAGATATAAAGGTTAGTGAATAAAGTAGTTATTAGTTGGGAAAAGTTTATAAATAAACAAAAGAAGTAAACAAAAAAAGGACGACAACGGAGGAATTTCGAAATGTAAACAAAGGCAACAAAATATCAGATGTGAAATTGCAGATGTGCCACGTGACTCAAGCCTCTGCACTTTCCGAAAGGGAGATTTCTAGGGTAAAATGTTTCAGGGGTGGCCTTTTCGCCAAAAGCTTCCGTTTAGATAAGGATTGGGGAAACATTTAGGGTTGGTAAATGAGGGTAGCCGAGATTGCTAGGCAAAACAGGGTTCAGTTAAGCTAATTGTTTCAGCGGGGTCAAGTTTCTTTTTCACATTCATATTATTTTCCGAGCATCAATAATTTCTCAATTGGTGACCTTTCCCAACCAACCAAACATTTTCAGTGACAGAATAATTGTATGCATTGAATAATCGTTTATTGTGAAATAAGGGACTTAACGTATAGTAACAAGGTAACAATAAAGGTAATCAATTTATCATTATAAATTCCAGTTATTTGCATGAATATAAAACAGCTTTCTTTTTTCTTTGTTTTATTTTTCAATTGCTTTTCCAATGTTTTTCCTTTTGGTTAATTGTTCCCCTCTGTTTAATTAATTTCTTCTTCTTTTGGCTTCTTCTGTTCGTGGTTTTTTCCGGCTTCTTTTTTTCCGAAAAACAATTATCGTTTCAATTTGCGGCGAAAAAAAGAAAAAATAAATAAAAATAAATTAACAAATTCAAACCGAAGTGAAAATCGTTTTACTTGAATTAACTAATTTCTTTCTACATTAGTATATTCAAAAACCTTTCACTGGCCTATTTATCAGTCGTGGCTTATAAATTATTTACACTTATCTTCACAAACGACATAAACCTCAAATAATTGTTCAAGAGGGAAAAAGAAAAGAAAAAGAAATGACGTCCACTGATTATTATAAGCTAATCAAAAATCAAACTAATGCTGATATCTTAAACACCTTCAAAGACCTTATTATACCTATAGATTACAATGATCAATACTCAAAGAGGAAAGATGTTACCAAAATAGATGATAAGAGTAATATGAATTCTAATGAAAGTGATTTATCAATCGATGATGACAGTACACTATCTGGTCATGATTTTAAACAAATTGAAATGATGAATGAAAATTGTATAATTGTTAATTTTAATGATATACCAATTGCAAAAGGGACCAAAAAGACTTGTCATTTATTAAATAATTTAGATAAAGGTTTATTACATCGTGCATTTTCATGCTTTATTTTTGATGACTCAGGTAGATTACTTCTACAGAAAAGAGCCAAAGAAAAAATTACTTTCCCTTTATTATGGACAAATACTTGTTGTTCACATCCATTAGCTACAATTGATAATGAAATTGGTGAAAATAAATTAATTCAAAATCCAAATAGTGTAAATAGTAAGAATAGTGATGAAAATACAAATAATTTCGATTTGATACCAGATATTTCAAGTAATTTTGATAGTATTAAAAATGCTTGTATAAGGAAATTGAATCATGAATTAGGTATTGTGTCAACTGATCTTTTAAACAAAGGTACTTTCCATTTATTGAATAGAATTCATTATATGTCACCTTGTTTTGATAAAGATAATTTGTTTGGTGAACATGAAATTGACTATATCATTTTTTTCAAATTAAATAAAAATGAGAAAATTGGTTTGGATATTAATTTAAATGAAATTGATGATTTTAGATGGGTAACACAAAATGAATTAAAGGAAATGTTCCAAGATAAAAGCGGTAATTATAATTTTACACCATGGTTTAAGATAATTTGTGAAAATTATCTATACAATTGGTGGGAAAATTTAGATGATTTATCGATTTTCGAGAATGATAATAATATTTATAGAATGATATGACCATAAGATAAGAAAAACAAAAAAAAAAAAAAGAAAAGTCGGTTTTATTATATTTCTTTATTAAGTTTGTTCAACGTTTTTTTGTTTTGTTTTGTTTTATTGATCAAGACACTTTATTTACAAGATATTCCTATTCCATTTAGTCATTTTCATATATGTATATATAAATATATTGGTTCAATTATTTATTTATTTTTTTTGGTTATAATTTTAACAGAGTCATTCTCAAATTGCAGTCACTTAGATATTTACATGATTACATAAAAGACATATATATTTTCGAATAGAGGGTATCATCATTTGAATATGTTAGGAATATTAATTTTTAGCTTTACCAGAATTTTCTAAAGAGAATAACAAAGCATTAATTGCATTCTTTCTAGCATCATCATTGGTTTTCCTATATTCCAATCTTGTAGAATTGCTAGCAGGTTTATCCTCAGTGGTACTAACAGGATCACTATTATCTGTATTCTGTACATCAATGCTAACAACATTACCAATCATAATGATTTTACCATCTTCATCCATTATCATATTATTGATATGGAATGGTACTATTTTTTCTCTAATAAAATTATCAACAGTTATATTCATTTTGCTGACATTTGTTACATCACTCTTGGCATAGAACCCAGCAATTGCTGAATTCTTCAAATTATTATTACCAAGATAAGTATATTTACTAAAATTATTACCATAGTTGATTTGATTTATAGTACTTAATATTCTACCTGGAATAATACTTTTTTCAATATAACCCAACGGGGTCCTCATTAATTTACCCTGAGTTTTATATGATAATCCACCTGTACCAATAATTCTATTATTCTTGTCCTTTTTAAGATATTCTTTAATCTCTTTCTGATATCTTCGTACCGAATTATTATTATTATTATTATTATTATTATTATTATTATTATTATTATTATTATCATTACTATTATTATCAAGCCCTTTATTCAAACTTCTATTCTTTTTATTAGCATCTTTCCAAACCAAAAATTTTATCGCTTCATCCTTAATATCTGATGCATTAATATTATGCTTCTTTAGCAAAATTGGTTTATGTTCAACTAACCATTGTATAAATTCCTTTCTATGGCTGTTCAAATCATTTTTCAC
The DNA here is from genome assembly GCA_003708445.3 of Grigorovia transvaalensis. Lineage (NCBI taxonomy): Eukaryota > Fungi > Ascomycota > Saccharomycetes > Saccharomycetales > Saccharomycetaceae > Grigorovia > Grigorovia transvaalensis. The sequence goes on along the minus strand of PPXN03000032.1, from coordinate 63,214 downwards.
TTTGAATAAATCGTCTGCCTTAATTCTCCCATTTGGTTCATGTGGTAAATCAATTAGTTCAAATAATGATTGGAGTTCATTTGTTTCTTCATTTGCTGTTGCATACATGTTATTAAGGTCATTTGTTTTCTCATCTTTCTCTTTATTATCATTTTCCTTATTAGTATTTTCATTATATTTGCTATAGTCTATCCAAGGGATATTTTGCTTGGACTCGAACACATTAGTCTTATAGGAGTTGTAATCAATATCAGTTGGATTTGTCTTCTTAATAATGAGCTTATTATTAAACAAATTTGCATAAGATGGTACAATCCCCATTTCTTTAAATCTTATTCTATTCCAATATATCCCACCAATTTTCTCAAAATGTGTCATTCTTTCTTGAGAGTCAAACTTATCCACCACCATAAACCTGGAATCTGATCTATATTTATTCCCCCTCTTGGTATTATTTGTATTTTTTATATGAACTTTTGTTGGTAAGTCACTTTTCAACCCCCATTCACCAATTTTCAATGTTTGTAATTTATTTGCAATAACTTGGTACCTTGGATAATGTCTACCTCTAAAGGTAAACTCTACGTTGTTCTTACCGTGATCTTTTAAACCATACAGAGAATTTGTTGGACCAGAACGTGCATTATTCAATTGACTTATCTTACTATTTCGAAGTAATGCGATCTGTCTGCTCATTCTGTCTTTATTATTCCTACTCAGTTCCACTTAATGATAGATGATACTGTATTCGACTAGCAGATAAAGCTACTTTTCATGATATTATGTCCTTTCAAAAAGCAAAGCGTTTGGTTTTTTTATGTCAAACCAAAAATTCAAGGAATAAAAAAAATTGAGATTTTCGAAATGAAAAAGAAAAGTGTCACAAATTAAATCTGACAGTTGGGACAAAACATTTCAGCATGGAAACTGCAATATTAGATCAAAGATTTATTAAATATAGCTTTAAAAATAGAACCGATAGTGTAAATGGGAATTGTTCCGTCAAGTTTCTTGATCTTTCCCTGTCGCCTAAATCTTTGAGAAGATATAAGAATCCTGAAAAGATTTTGATGCCAGATATTGTGGACTTCTATAGTGTGAAGCAAATATACCATTCAAGGAATTTATTCTCAGAATCTGTACAAGTAAAAAGTTTTCCAAACAAGGAGATCACTGTGGTAGAAAGGGTCACGACCTGTGATTTCCAGAAATCACAAAACAAAACCTCACAAGAATATGCAAACGACCACTCGGAATTCGAGCTTAAAATAGAACCTAAATCCTAAAATTTTAGTTTTGAAACTATTGGTTCTGAAACTGAGACTGAAACTGAAGCCGAAACTGAAACTGAAACTGAAACCGAAACCGAAACTGAGAATGAGGCTTCTCTTTCCTCAACTGGACAGTTGTATCGCAAAAGAGAATATGGCTGGATCAATGGATTACATGTCATCGAGCCTAGAAACTACGCTTTTGAAGAAAGGTATTTTGGAAAGAAGGCGCTTTGCGGTTTAAATTTCGACGATTATGATAAAATTCCAGTTGATCTGGTTGGTGAAAGCAAACCTAGTCCTATAAAGAATTTCCAGTCAGCAAAGTTGAATTCATTGCTATCTTTCATTATTCGACTTATTGGTTATACAAAATTAACACCAATTCAAAAATATGCCATACCAATCCTACAACGCAAAAGAGATATGATGGGCTGTGCCCAGACTGGTTCCGGTAAGACTGCTTGCTATTTACTACCAATCTTATCTCATATGTTCAATACTGGGCCAAAACTTTCTTATTCGGTGCCTTGCCATCCGTCTGCATTAATCTTATTTCCAACAAGAGAATTAGCGAAACAAATTTATAATGAAGCAGAAAAATTCACTTATAGAGCTTGGGTAAAGCCTGCAGTTGTTTATGGGGGTGTCTCTATTAATAATCAAATAGCTGAAATTGAAAGTGGTTGTGATCTTTTGGTAGCCACACCAGGTAGATTAATAGACTTAATTAAGAGAGGTCATATATCTCTGTCCGCTATTAAATTTTTAGTATTGGATGAAGCTGATATGATTCTTGATATGGGATTTATGCCACAAATATCGGAAATCTGTAACGATTTTGATATGCCAGAAACTGGTTCAAGGCAAACTGCAATGTTCTCGGCAACTTTTCCAAATTCCATACAAATGTTAGCAAAACAATTTCTATCAAATTATGTGTTCCTATCGGTTGGTAGAATTGGTGCAACATCTGAAAATATCAAACAGAAAATTTATCCAGTGAGTAACAAACATAAAAGGACTAAATTGTTGAAGCTTTTGGATTCTTTAAGCCATGATTTGATATTAGTCTTCGTTGAAACTAAAAGAATGGCTGCTGAACTGAATGGTTTTTTAAACCAGCAAAAATACAATGCTGCCACTATTCATGGCGATTGCTCACAAGCACAGCGTGAATATTCTTTGAATGCGTTTGAGAATGGCGAAGTTAATATTTTAGTTGCTACTTCTGTGGCTGCAAGAGGATTAGATATCCCCAAAGTTACCTTAGTCATTAACTATGATTTACCAAGAGATATTGATAGCTATGTGCATAGAATTGGTAGAACAGGGAGAGTCGGTAACACAGGACTTGCAATTTCTTTCTATGATCCAACGGATAAACCTATGGCAAAAAAGCTTATCAACGTTTTGCAAGAAAGTAAACAAGAGGTACCAGGATTTTTGTATGTGGATGTTGTACCACAAAATAAACCAAAACATATCAATAAAGCTAACCAACAGAAACACAAGAAGTCTGAAAACTCCATCGGTAAGGGAAATAATTGTTTGTATGCTGATACTGAAACGAAAAAGAGCAAGCAAAAGAAAAGTAAAAAAAAATGAGCTATCTTGGACTGTTGATGCCGTTGAGTTTGAGTGGGCTCATTAGTTGACAACAATTTTCTTGCCAATTACAAAAAAAAAAAAATCTATAGAAATATATAATTCCTAAAACAATTTGCTCAAAATCATGAATATTGCCCGAGAGCTTTTCCTATGAAAGAATTACAAGGCAAAACAAACAAAAACTCATTTCAAATTATGCCCAATGTTTGCACAAAAACCTTTTGTTCGTTTTCTGCTCAGAAAATGTTGCGAGCCCAACGTTAAATATAGTTCATCGATAAATTTATCCACCCGTAGACAATCTATGAGATGAAAATGCTAATAGCCATTTCACATTTGTTAAAACAAACTTCATGGCCGTACTCCATTCCAAATTTGGTTCATTACCATACAATTTCACAGAAATAGCATTTATCTTCCCATCTAACATAATATATGGCAACTCTTGAAGTTCTGAATTACTATGTATTGAATTGATGGTTTTGGAAGTTTTGAAATTCTCGTTAACATTCATAATACTCTTTTGGGTCATCCAGCGTTCATTCTTCTTAAAGGTTTTTCTCCCACCATTTTGAAACAAATGAGATGTTGTTAAACTTGTAGCGGCATCATTTTCATAATTGGATGTATCACTTTCATTTTCTAGATTTGTCGTGAGAACATGTTTTGATAACTGTTTGATTATTTCTAACAGACAAACCAAAGACTTATCAAAATTTGTCTCTCTATGGAATAGTTTTGTAAATTTGAAATTTTCATCGTTATAAGCTTCTAATGATACCCAACTTTTTGATATTTGATCAAATTTCGAAATCCTTGAAACTGAACCCATAGGTTGTAATTTATAATCATTCAATTTACAATTTAGCTTTTCACAAAGAATGTTCAATAGAAGGATAATTTGACCTAATGCCGCGTTGATTTCTCTCCAAGAAACTTTGAGTTCATTGAATCCACCTAATCTTAACCCGTTAATAGTACCAAAGGGACCGTCATGTGAAATATTAAAGGTCTCGTTATAAATATTAGTTTTTCTTAGAGTGTCGAAACTATTCAATGATATTTCATATTTATTGTTTAAATCTTGTAAATTTTTATTGAAATTCAATTTTTTCATATCATCCAGATTAGCTTTCTTCAATAGTTTCTTAGCCTCTTCTTGTTTCAACTTCAGTTTCTCTTCGAGTTCATGTATTTGCTTGTCCAAGTTGTTGTCTTCCTTTTCTAATAATGATAAACGTTGCAACAGTTTATCCTTTTCCGAATTGATGTCATTTTGCTGGCTGTGCAACGTTTCATCATCTGCTACCTGTACTTTGAAATTTTGCTGTTCTTTCTCAAGTTTATTTAAAAATTCGGAATATGTTTTTTTCTCATTGCTGATTTCATTAACTTCTGCCCTTAAAGTTCGAGTAAGTAATTGACAGCAGTCCTCACATATTGGATAATCAAAATTTGTCTTCGTAGATAAGATATTGAACATATTTGTCAAGATTTGAATTTGGGAAGATAATGCATTACTTACGGTGGTCTTTTCCAGATCGTTAGTTTCAAAATCATCATCTTCTTCTTCATACAATTTTTTCCCGTTATCATAATCTTTTTTCAATAAGACTGTTTCTTTTTGCTTTTCTGTAAAACTTACAACTGGATTGATTATCTCAATTCCATCTGAGAGTGATTCGTTAGCTTTTTCGATACTTTTCGTATGTTTAAGTTTATTTAATTGATCATCTTGAAGTCTTTCTCTTGATTCTTCGATGTGGGTCCCCACGCTGTTGATTATCAATTTTTGTTGTGGTTCACTCAACCCCAACAGGGAGGAGTCCAATTCCAAAGGTAAATGACAGTTTTGACAGTGAAACCACTCCATTTGTGAGGGCTGCTTTGTTTATATCTTTTATTTTCAGTTCGGTCTTGTTTACCTCTATGTGGAATTCAAGCTTCAAAAAACTGAAAATGGTTTACTAAATTTTTAAGTAAGCGGCTAAATTTGCTTCTAATAGTCAAACAAAAGTAGGACTCAATGTTGAACAAACAAGAAGAATTGGAGGATGGGGATTGTACTTTAGTGGACAACGAAATTGCTACTGGAAGCCCATCCCTGGCATTGAAAATGCCTAAAAACAAGACAAAATTTTTACCGAAGACATGTAAGAATAGCCAAAACAAGGTTATCAATAAGGGAAAGAGTAGTGTAAAAAAGAGCACAGATCGGGAATTTCAAGTAACAATTAATCGTTTAAAGAAAGAACAGATTACCTTGAAAACTGCAATAAAGATTTTAGTTGACTATTCAGATGAGTCGAAATTAGATGAGCTTATAAACAAATGGCAAAGTATTTCCCAGAAAGCAATGTCATACATTTTGAACATGACCCTTTTGAAGATTAATAAAATGGGAGGGTATGAAGAATTCATAAAGAAGGAAATCGAAGGTGAAAAAAGAAAGCTAGAGTATGTGTTAGACGACAATATAGAGCAGGAAATGGAGAATGTATTCGAATCACCTGAATTCCAAGAGTTGAATGCTGCTGAGCAAGAGGAATATAGGGAAATGATGAATGACAAAATAAGAGAAATGGAAAGTAATAAAGAAAAAGAGTTGAGAAAGCTGGATGCAAAATTGCAAAGTGCCTCAAATAAAGACCTGGATATGGAGGAGTTAGCAAAGAGATTGAAAGTAGACCATAAATTGATTTTTCCTCAATAGAAATTGAACAAACTGGAAAACATTTTCATAATGATGTGAAATCAAATTTTCTTGAAAAAATTATGTTAAAATATAATTTTGAGAAGTCAAATCAAAGAGAAGATGAACACTGGTATATTAAAGCATTCTGTTAATCAATATTTAGAAGAAATACCACAACAGGTGCAAGCTAGACTTTATAAATCTCCTGCAACATGTCTTGCTATTTATAGATTATTACCACCGGTAGCAAAATTTTTTATCATGTCCCTTGTCTTCAACGATAATAATGTTGCATTGAGAGACTTGGATAAATGGATTAAATCCAGTGCAAAACTGGACTTCCAGGAAGCTATTAAATCCATGAGGTCATTGCATTTGATTATTCCAACTAAAGTTAACAACCAATTGATGATCGGTTTAAATCCCACTTTTAGAAATAGTTTCAAAAATGCCCTTACAGGAGGTGAAGTGAGTAACTCCTTTGGTATTGTTGTTGATAACGATCCAGATATCTTGAATGGGAAAATAAATATGCAATTTCTGGATAGATACTCTGCAAATAGATGGGAAAATATTTTACATTTTATGGTTGGCACTCCAATGTCAGTTATACCCTCAGACAATGTCTTAAGCTTATTGAAGCATAGTCAATTGATGGGCGAATTTAACGAAACGGGAGAATACAAAATTACCAATGAAGGTTTCCAATTTCTTTTACAAGATATCAATTCACAAATTTGGACACTTCTTTTACAATATTTGAAAATGTCAGAAACATTAAATATGGATCCTGTTGACGTACTGAATTTCATTTTTATGCTTGGTGCCTTAGAAGTTGGTAAAGCCTATAGTACGGAAAGTCTAAGTGAAACCCAAAAAATTATGTTGAAGGACATGGGTGATTATGGTATAGTATTTCAAAAAGATGTACATTCCAATGTTTTTTATCCTACTAGTTTGGCTATCATGTTAACTTCGGATTCAAAAAGTGTTCTACGAACAGCATCTGGTGCCATGGATAGTGTTTTGAGACAAAATAAAGACGATAATACTGCCAAAGGTAGTATGAACCTGACAGATGATAATAGTAATACAGATCTAGAACAAGTTGGTATGAAATCACAAGAAATTCAAGATGGGGTCTTAATCATTGAAACTAATTTTAAATTATATTCTTATTCAAATTCGCCGTTACAAATTGCCATTCTAAGTTTGTTTGTTCATTTAAAATCAAGATTTGTCAACATGGTTACGGGTCAAATTACCAGAGAGTCTATTAGGAGGGCATTAGAAAACGGTATTACAGCTGATCAAATTATTGCATATTTAGAGACGCATGCTCATCCACAAATGAGACGACTAGCCGAAGCAAATTTAATGAAGAAGAAAGAATTAGATCCCAATAGTAAAGATGTTTTACAAGTCTTACCACCAACAGTGGTAGATCAAATTAGATTGTGGCAATTAGAGTTGGATAGAGTCTTAGCATATGAAGGTTCATTATATTCAGATTTCGAAAATGCTGCTGAATTCAACCTACTTTATAAATATGCACAAGATATTGGCGTACTGTTATGGAAGGATGAGAGAAAATGGAAATTTTTTGTTTCAAAGGAAGGTAATTCACAAGTACTAGACTATGCTAAGAGGAAATTGAAGAAAAAACAACCTTAAGATTTCAACTAGATTTTGTCTTCAAAATGATACGTTAAATACTGGTAGGTAAAGATATAAGTTGCATTAAATAATTAAGAAATCAATGAACATCATGTAATTTCGAGGCTTCCATTCATTCGATAATAAAGGAACTCAAGAAAGAAACATCTTGATCTAGCAGGTATTTTTGTTGGTATAGTTGCTTGAGGCGTCTCGCAGCCCTTCTGACTCTTGCTTGTAGCTCTCCAGATGGGTAGAATATATATAGTTGAATACAAAGATTTCAGCTCAGGTACAATTCTGGCTGGATTTTCTTGTGATCTTTTCTATCCAATTACCTTACGGCGTAAGATTCCTAGCCATGAGTAGTTGCAACGTTGTTAGGAGGGTCACCAGTCCAAGTTGTTGGCTCAAAAACCATAAGACCACATACTGAAAGAAACGCAGGAATAAGAGTGGCTTTACCCGGACTCCAAAAGAAAATAGTGTTACTTTAAAACAATAATAACAAATATGTACAACAACCTCTAAGCTATATAGTAACGAGTACGTCAAAGAGAACTTAAAATGGGCCGTGGCGTTACTGTTGCTGTAGATCCTGTATCTATTGTCATTAAGGAATGTATTAATTTATCTTCCGTTATGAGAAAATACAGCAAGTATAATTCGCAATCTGGAGTTGCAGCTCTTTTAGCAGGTAGTAATGATATCTTTAATAAACAAGAGGAGGCATTAATAAGCTCGTTTAATACATCATCAATGAGTAAGATTAATGATCCCTTTTTATCTGGTTTCATTCAATTAAGATTGATGTTAAATAAAATAAAGAATTTAGATGACATTGATCCATTAACAATTTTGCAGCCTTTTCTTCTTATTGTTAGTACCAATACTATATCAGGCTTTATTACGTCATTGGCATTAGATTCATTACAGAAATTCTTTAATTTGGATATAATCAATCAATCATCAAAAAATTTTGCTATGGCTTATAGAGAACTTATCAATTCTTTAACCCACTGTAGATTTGAGAGGTCAGATCAAGTCTCTGATGATACAGTGCTTCTGAAAGTTGTAATGTTATTAAATTCTATCATTATCTCGCCCTATGGTGAATTTATCTCTGACTCGATAATGTATAATGCAATTCAAACTTTGATGTCATTAGCCTGTAATAAAAGAAGAACTGAAGTTTTAAGAAAAGCGGCAGAAAACTCAATGAATTCCATAACTTTGAAAATTTGTGAAAAAATAAGAGCAATTGACCCATCAACTTCGAAGAAGCAATACATCAACGATGAAAATTATGCAATGAAACTGAAAGCTGACCTTATTGGTACAAATCTAGAGCAATCAACAGACTCTTTGGTTTTGAAAACCCCAGAAGATTACTATGATGAAAATGAAAAGGAACAAGTAAATGAAAGTGATAACCAGGAGAGCAGTTCGGAGGACAGCGAAAGCTTAAGCGAAGCGCAAGAAAGTCCTACCAATGAAATCAAAACGGCAAACAAAATTGAACCATATTCATCAAATAAGAACGAATCAGAATCGAAGGAAGAAAATGCTGAGAATGAAGAGGAAACTAAGAGCTCAGGTAATGAATTACAAAAGGTTTTAAGCGTAATTGACGCTAGTTCAGAATCAAACTATGGTTTACCAGTTGCCAAACAGTATTTATCTCTATTACTATCGGTGGTACTACCTGAGAATGAAAGCAAGCATACTAACTCTTCAAGGATATTTGGTTTACAACTTATGACAGTCTTTATAGAAACAGCTGGTGATAAGATTCCCTTACATCCACCTTTATTCACATTAATTTCGGATCCAATATCTAAATGTGTTTTATATCTTATCCAAAATTCGTCTAAATTATCATTATTTCAAGCGGCCTTACAGTTATTCAGTGCTTTAGTTATAGTCTTGGGTAATTATCTACCAATGCAAATTGAATTGACCTTAACACGTATTTTTACAATCCTATCAGAAGATATTCCAAACTTTAGTATTGATGACCAACAAAGTAGTTCCTCGGATAATAAAGATAATAAGAAAACTAAGAAAACTGATATAGCAATTAAAGAAATGTTGACTGAACAAATATCAATATTTTGGTCAAGGTCGTCACTATTCTTTACATCTCTATTTATAAATTTTGATTGTAATTTAGATAGAGCAGACTTAGCTTTAACATTTATTAAATTGCTGACTAAACTTGCACTCCCTGAATCTGCAACATCTACAACAGAAAATGTACCGCCTATATGTTTGGAAGGTTTAGTTTCATTGATTGATGATATGTATTCACATGTTGAAGAGATATCAAACGATCAGTACACTAAGCAAACAAGCGAAAATACTATATTAAAGCAACGAGAACGTAAAACTGAATTCATTACCTGTGCGAAAGCATTCAATGAAAAACCAAAAAAGGGTATACCAATGTTAATTGAGAAACATTTTATCAAATCTGACAGTACTGAAGATATTGCTAAGTTTTTATTCGAAAATAATGGACGTTTAAACAAGAAAAATATCGGTTTACTTTTATGTGATCCAAAGGAAGAGTTATTACTGAAGTCTTTTATAACTATATTTGATTTTAGGGGTTTAAGAGTTGATGAAGCTATTAGAATCTTGTTGACAAAGTTTAGACTTCCTGGTGAATCGCAACAAATTGAAAGAATTATTGAAGCATTTTCAAAAAGATATGCGGAGTGTCAAGATTATGAGGATACTCCAGTAAGTGATGACCCATCAAAAAATGACAATAAAAATGATCAAGTAGATGATGAAGGCAATGGTGAACATAATGAAAAGATTGAAGATATCACAGAAGTTAAACCAGATTCAGATTCCGTTTTTGTGTTAAGTTATTCAATTATCATGTTGAATACTGATCTCCATAACCCACAAGTCAAAGAACACATGTCATTTGCAGATTATTCTGGTAATTTGAAAGGTTGCTACAATTCTCATGACTTCCCTCATTGGTATTTAGACAAGATATATTGCTCCATCAGAGATAAGGAAATTGTTATGCCTGAAGAACATCATGGTAATGATGAATGGTTTGAAGACGCATGGAATAATTTTATTGCATCTAGTACCGTTATGACTAAGATTCAAACTGAAGATAACGATATCGTTCATAAATTAACACCTAATGAATTAATTGGGTTTGACAAAGCAATTTTCAAACATGTTGGCGCTTCAATTGTTAATACACTGTTTAAAATTTTCATTGTAGCATCAGATGATCATATTGCCAGCAGAATGTTGACCAGTTTAGATAAATGTGCTCATATTGCAGTCTATTTTGGATATCAAAGGCTATACAATGATATTTTATCAACAATTGGTAAACTAACGACAATTACAGGCCCAAATCCTTACACTAACCAAGAGGAAGAAAATAATTACTCTGAATATGAAGAAAAGATTCCGTTAATTGAAATGGATATGGAAGGTTCTGATCTCAAGGTTCCAGTCAGTAATCTATCAGTTAGACTAGGTAAATCGTTGAAGGCACAATTATGTGTGATGATATATTTCCGTATCTTAAGGAAAACCAAAAATTCACAATTAATTAGTAAAGATACATGGAAGGATGTAATCAATTTTTTCCTAGTACTTTTTAGGAATATATTGCTTAACCCTGATGTATTTACAGATTTACAAGATAAGTTGAAAGTTGATAATTTACAAAAGCCCCCACCAGAAATTACAACCAAGCACACAGAGAATAGAGGTTTATTTTCGACATTTGCATCATATTTGAAAGGTGATGAGATCCCAACAGAAGAAGAGGTTGAATATTCATATAAGGCATTTGAATGTGTTAAAAATAGTAATATCAAATCGTCAATTTTTGGTAATGAAGAATTAATAACACCTTCTTTAATTAATATTTTATTAGATAATATTGATGATACCAAAACTGATGAAAATAAAAGATATTTTGAATCAGAGTTATTATTTTTAGTTGAATTAATTGTGGCATTGCTTTTATATAGCAAAGATGAAAATGAATTGGGTACTACTGTGATAAATAAACTGTACGAATTGCTTCAATTGAATGGAGTTACTAAGAGAACTATCAGAAGGTTATTTACGTATGAATTATTATTGATATCGATTTTCGACGGTCAAGAAGAGAAACTTTTAGCGTTAATCGACATGTTATTAACAAAAACTGATATCTTCAATCAGAAATTCTTTAGCACTAATCAAGGTAAGGCTCTAATAACTAATTTAATTGGCATTACGAAGATTCCGAATTATGGCCAATTAGTCTTGAAGCAAGAAAGTTATTGGAGATTCTTGAGAGTAATTGCTTCTATGACTGAACATACAGAATCAATCTATCAGTATGTCAAAGATACCATTGATTATAATCTGAATATAACTAAGTCGGACGATGACAAAATTTTCTTATTCATATTGGGCCTGTTAGATGAAATATCATCAATTGGTGCCGTTGGTAGTAGATGGGAAGATGCATACAACAAATCAATCAAGACAGGACATAAAATTGATAATGAAAATCCGTACCAAAATGTCGTTGAAGTGTCATTAAAATCGATCAATTTGACATCTAATTTACTTGAAAGGAAAGTTCTGAGTTATAATGAAATAATTGCCATCATACAGGCGTTGGTGCATCAATGTTTAAATCCATGTGAACAAATATTTTTATATGCTTCATCGACCTTAGAAATGACATTAACAGAAAAGGTTCATTTCCCCATGTCTAATGAAATTAATAATTTGGAAGATTTGTTAGAGGATGGATTTTTAAGTGTTATTAATGTTAAACCGGAAAGTCAAGATGTGGCACTACCAATACCAAGGATCTTGAAAGTGGTAGGTAAGATATATGTGTACCATTTAAAGGAAGGTGTGACCACTAACGAAACGTTCATCAAGATCTTGAAAATATTCAATACATTTGTAGAGATTCCAGAAGTGGAATCCCAATTACAAGAGCTGATCTTAGCGAAGAAACAGTATGAAAACAATGGCTCGTCACCAGAATTGAACGCAACCAACGCAGTGCCGCCTTCGGGAATCGAACCAGCAACCGGTGGAGAAACAACCCCGCCGCCTTTGGAAATCAACGAAAATTGAAATTTTCCTTTGACTTCTCGATGACTTCGGAATTTCCCGAATTGCAAAATTCTCGAACATTGACAAAAAATGGATAATGTATATAAAGGGAATATAATAATCAAGAGAAGGTGTACACCAGTAATAGACTAATTAACATTTTACATTCATATCTTACGTTTGCACAAAACACATTTTAAACTAACTTGATAACTCCAAGAACAAAACTAATATGTCCAACTTAACTTATGCTGAAAGGGCCTCTAAACATGCAAGTGCAATTGCCTCTAAACTGTTAAATATAATGGAAGAAAAGCAAACAAATCTATGTGCATCATTGGATGTACGCACTACAGATGAATTATTATCCATTGTGGAGAAAGTTGGTCCCAAAATTTGTCTTTTAAAGACACATGTGGATATATTAGATGATTTTACTATGGAAGGTACAGTGGAACCATTAAAGAAATTAGCTAAGAAGTACAATTTTTTAATCTTTGAAGATAGGAAGTTTGCTGATATTGGTAACACAGTGAAACTACAATACTCATCTGGTGTTTATAAGATTGTTCAATGGGCTGATATTACAAATGCACATGGTGTCACTGGTAGTGGTATTGTGAAAGGTTTGAAAGAAGCCGCTGAAGAAAATACAAATGAACCAAGAGGTTTATTGATGCTAGCAGAATTATCATCCAAGGGTTCGTTGGCTCATGGTGAATATACACAAGGTACCATTGAAATTGCCAAAAGTGATAAAGAATTTGTCATTGGGTTTATTGCACAAAGGGACATGGGTGGTAGAGATGAAGGTTTTGATTGGTTAATTATGACTCCAGGTGTTGGTTTAGATGATAAAGGTGATGCCTTGGGCCAACAATACAGAACTGTTGATGATGTGGTATCTACCGGTTCTGATATCATTATCGTGGGCAGAGGTCTATTTGGGAAGGGCAGAGACCCTGCTGTTGAAAGTGAACGTTACAGAAAAGCTGGTTGGGAAGCTTATTTAAAGAGATGTGCTAAATAAGCCTGCTCGCGGACAAAGAATTGTATATATTTATATATGTGTTTCTGAGAAAAGTCAGGGAAAAGACAAGAAACAACCTTAAATAGTCATAGATAAAAGCATAGTGTGTAAATATCCATGTACCAACTTTCACTGGCCCTGCTCCACGTTAGAATGTTGTTGTATGTGTAAGATTATTTTACCCGGCAGGTCATCGATTTTTGTCACCAAATTTTGAAATATTTTCATTTTTATCGAATTTTACTGCAATTGAATTTGAATCAATACAACAGAAAACACTTTGTTACAATTTTTCAATTTGTGCTTAGCTATCCAAGTAGACATACACATATTAACTTCAATTACACTATACAATGGACCAATTAAATTCTAAAGAACAACAAGAATTCCAAAAAATCGTTGAACAGAAGCAAATGAAGGACTTCATGTCTCTTTATTCCAACCTTGTTGAAAGATGTTTCATGGACTGTGTCAATGACTTCACTTCATCCAAATTAACTAGTAGAGAACAAAGTTGTATAATGAAATGTTCAGAAAAGTTTTTGAAACATAGTGAACGTGTGGGTCAACGTTTCCAAGAACAAAATGCTGCCATGAGTCAAGGTTTGAAACGTTAGATGATCAAGCTTGCTTTAAAAAACTCACTCTGTATCATTTTTTCGTTTCATTAGAGTCATACTTTAATTGACTGACTGATAGATAAGTAAAGTGATTTTATTTCTGTGCACGAAATAACTAAGTGCTACAAATGACGGCGCTTGTAAATAGTATATAAATATTACATGAATTTAGAAAAAAAAAAAACTTTATATTGATTGCTTATGGGTATATTTTCTTTTGTTATTTCATATTATATGATAGTTACCATTGCAAATATCCAATGGGCTACCAAGTGGGAAGAAAAAGAAATATTAGAACATCGATAATGATCGGTATCGAGTGTAAATTAAGTAATTAATTCATCCCACGATTGCACTGAACAAGCATTACCAATCTTTTGAGAAAATTGGTAAGCTAAATGAGTTACCCGTTATCATTCCCATCAACATTCCTGCAAGAAATGTTGTGAATTTCTTATAACAACGGTCATTAATTTGGTTACCCAAATCATCCTCACGGAAAAGACCCGCCACCGTCAGAGACGACCGCAGGGCCCGACGGGCAAATTACTTGCCCAACCTCACTGTGTTCCACCGAATTTCCCACCTGTAATTCTGATTTTTTACCAGGGTAAAACATCTTTTGCAAACAGGTAACTAAATCGTGGGAAGCATCGATGTTCTAAGAGTTTCGAACCCTCGCTTCCGGAACAACTGAAACTAGTTGAGCCAAAAGGGAAGGGAAACACGTGTTTGGGGTAAACGCTGCCCTTATTCGTGGTTTCTAATCGTGTGAATCATTCTTGTCACTGCACTGTTTCTGAATGATTGAGTTTAAGGTGACATCAAATGTTAGAACGATTTGTGCGACTTGAGATAGTATAATATAATATGGGATCCTAAGTCCTGGATCTACTTTTATAATTAAGATATGTGTATTTATATATGCGCTTAGTTATTACATAGTATATGGGTATACAACAAAATACCAAAAAAACAAAATCACATGAATTGAATATATTAATTGGACGGCAGTAAACATTTCATAATTTTGCTTTATTTTGCCAGGCAAAAGAAACATCTTTTTGAGTACCATGGTCTATGATTATATTTAGTAAACTGGCCTTACACAGTGTTCTCGAATCAAATAGTGCCCTCTGGAATTTTTCTTTCAAGTCTTCAATTGTTTCAATCAAGTATCCATTAGCACCTAATCCAATTGCCATTAAATCATATCTACATTTTTCAGTTAATTTGGTTGAACTGTGTGGATTATTACCGTGATAGATACCAGAATTATTCATCACTATAATAATAACACCTAATCGATTTCTTGTAGCTGTTTCAATTTCCATACCAGAAAATCCAAATGCGGAATCACCTTGTATTAAGATGACATCTTTACTATTTCCATATAACATTTTAGAGGCAATCGAATATCCCAACCCAATACCCATAGTAGCATTAGTACCAGCATCTAATCTTGTCATTTTGTGTTCTGTGGGGAATGATATTCTAGCTTTATCCATTGTATTAGCACCTTCCGTAATTAATATCGTTCTATCTTGGTTCATCATTTTCCTCAATACTCCATATACTATATTATAATTTAATTCATATCCATTCGAACCATCATATTGGGAAATGTTTTCTAATTGGGAAAGTTTTCTTTGATTCGTAGCAATTTTCTCTATCAAATTTTTCGTTAATCCCATATACTTAAATGTAGAATCCTGTTTCCTAATTTCATTGTATAAATCATTAACAACTAATTCAATATCACCTAATAATGTCAAGTTAATATTTACTGAATTATTAAAGCCAATACTTGTAGTACTATTATCACATTGGATAAAAACTACATCTTGTTTCCATTTTGGTTTTTTACCAAAATGCAAAATCCAATTTAATCTAGCACCAAATAGTAAAACAATATCTGCATTCTTAATTGCAAGTGATCTGGCACTGGATACGTTTAATTTATTAAAATCTGGGACAATACCTTTACCCATGGGTGTAGGCAAAAATGGTATTTGTAAATCATCAATTAGTTTGTTTATAATTGAAGAGCCATTTAAGGCACCTTTACCAATGACAATCAAAATGTTTTTGTTTCGATTCTTGAAAATTAAACTTGCAACTTCTTTGATAGTTTCTTCATTAGGTCTTGTTTTTATTACCTTTGGTTTAACATATTTCCTAGACTCTGGAACATCATCAACTAATGGGTTTTCTTCAATTAGATTACCGGGGAAATCAATATAACTCACACCCATAGTATTTTGAATTGTTGAGTTATAAGCATTGAACATCAATTGATTTAAATTTGATTTGGAGATCCTACCGGTAAACTTAACATATTTATCTAGTAAAGCTATTTGGTTCATTTCTTGGAAATCTCCAGTGTACATACCATTATTGAAACTAGTACCTGAAATAACTAATAGGGGCCAGTTGTTACTAATCGAATTATACATACCAGGTAAGGAATGGATCAAACCTGGTCCACCTACCACCAATAAGACACCGGGCTTACCTGTCAAATAACCATATACAGATGCAGCATAGGAAGCTGACTGTTCATTACGAAATGATATATACTCAATTTTGTGTTTGATTAATTCATCGGCCAGCGTAACGATAGGTATACCAACTATACCAAAAATGGTATCAATTTCATAATGATGGCATTCCTCAATGAATTGGTCTAATAGCTTCATTGCTGTCCTGTTTCCTACAATAACATAAAAATAGTACTTTAAACTGAATAAATCCATCACATTTATTTTTTCCATTTTCCATTTTCTACAAAGACCAGGACAGTGGGTACCACCTTAAAGAACGTCCAGGACTTCCTCGTTTTTGGTGTTTTGCTGCTTCCTCTCCTTCAATTTGGCCAATTTACAACGTAGAACCATCATGTCGTCAAGTTCGAATTCTTTCAATGTCAGTTTCTTACCACATGCAGCTTGAGGACAATCTCTGAGCCTGCTCTCTTCGTTTCTGAAATAATCTTTCAACCCATCATAATCAAATACATGTCCACACTGTTTCGATATCATTGGTTTTTGATAAGGTTTGAATGTAATTGGACAGATCAACTCAATGTTACCACCTTCGATTTCTAATTCATCACTTTCACCATCATTCATATCAGGTATCACAGCTGTCGGATCTTTCATAATATATGGTAGTACTCTTAGTAATTCGTTTATTTTGTCAGTTTGCTTATTCTTCTCCGCAGCCTTGTTAGCAGCTGGTGTAGAATTTGTACTAGTAGTACTATCGTTGTATAAAGTTGATAAAGTGGTTGACATTTTATTGCCAGTTTCTATATTATCATGCCAATTTGGATTGTTCTTCAAAAATTCAACTGATTCGCGGTTATATATGTTTCTTGCATCATTCAGTCTTTCTTTTGCTTTCACTAATACTTCATTTTGTTCCAGCACAGTTTTTTGAGATTTTTCTAAAGAGTGAATCAAATCATTCACTTTCAAATCGTCAATATTAGAGAAATCAATAATTTGATTTATTGTATTTAAAATCTCTTGACCAGCAAAATTCGATAAATCTATATCGTGATCATCAATTGATAGAGCAAATAGCTTTGGCTGAGATTTTGGATGTAGTGGCAATATATCTGGTAAGATACTGTTAGTCATTTTCTAGAACGCACTAACGTTTGATCACAAGGGTCGCTTTTGAGTCTTGAAAGGATCTTTCTTACCTTTAAGCTAATAATTATCGCTTTCTCTATAGAACTTCTCGTTAATTAATTTTTCAATATTAAGTTGAAGAAAAAAATAATCAAACTGATTTCAACTTCCAATGCGGAAATTCAAATACCTCTTTACTTCCACACACACGCCACTTCTAAATGATTGATGCTATCATAAAGGAATTGATTGTTTTACAGGTGATATATTCGCTGGTTGTTCCGAAGGTGGAAGAAGGTAATAGCAAAGATAGCAGGAGCAGTGGGAACAACTCTTTTTTCGATGGAAATAACAATATCTTACCTATTAACAATAATAATAATAATAATAGCAGTAGTAGTAACGGCGTCAACATAAATAGCGGGAATAATAATATTCATCATTACATCTATAATAATTTCGATAATAAAATTATCAGCAGTAATATAAAATTGTCTTTAGTGAAAATAACAAATGAAATTCAAAATAGTTTACTGATTAACAAGTTAATGGATATCAACAATGAACCTAAATTGACAATTAAAGATATTTTGAACGTAATTAAAGAACTATTCCCCTTGCAAAGAATAATTCTGATTGATGGACAGTTAAGTTTTCATAACTTGAAAATTAAAGACTTGAAACATTTAATGGGCTTGAAATATGATGAATATAAGGATAACCAAATTAGATTTATCAACGAATTGGATAATCAAATTCTACAATTGTCACCAATGAATAACGGTACTAACGTACTAAATACTAATTATTCAATAGATAACATAAAATACAAAAATCAAAATATGAACAACAATACAAATACCACCATCAGTAACTCAAATCCAAGATCACCAAACAATCCTTCGAAAGTTATATTACAGAAACCACAAACAACTTCCAATTCATATAAGACAACCCCGATATTCAATAAATCAACAAGTTCTCGTACAAGTAGTAACAGTAATAATTCAAATAGCGCACAAGTGGTTAATAAAGATCCAAGAAGAGAAAAATTACTTCAACTTTATAGAGATACTGTATTAAATAAATTGCAATCTAAGAGTAAAATATTGGATAAATTATATGCAAGTTTAAATCCTAATGAATGTAATAAAGTTGTTTACCATCTTTTAGAATTGGAAAAAATCAAGACTACTACACCAGCATCTGTTCACAATTTACAATTGATCTTACAAAAAAGTGCAACAGATGGTATAATGAGTAGTTTGACCGGTAGTGTAACATGGCAAATTGGAAGTCAAGTACAAACTGAATTGAACGATACCGTACAATTTATGAGAAGGGCCTTGGAATGATTTAAAAACCGCTATTGATTATAGTGGAATTAAACATGGTTTTCAAGAGGTTATAGATTAATATTACGCACAGACATATCAATGAATGCGTCTACAGCAATACTAGTATCAACGAACCAAGACCATATCGAGTTTACTCACCGCTTAGTATTGTACGATGAGATGGAAAGGAATTGAGATCATTTTGTTAGCGTTTATGGTTAGATTACCTGACAATCAATTGTTGGAAACTCTTTTTCTTTAGTTTGACTAAGCCTTAAATACTCTTTATATGCTAATTGAATCTATAAGATGGACAATTGATAAATGATTACTGGCTAGACATTAAATTGAAGCTTTTAGTTAGATGCAACTTAACACTAATTCCAAATGTACTATTGTTGATTGCGTACCCTCCCTTTTCGATCTAATTTCACAGAGATTTGGAAATGATGAACATTATTTCATTGAGGAAGTTATCAACTAAACCACTCATAAGGTAGGGATTATCACTGAAAGTTTAGGTTTAACGAGAAATCTCGAGGCATTCGAATTGGGCAAATTCGTGGTCAGTGTTACTTGCTGTTACATTGATAAGGTAATACCATATACTTTCTATATATTTACAAGCATTTTTAAGAAACATTTATGATCAGTTTTCTCTTGTTAGATAACTTGAAATGCATACATGAAATACAGCGATCTTGCTAACACTCGATAAAATTATTCAAAGGGTCGTAGTATTAGTGTAAATTTAGTTGGTTACGTTTCAGTTGAAAGAGAAAACAGAATTTGGTAGATTGTTTGATAAATTCCAAATTTAGTAAGGTAATATTAATAGAGGTCCTTTTGGGTTTTTACCTTTTCTTTTCAATCTCTTAAGATAAGACAGTTTACCTGGCTTTTTTCTGTGTATTTTACTTAAGTAAGTTACTTTATATAAAGGCAACAAACCTACACCAAATTCAAGTTAATCATAACCTTTTTCTTTTTCTGATCAATTAGAAAAAAGAAAGGGAAGATTTAAAAAAACAGAAAAACAGAAAAAGAAAAAGAATAGGCCATTATTACTAAGAAGGAATCATTGAACTGAAGTAAGTTAATAGAAATAATTAATTATCTTACCTTTAACCAAAAACCTTAATATAGCTACTATTGTTTTTGATATTTGTTCACTAATAATAAGCAAATAAAATTTTTTCTGATTACAAATTATATTTTTAAAGCAAGAAAGGTATTGAGGGGACCAAGTTAACGAAAAGAAAGGCAAATAAGAAAGAGAAAAAATGAGTAGTAATTCAAAGAGACGTATTGAAACTGATGTAATGAAATTACTAATGAGTAACCATGATGTGGAATTAATCAATGATAATATGCAGGAATTTAATGTTAAATTTTATGGACCCAAGGAAACACCATATGAAAATGGTATCTGGAGATTACATGTTGAATTACCAGATAATTATCCATATAAATCGCCAAGTATTGGATTTGTTAATAAAATTTTCCATCCCAATATTGATATAGCATCAGGTTCTATATGTCTTGATGTTATAAATTCTACATGGTCGCCATTATATGATCTTATTAATATTGTGGAATGGATGATACCTGGATTATTAAAAGAACCGAATGGTAGTGATCCCTTAAATAATGAAGCCGCAACATTACAATTAAGAGATAAACATCTATATGATGAAAAGATAAAAGAGTATATTGATAAATATGCTACAGAAGAAAAATATAATATGCAATTTTCAACAAATTCGTCTGACGATGATGATGAAATTGATGAAAAGGATAGTGATAATGATCTTGTTGATGATGATTTGAGTGATATCGATAGTGATATAAATAATATTAATAAAGGTCTAGATGATGATTTAAGTGATTTGAATGATGATGATTTAGAAATGGACGATGATTTAAGTGATATCAATATGAGTGATGAGGGCGATGATGATGATGGTGGTGCTTGATGAAAGCTTTGGGATATTGATCCCAAGGAAAGAGGATGAAATTTCGCAGATTTTAGAAGACACTCACTATTCTTAAAATGCTTATGAACAATATTATATATATATAGTTAACTGGATAACTTGCTGGTAGTTGCAAGAACAAGATGCTGTTGAAGAAGTAGTAAATATGTATATGTATATATATATGTAAGGAATCATGTGGAAGGAAAATATTAATACCACTGTTTCAGCTGCTAAACCCTAATTAAAATTGTGCAATTTTGAGGCTATGAATTGAACCCTAACCTCAGCATCCGAAACGCACGTGTTTGTTTGTGCTTTGTCTTCTATCAAACCCTGATCGTGTGAAACGACATAGCACTTGGCACGCGGAATTTCCAGAATGGTAAATAAGGGGTTGCAAAACGCTGCTTCCCCACGAAATAATTGCCTGATTAAATTTCTCGTACGGAAATATGTCAATTTTGGGCTGTTTACGTTCCTTTTTTGCAACCACCCCACCATGCCACTATTGTTCCATGATTACTCTAGGCAAAACACTGGGGGAAAAAGAAGAGCAATAACCAAAGGTTGTCAGTGGGAAACTTTCCGCTGAAAAGTGGAGCATTCTTTTAACAATGCCACTGGATTTGTTGATTCCATTCCGTTGTGACAACCCCGCTGTAAATTTTTCAGTTTCAAAGGCTCAGATATAAATAGACCGTCTTGTTCTTCTGTCCTTTTTCCTCTTTCACAGTTTCGCAAAGTCTACGTCAGTGTCAATCTTGGGATTACGTTACCCCTAATTTTGCTTAAGATTATTCTCTAAATTTGTTAGTTCCATCTTTTGTTCAATACAAAACTAACCCCGCTATTTCAGAATAACCCTAAAAGTCGCAAAAACAAGAAAATAAATATATTAGACTATCAGTCATTAACACTGTAAATTATGTTCAACGTTCCAGATAATGTTAAAGAATGTGTTGAGTTAGATCCATGGTTAAAACCATATTCACAAGTTCTTTCTGAAAGGAGATATCTAGCTGATAAATGGTTATATGATATTACTCATGCCACTCAAAATGGCTCTTATCAAAGTTTATCTAAATTTGCTAGAGATTCATATAATTCTTATGGTTTACATCCAATTTGGGAAACAAAGGAGATTTACTATAAAGAATGGGCACCAAACGCTAAGAAAGCTTTCTTAGTGGGTGAATTCAACAATTGGGATAAATATTCTTATGAATTAAAGAACAAGGATGAATTTGGTAATTTTTCAGTAACTTTACCACCAAATGTTAATGGTGATTTCTTAATCCCACATGACTCCAAGATTAAAGTCATGTTTCAATTAGAAGATGGTTCAGAAATCTTTAGATTACCAGCTTGGATTACAAGAACTACACAACCATCAAAGGAAACAGCTAAACAATTCGGTCCCACTTATGAAGGTAGATTTTGGAATCCAGATTTAAATGAAAAATATAAATTTAAAAATAAAAGACCAACTTTTAATGAACAACATGATTCGTTGAGAATTTATGAAGCTCATATTGGTATTTCATCACCAGAACCTAAAGTAGCTTCTTATAAAGAATTTACACATAATGTTTTACCAAGAATTAAATATTTAGGTTATAATGCAATTCAATTAATGGCAATTATGGAGCATGCTTATTATGCCTCATTTGGTTATCAAGTAACAAATTTTTTCGCAATTAGTTCTCGTTTTGGGACACCAGAAGATTTAAAAGAATTAATTGATACTGCTCATGGTATGGGTATCTTAGTCTTATTGGATGTGGTTCATAGTCATGCTTCCAAAAATGTGGAAGATGGGTTAAATCTGTTTGATGGTTCAGATCATCAATATTTCCATTCAATTTCTGGTGGCCGTGGTGAACATCCATTATGGGATTCACGTTTATTTAATTATGGTTCATTTGAAGTACAAAGATTTTTATTATCCAATTTAGCATTTTATGTCGATATTTATCAATTTGATGGTTTCAGATTTGATGGTGTTACTTCTATGCTTTATTTACATCATGGTGTCGGTGCTGGTGGTGCATTCAGTGGTGATTATGATGAATATCTTTCAAAGGAAAGATCAGCTGTGGATCATGAAGCTTTAGCATATTTAATGTTAGCAAATGATTTAGTTCATGAATTATTACCTGAATCTGCTGTTACTATCGCTGAAGATGTGTCAGGTTATCCAACATTATGTTTACCACGTAGTATGGGTGGTGGTGGTTTCGACTATAGATTGGCTATGGCATTACCTGATATGTGGATTAAATTATTGAAGGAAAAATCTGATGACGAATGGGATATGGGTAATATTGCATTCACTTTAACTAATAGAAGACATCGTGAAAAAGTTGTTGCTTATGCTGAATCTCATGATCAAGCTTTAGTCGGTGATAAAACTCTAGCATTTTGGTTAATGGATGCAGCTATGTATACTGATATGACTGTATTAAAGGAACCATCATTAGTTATTGATCGTGGTATCGCTTTACATAAGATGATTAGATTAATTACACATTCATTAGGTGGTGAAGCTTATTTAAATTTTGAAGGTAATGAATTTGGTCACCCAGAATGGTTAGATTTCCCAAATGTTAATAATGGTGAATCTTATCATTATGCTCGTAGACAATTTAATTTAGTCGATGACGATTTATTACGTTATAAATTCTTAAATGATTTTGACAGAGCTATGCAATTATGTGAAAGAACACATCAATGGTTAAATACTCCACAAGCTTATGTTTCATTAAAGCATGAAGTAGATAAGATTATATCATTTGAACGTAATGGGTTATTATTTATATTCAATTTCCATCCAACTGAAAGTTTTACCAATTATAGAATTGGTGTCGATAAGGCTGGTACTTATCAAGTTGTCTTAAATACTGACCGTGAAGAATTCGGTGGTCATAACAGAATCGATGAAAATTGTGAATACGTAACAAGTGGTTTAGAATGGAACAATAGAAGAAACTTTGTTGAAGTTTACATTCCTTCTAGAGTAGCTTTAATTTTAGCCGTAAAGAAATAATTTACATGTCTATAAAACAAATCTATATAAAGATGATAAACGTATTTATATATTAACTATAAAAGAAAATTAGAAAATTAATGAAATGGTTGAAGTCACAGGCACGATTTCTACAGAAACAACCTTAGGTTATATGAAAGATTTTGCTTTTTGCATCAAAGAACTAATTAGATTAAAATTATATAAAAGATGTTATATACAATTCGACGTTTTAAAACCGTCTTTATAAAAATTTGAGTCATCATGCTAATTCAGAATATTAAATGTAAGTTTTCCTATAAGATTGCGTCTTTCCTTTCTACTGTTTGATGATCGATTATTATTATTAATTAAAGAAAACTTTTTTTTTGGGTTTGCTGGAAAACAGTAGATCAATCTACAGTTCATCGAGTTCAAGACAAGTTTTAGAGTTTGTAGGCAAAGCTATTGGACGAACGACAATGTAGGAGTTTTCCCTTGTAGCAATACCAGCAAATGATAGATACCAAGCAATGAATGCTACAACCACACCAACTACACCACCAGCTCTCTTAACCTCAAAACTACCTGTAAATTCACTAATCGATAGAAGTAAAAATGTAACTGCTAATAAGAAAAATAATGAAAAAAACATTACAGTGGATTTAACTGTACATAAACTTAAGCCAAATGTGAAAATTGACCAACCTAATAAGAAAAATCCCATTGCTTGTGATAATTGATCTTCATGATCAACATAAGCCTGTTGAATACCAAAAAATGGTATATAGACAGCACCAAAACTTAACCAAAATCCACCAAAAGAACATAATGCTGTACCACCAAAAGTATTTTCAACTGCAATTTCCCATATACCAGCAATTAATTGAACAAGACCACCATAAAACATAGCTAATCCAACCACTGCATTTGGAATTGTAACACCCCTTGCTTTACAATTAAATAAACTTAATACAAAAGTTGTTAATGCAAAGGCAGCTAGACCTAAGGGTGCAGGATTACCAAATTTATGACTAGATACAGGAGCTAGACCAGGGTTTAATGTACCACCAAATGCTTCATATAAATCATCTTTCAAAAATTTTTGTTTACCGATATGAATATATTGACTATTAACACCACTTGTGTAAATGTGTTGTAATGATTGTAAAGATTGTAATGAAGCCTCGTCATTAACTACTGTCTTTGGTTCATCTTCTAGATCATGAATTGTGGTTGGATATTCCTGTAGATGTGAATGGCTACCACCATCCCCAGTTGAAGCAGAATCAATACTCACCGATTCATCTCTAAGTGTTTCTGTCATTTTGCTAATTGTTGCTGATGTGTTTTTTGATCTTTTTACCAAAACTAAAGTACGATATTTAATCTTTGTTGTTCACTATGAGTAAGATAATCAAAAATTGGGTTATTATCACTTAAGAAATAGTAGGAAAAACTGATCAATGAAATCAAGTGAAAATTATAGTGTCGTTTAAACAAGTGCTTTCCTTCTTTTGCATCAAGTTAAGGAGAAAAGTATGTTTAAATTCATATATTGAATCAGCATTGTTTTGCCCCTATATATAATAATCCTCTACAAAAGAGATCTTGCCTGCTGAAAATATGCAAGATCTGAACTAAAAGAAAATTTTTCGTCAAATTTTTTGGGATTACTAAAGAAATGAATTGCTTTTCCCTTAGTACATCTCGCAGTATTCTAAAACAATAGAAATCGTGAAGTCAATTACTTTTCAAAGACAGGGAAGATAGGAAGTTTTAAATAGGAACTAATCGGGAACCTATACCATATCAGCCGTATGTCACGAGAAACGTTATCTTTAGTTTACCTAATTAGGCAAAACGATACAGCCTTTCTCCACTTTTTTTAGCTATAAATTTGAAAATACTATTTAATCGAAAAGTTACTTTATCAGCCGTGTGTTACTAGCCACGTGATCTTAATTACCCAATGTGGAAATTAAATACAGACTTTGTCCACATTTTGCCAGACAAATTTGTTCAAAATGTCATTTGTCCTACCTTAATTTGAGAATTTCACCAAAATTTCCTCTTTAGGACTACCAAAAAACCACTTCGTCATCGTCGAAACATGCTTTTTCAACCGCTCTACAAGCCGTATGGCTGAAGAACATTAAAATGCCTTGGATGAAAAAACCAAATATCTGCCCGAACGGACTTCTCTTAGCTTCCAGATTGACTGAAAAGAATATATGCAAATTGAGGTGCCAAAATCTTTCGTGAGCCTTTGATTTCTACACATTTTACCATGGAGATTATTCTGAATTCAGGCAATATAATACGACGCCTTCAAAGTCTGAAATGCAAACGCAAGAACCACAATTAAGAAAGGATTCATTTCGCACCTAATAGTCATCGTATTACTGCCGTTCTATGAAATTCTTTAGTACATTTCAAACCTAAGAGTAGGTTCGTCATTTTTCCATATCCTATGAAAATTTGAATAGGGTGGGACAACTTTTCCTGGTAGAAAATATCATTAATGGCCTATATTATTTCATAAATCTTCGAAAAGATAATATCTCTATATATAACTCTTGTTTCTAGATTGTAGTGAACGATACGTCTCCATGTGTAGTTATTTGACTCTTTTCTTTAATCCCATCCATAATGGGGTGCAGAAAACGAGAATGACGTACGAATCAAACAAAGTAAAAATAATGCAGATAATTGATATGTTCATCTTTTTGCCTCACTATCAATATCATTTCTTGTTGTTTAATATTTAGAAAATACATAATAGGACATTAGTTAAGCACAGTCATTTGTGAATGTTACCTAAAAGGTCACAGTTAAACAAAGATAGCTACCTTCCTATTTCTTCCAGATAACTATCAGTTGTGAATCGAAAGTTGAAATTTTGTGAATTCTTCAAACAAGAATATAATCATGAAGCTGCTATTAAGTGCTGTAATGCTTAACTGACCAAAAAGTTTGCCTGCACTAACCAACACAGCTATTCGTTATTATACATGACATTTCAGCAACTATTGGTAATTTGTTACTAATTGGTGAATGTCTCCCCACGATTTCGCTAAATATGTTTTATATTTGCCTTCTTTTAAACGTGGAATCTCAGCAACACTTACAAAACTGTTCTTGAAGTTATCAAGGATTATCTCATCAATTCCTAAAATGACCTTTGTTAGCTTATCAAACTTTTCTTTATGTGCTGAAGGATCTAATAACAAAATACCGTTCACACGTGGATGGAGTATCGGTAAAATATCAGTTTCGCTATCTCCGATGTACCAAACAATATTATTTGAGCCAGAACTGTTTATTTTATTTAGCATGATGTCTTCTAATGTTGCAATTTTATCACTACCTGTCAAAAGGGTATTGGGAAACATCCCAAGGGATTTTTTATTTTGTACTAACAAATCATTGCAGAAGATGTTCTCGATGTTTATCGATGCTTCATTTATTACATTATATATGAATGTTTTTGACCAATTTATAGAGATAATGTAGAAGTTCTCTGCTTTTACGAATTGAGAGGCTAATAATTCTTTAAATCCATCTTGCAGAATTATTTCTTTATTCTCAAGCTGGCATTTGGCAAAAAGTTGGACATCTTTAGTGGATAAGTTCGAAAAAATACCATAATCCAGTACCTTACAAGTACTATGTAATTCTATTTTTCTACAGAATTCTTGATATTCAAACTCATGCTGTAATAAACTTTTAAAGTTCTGCATTGATAAAGGTTTTCTAATTTGATTAATGATTGGTAAACCTCTTGGAGGTGACTGTTTATGATAAATATTCCATCCCTTCATATAATTATCAACAAAAAAAGACCATGTCGGTTTGAGCTTCGCATTTTTAAGATAAGGTAAAGAAGCAAAAATTGCAATTGTATCCCTTAAAGTGATAGTCTCATCAAAATCTGATATTAGTATGTGATTCATGCTTAAATATTCACATTTCAAGCTATTGAATCTATACTAATGAATTTTCATATTTTCATTTTTTTTTTTGCTGGCCCATTTTTCAAATTTTCAAATTTCATAGAAAAAATTTCGTGGAAAAAAAAGGCGATGAGCATCAAATCTAATTTACACTATTGAATAATAATTAAAGATAGTAGTCTGAATGTCAGAAGAACATATCCCAGCATGGAAAAGAATTATTGCAAAAAAGTCAGAGGATTCAGAAACTATTGATTTATCTATTGAGGATCCATTAAATGTTACAACACATTTAGCATCAGGTTCATTGACCAAAAAGGAAAAGAAACTTATTATCAATTCTGATGCAGGTTTGAAAAAGACCAAGAAAAAAATTAATAAGTCAACAAAGAGAGAGAAGAAGAGGGATAAATTATCTAAGGAAGAAAATCAAAAGAAGAAAAGCAAAGTGTTAAAAGATCAATTACGTTATTTGATCGAATTTTATCAGACAAAAGTGGATAAAAAATTACCTAAAGAACTATATCAGTTGGAATCTGTTGGCTCAAATTACGATGAAGAAAAAGATGCCGCATCTGAGGACATAACTGGTATTATCGAGGTTTGGAAGTTCTCTAAGCAAAAGCAAAATTGGCTACTAAAAAATCTTTTCAATGTTGAAGAGATTCCAATACAATACAATAGTCTTCTTTTGAGTTATTTTAGAGATATTCAAGGAAAATCGAGACAAGACCTGCTAGAAAAATGTCGTGCTAATATTAATCAATGGAATGCTTACGCCACTGAACAGGAAGAGAAAATAAAGGCAGTTATAGAAGGTACAGCTGAAAATGATGAAACAGAGTCAAATGAAGAGACCAAGCAGGAAGATAACAACGGAGAAAACCAAGACGAAAAAGCAATAGAGGAGAAAAAAGAAGAACTACCAATGCCAAATAAAGATAAAGTTCAACGAAGTTACTTTCTACTTCAAAACATCGTTAAGAGAGATGATAACAGTGAGTTTGCGAATCTACAGTTAAAAAATTTCGATTGAAAGCTGAACGCATAATATGTAGTGTGTATTCCTTTTCGTGCACTAATCAAAGTAACTGTATATATAATTTATTCAAGTCATTTAATAATCTCAACTTTCAATTTAGTTCGTGCTTTTCGAATTTAGAATTTTGGAATGTACCGAAAAATGAAAATTTCTAATAATAGAACTTCAATCAGAAAAAAACTTTATAATAGTTCTAATGCAAGTTACTCAAGCTGAGGATCTTTTCGATGTTGAAGTATACCCGTCTAAAAAGGATATCTTGGATTATATCAAATCTATTGAATCAAATGACCATCTCTTGTCATCACTCATGGAAAAATGCGATGAAATACTAAGTCCCAAAGAAACAGAAGGAAGAAAATATTCTGCTGCACAGAAGAGAGCTTACGACATATGGC
The DNA here is from genome assembly GCA_003708445.3 of Grigorovia transvaalensis. NCBI lineage: Eukaryota > Fungi > Ascomycota > Saccharomycetes > Saccharomycetales > Saccharomycetaceae > Grigorovia > Grigorovia transvaalensis. The sequence goes on along the minus strand of PPXN03000032.1, from coordinate 33,865 downwards.
TTTATATTATTGAGAATAGTCTCTCTGAAAATAATCTAGTGTTACATGAAATAGATATCAAAGCTCCAAGCAGAAAAACTAACAAGCAGATTTCCAGTAGTGAACTTGACCATTGTGGTGAACAAGACAGAAATGGTGCTCTCCTGAATATGAGCCTAGAGGAGGTGGAAGTAAGCAATTTTGTTGCTTGAACTGCATTGTTGATTCTATGCTCAATAAAGCTGTCAAGGCTAAAAAGAAATGTTGTGGTTACAACTAGTTTGTGTGTGGATAATAGGCTTATTGTTTGGTATATTTGATGATATATTCTTCGTTTGAACCATTTCTTAATAGGGGGTTGTTAATAGTTGAAACTAAAATACTAGAAATAGACATTTCATAGGCTGCACCACAAGATCAAGCACAATCAAAACAAAGTTGAAGGATTAAGTCAGACTTTGTATTTTTTCTATGCAGTGAAATTTCAATAATACCCATGCAATATCATCAGTGCATCAACGCTACACACCTTAAGATTCGAAGAATAAAATAGAAATCTCTTTTAGATTGACTTGGACGTAAGAGAATTATGTGGATCCTACATACCAACTTTGCTTTCACCATTTGCAAGATATAAAGAAATACATATTTTGTTGGATGAATAAGTTTCACCGCGTTAGTTACATTTATACTAGTTACATTTATACTATATTGTTCAGAGTTTGAGAGTTTCAAGTTATGACCAAAATGCATAACAGCTCATTTTTGTTTGCATACTATTTTGGTGGGCTGTAAATATCTAGTATATGAGAACTAAGAGTTGATATTGAGTACGACATACAAATTAATGGGGGGAAGAAAAGAGTTTTGAGCTCATTGAAAGTTTTATCATGTAGTCTTCTCGTTTTTATGTAGTCTTTTGATTTTGATGGTTTCTTGAGATTTTTTTCTAAAAGGTAGAACTATAAAAAACAAATAATCTGTATCCCTAACCACAGCCAAATATTCATCTCAAGAATACCTGTATTAGTGAAATAGTAAAACGTTATTAACTTTTTGATGAAATATGCTGGAATTACTTACGTATATCTTAGAAATTCTAAAGTATACTTGTTAATATAACAAATCACGTGCTCTTAATTTCTCAGAGAAATTACCTGAGAAATTTTCTCTGCTGTGTCTCTTTTTAACGGGATAGTATTTAATTTTTTTTCTCTATATTTTAAAAGATCAAATTTAGCCGCTACAAAAAAAATCATTAATAATAAATAAGTAGATTACATAATTACTAAGAACATCGGGTTTTTTGAAGGCTTCCAGTAAAGTGTATATGCCTTGATTAAGAAGGAAATGAGGGTATCATTTCTAGTTGTCTAGACACTTTTATCCCAAATGATTATTTCAAGAAAAAAAGGTATGCTTGATTATATGTATATGTCTTGAGAAATATCTACATTAGAAATAGAATGTTTCTAGTGATGGACTTCCTTTGATGACATGATCTTGTATCCATCATGAATGAAGAAATAAATCAAATAAAAATATATATTTATAAGAACAATTATGCATACAATGCATTGAGATTAAGGTGGTAAATAAATTCTTTTACTACATGATGGTTACAACAACCTAATTTGTTGTACATTGTTTTTCCTTTGAGGGAAAAACCGTAATGCAATGAAGGCGAATTCTGACCTTCTAGATGAGGAGTGAGTATAATATTGAATTGCAACAGCAATGTCCTCAGTTCTATCAATGAAGCATTAATTTTTTTTTTTATTAGGTGAATACATTGCATTTCATATTGGTTATGCGCAGAAAACATTGATTCTTATTCCAAATCCACTGAAGTATGAACAATAGTATTAACATTTTTTCCTATACTAATCCATTTGTGCTAAAGAAGCTATAAGTAAAGAGAAGAAGTAAAATAGAAAAGGCCATAATTTCGTATGCTTCATAATTCAATTACTCCTTTTAGAGTAATGCACGGCTGCAATATATGACTAAAGTGATAACATCAAGTATCAACCATATATTTCAAGTTTGGGTATAAAGAAATCAGTTAATGGGCATTTGCCAAATATCTGGGTTGATCTTGAAAAATGAAAAACAATTTTTTTTCAAAATATATTACTTTTATATCCGCTTTAATAAAAAAAAATTCCATTGATGATTTTAAAATGAGAAGATTGAACCACGAAACTGGTAACTTCCACTATACGTTAAAAGAATCCTAAAGGAAGAAAGAAAAAAAGGATCTTTGTGATAAGTTAAACCTTTTAAATTTGAAGTTGTCGAAATGACTCCATGGCCAAGTTGGTTAAGGCGTGCGACTGTTAATCGCAAGATCGTGAGTTCAATCCTCACTGGGGTCGTTTATCTTTTTAATAGCCCGTCTATGTGGAATATATTATGAATATTCTATGTGGCTTGTTAATGAGATTAGAGTATTTGAAGAAAGGAAGTAACTAGGTTAATCAGTACTATAGAATATAATATAAAAACTAAGTTAACTAAGCTAACTAAATGATTACTTAGCTAATAACTCCTAGTTGAATGATTGATTTTTGATTGATTAATTCTAATTCTAGTTCATTATGTAAAACTTCGTTGATTCTTAATTTGTTAGTTAAAACTAATGAAAAGTATTTGATATAAAGCTCAATGTGTGTAATTCTTACTTTCATTCATTATTTCAGGTGGTGCTACAGTTGAGTTTTTTCTACCCGGTGTATGCCAAATTATCCGAATATGATTCATTTTCTTCGTATGATGATTTTTCCGCAACGGAAAAAATCCACAAGTTGTAGCTAAAGGCGTTATGGTAACCAATATATAATAATAAAAGGTTTCCTTACCACCCCAATTGCGTTATATGTGTAATATTCCTCCCTATATGACCTCGTATTGTCATAAATATTTTTTAATGCGATAAGCATAACTTGTCACCAAATAATAACATACTGACTCTCGAAATGATTCAGGTTACCGCTCTGGTTTTGAGGTTGAAGTATCTACCCTGAAGATACTGTTTCCACTGAAAGTAACAGAAGTCTTTTAGAACTTCAATAATAGCAAAAAATGTGAATGAAAATACAACTACACAATCTATTCGAATTTCCAAACCAAAAGTGAACTAATTGTTTCCACTTTGAATGAATTCGAAACTGATCAGTAAGAGACAGTCTGAATTAGCCTTAGAGGTAAATGATAGAGATAAAGAAAGCTACTCTATACTTCAACGTATAAAGACTTCTTCTAGCAAATGTCTTTATATACTGTACATAAGGTTTCAATTTTCCATTAAATGCGCAAATAATGTTTTAGTAGAGAAACCATTGTAATGCATGGATAGATTCCATGTACCGGGGATAATAAATAATAAAGTGCGTACAAATATATGTTTATTAATAATGACCAACGGAAGTTTATCCAAACACATTCCACCTTCATTATTTTGATACATTACCAAGAACGAGGTTGAATTTTTTCGCTAATACCGCCTCTCGATATTTTAAGGGAATACAATTTCGGAATAAGTCTTCGAATAATTTTCCGTGTTGTGTTTTTTCGACTTTTACTTTCGTGTTGCAATGAAGGCAAATTTTAAAGGGTACATACAAGGCCTCCAAAATTTAGACCCCCTTGGTATTGTGTACCCTTTAAGTAGTTTAAAATGGTTTTGATTTGTCGTGTCTTTATTCGTTTCTCACTTGTCATTTATACACCATAATCAAGCAAAGATGGTTAAAATTGCTATTATAACGTACTCAACCTATGGTCATATCGACACTCTCGCCAAAGCTGTTCAAGCTGGTGTTCAAGAAGCTGGTGGGAAGGCTGATATATACAGAGTTGAAGAAACATTGCCAGCTCAAGCATTAGAAAAGCTAAATGCCCCACCTAAACCTAAGGATGTTCCCATTGTTGGAAAAGAAGTTCTTGAAAATTATGATGCTTTCCTTTTCGGTATCCCAACTAGGTATGGTAATGTTCCTGCCCAATGGTCTTCCTTCTGGGATAAAACAGGTGGATTATGGGTAAAAGGAACTCTGGACGGAAAGGCTGCTGGTATCTTTGTTAGTACTGCAAGCTTTGGTGGTGGTCAAGATAGCACCATCAAGAACAGTTTAGATTACTTATCTCATCATGGTATGGTCATTATCCCTCTAGGTTATACTAAATGCTTTGCTGAACTCTCTAACATAGATGAATTACACGGATGTGGACCTTGGGGAGCAGGAACGTTAGCTGGGCCTGATGGCTCTAGAACAGCATCTGAGTTGGAGTTAAGAGTTGCAAAAATTCAAGGGGTGAAATTTTATCAAACGGTACACAAATTTTATGACAAAGCTGAGGTTGTTTCTTCTAAAACCCAAAAGAGAGAGGCCATTTCCAACAACAGAAGAGCTGTAAAGGAAGAAAAAAGCCAAACACCTCAACAGCAAAAAAGAAATGCTTTAGATTGTTGTACAATGATGTGAAAAATTAGTCTTGCCTATTTGGTTGTCTAATCGCAAAATGTAACTATCCTATTGTAATGATGCACGAAGTACAGACATATATATATATATATATATATATATATATATATATATATATGCAAAGATTATTAATTTAAAGTTTTATATTTTACCTTCTTTCAATCACTTTCTGCCTCCTCTTCATCCAACTCAGGTAATGGATATTTCAAGATACATGCAAGTCCAGTTAGCTTGTCCAACTCTTCCCCTGTTACATGTAGACAACTAAAAACAATGGCTTTACCACCTGTGCTTTCAACTGAATCAATTAAATCCATATATCTTTTTCGATCTTCCAATATTGGAGTACGTGCAATAGTATCTGTAATCAGTAATTGATCAATTGCTCCTAACTCGGCAGCTTTAAACACCTCTTCTTCACCATACCATGCTTTATAGTCATCTAAGTCCAAATGTTTCATAAATTCATCCATAACTAAAACTTCATGCGAATATTTCGTATCATCTAATTTTCCAGCATATACTGGATTTTTAAGAACCTCTGTAATACCTTGTAAATATCCAGTGGAAGAATGGGCAACGAAAAACATAGATTTATGATTTATTATCTCTTTATTCCTTTCTTCTTCCGCATATTTCAGAATTTTTTCATATAATGTTTTGGCATAAAATCCAGGAGAGCACAATAAAATCATTCTAAGTTTGTCAAAATCATAAAATTTTTTCATTGCTACATATATGGCTTTATAGAATTTTTCAGTTTTCTCATCGAATTTCATTATATCTGTTGAAGTCTTCTTTTTAGGAAGACTGTATTCAATTTTTTGTTTCAAAATAGTAGAAGATGCTGTCAATATACAAATGTGAGCCAAACCCTCCTGCAAAACTATCGCTGCTGTATCTGATTTTGATTCGGGATTACATGCATGCTTCAATAGATTTCGAGCATATTTGTCAAAGTGTTGCTTCACAAGGGTGAAAGGATAGTTGTAAGAAATCTTATAGCTAATATATTTACCAGCTGCAACATTAACATTAGCTTTGCCTGATAAATCATCAACCGTTACACCTTTATATTTCAGAAACTCATCAGCCATGTCAAACTCACGCGATACCACACTTGTTCTTAGTTTTATCAAATCCTTAAACTTTTTCTTATCATCACCATTAACACTGGATGTAAAGTTCTTTCTGAATATAAGTTCATCATCCTGATCAATCAATTGATATAAAACGAACAGATCCTCTTTGTCTTCAGGTTGCAACTGTAATGTTGCACCATCCTTGAATTTGAATGATGCGTTTTGGTTTAGAAGTTTCATTTCTCTTTATATTCTCGATGGTTTGATGGGTAGTTATGATTAAACAAGTATTAGGTAAGTAAGATTTTATATTTTTTTTTCAATTTTCAACTTCCAAATTTTCAAGCATTTTTCATGAAACATAGGGTGCATCTAATGTTTTAGTACTGATGAATTGTGTCCAATAATGGGTGTCATAAGCTCGTTACCTTTATATCTATTTTAAAGCAATGGACTGACTAATACAAGATAACATTATGTTGGCAAAACAGTCTTTTTTTTTCAATCAGGTGCGGCCATATTTTTTTCCATCATTCAATGCAATTGGGCTAGAGTTTATTTCCAGTCTAAGATAAAAACAATGGCCTTGACAGCTTTGGGATTATGCATCGGATCGTGCAATCAAGAGAAACTTCCTAAAGTTTTTAGGTGGCTTATTACTGCAGATGGTATATTAGGCTGAGGCCTGTTCTCTTTCATTAAAATGGCTTAATTTTGAAGTAATCTGCAAAAAGAATATGCATCATTCTAGTTGTGTTCCTCATCAGTAGCATAAAACTCTAACTCTACCTTTGATTTATGACTGAATTTGAACTATGTTCTTTGGAAATTCCAAGTGCAGATTTGCTGCATGCTCATTAACTAACTTAAAGCTTCTTTTTTTTCATGATGAATAAGTTCTGTGTGAACATGACAAAGAAGCAAAAGCCTTTGATATTTAAAACTTTTCTCATCTGTTGTTTCTTCATTTTTGTTAGTGCAAAATTGGTCACTGCGATAATGCATGTAGTAATGGGTCAAAATTGTGCTCTAAAACATCGAAGCACTGATGAAATGCTCTTTTTGATTTCTCAAGGCCATTCACAAGCATATAAGTTTTTTAAATTTAGCTTTTATAGAGATGAAGCCACAGTTATCACCTGTATCAACGCTGTATATTGCATTGGTGTGCAATTGTGTTCTACATTTGCTGGATATGTTTAAATCAACTGGTAACTACCCTAATTAATTCAACAGGCCAGGAATTTGACACTCTTTTTTTGTTATGATTTTCATATGCAAGTTTTGCACTACTATCAATTGCTCTGCAAAAGAATTCTGAAAGCACGTAGTATTATGTTTCCTACTAATAAGTTAATTTCATCTTTACATAGTGGTTTCTATAAATCAAATTACAGGCGATGCTTCTTTTTTCACGAGAAATACTTGAATTATTGAGGTTTTTATGCTTATACTGTATACGCAGGAGAGCTGAAGATTGAAAGGTAGTTTTGAAAAATTGTAAACTTCTTATACTAAGAGGTCTTGATGTTTTAATTCTCTGCAAAGATTTTGGGTTGTTTTACATATATCTTAGGCAGAACTTTAAGAAAACTATATTCATGTACAACCCAAGCTATTTTATTAAACTCTTCATTGATAAATATGATAAGGTACATTGCCAAATGGTTTTAAAGAAAATGACCTATTGATTGTAAAAGATTTGTTGTAGTATTTCGTTGTTGCTAGTATTTTCATCCAAGAATTTATCCATATTCTAGCCCAATACAAATTTTGAAGGCATTTTCATTTGTATTTATATTTTTCCACTGATTTGGTACTACGATATGTGGAACCCACTTGCAACAGCGCTGGTGCCCAATTAGCGGTTTTTGTTCAATCTATTTATCATTATTAATTATATAATAGTTCTATACATATTCCACTTTCGAATAGGGATGAACTAATAATATTATATTTGAAGTCAATTGCTTTACCAATTAAGAGTTCAGACCGTAGAGAGAATCAAATATTAGACTTTGATATAGTTTGTTTCTAAAGGTACAAGAGTAAATTTTATATATAAAACTTACCCAATATATCAACAATACAGAATAGTTTATATAAGCTGAATATTATCAATAAGATTATATATTGTATAACTGGACAATAACATATAAGCATTGATCCCTTCCTGAGTTTGATATTTCGAAACAGGACAAGAAGAAATGCTATTATAGATATTTAATTATGTTATAATAATATATTGTTAAGAATATACTAATTGGTATAATGTATAATCATATTATATTTGAAATATTAATTTTTATATTAGCTAAATTATATCCTCCTTTCTAATTATTAATAATGAAAATTATAATTAATTCTCCATTAGAACAACATGGTAGTCATTATCGTCGATATGTATTATTTAGATACATTTTCATCAAAATAATCAAAAGGCATTCTTGCTCATCATGAGAAACCCAAAGACAAGACACTTTAAAAGGTCTCAAAATTCAAAGCTCTACCTTCAAGAACTAAAAACAGCCCAAAATAGCCCAACATTTAGCATTTGATCATCATCCAGCCCTAATCCAGCCCTAATTTAACATCTAAAAATAGAAACTATCACATGACTATTCATAATGTTTTGCTTTACTCACATGACTTTTTAAAGGGTACAATATTTATTATATAATAAATTTCTATTGTAATATGTTTGAGGTAACCGAACTTTTAGGAACAACAGATTTTCCGCGTTTTTCCGTGTTTTTCCGTATTTTTCCGTATTTTTCAAACTTTTTGACGCGGGTTTGAAAACTTCCCAAAATAGTAGTTCTGTGTGCTATTTTCTTGTTAGGTGTTTTGAATTTTTATTTGTTTATGTACTACTTTTTGATAGGGTTCCTTTGTTTCTTGTTATCAGGGATTTATTTAAAATAATAATTATCCTCAAATGTGACAGATTTGTCTAAATTCTTTGATGTTGTGAAGAAATGACAAGTCGTAAGCAGTGGCTGAAGTAGTGTTATTTGTTGAATCATTCATAGTTGAATCTATGTAATTATATGAGTTAACCGTAAGATATATAATTACCAACTATCTTTTAAGTCGTTGTTATCTTTTAGTCTGAAGTATATATAAAGTATATGAAGAAGTCTTTAATGAAAATTTTTCAAACAAACTAACTACTCTGCGAATGTTGAGGCGGGGTAATTCTCAGCATGTTGAACTATATTGGATAATGACACACCATTGAATATAGTTATCAGCGTAGGTGTTAATTAGTAGATAGCATCTTTCAGCACTTAGACTATGACAGATGGTAATATGTAATAGAGATTCAAACATTCGCTAATATCCTGAAATAAAAATCTTACGTTAATTACTAAATTATCCCAATATGGACGTTTGTTATTGTAAAAAATGACGAATTATTTGGAGGGCAAAATAGGTAGTTGTTTTCCTATTTATTTCTAATTTTGGGTATAGGGTCGAGTAGCTGTATAAACTTTTGAAAATCCAGCAAAGTTTACTGAAGTAGGTTAAAAAATTGACAAAAAATTGAAAAACAGGTGTTACCCGGAATAGCTACCCGGACCTGTTACCCGGACTCTAAAAAAAATGAAAAAATCAGGTTCCTCAATTTTACTAACAAAGTATAGGAATTATATAGTACGTTATAAATTGGGCTATTAATAGATAACTATACACACTGTACATACCAAACTTTGTTTGTATCATATTAATGAGGTTCCCAGTTTTTGCCATTTCTCTCGCGGCACGTAAAAAACCATATTCACCTCATCATGGAACTTACCCTAATTGGTTAACCTAATAACCCTAACGCCATTCTCAAACTGACAGACACTGACAATTTTAGCAGATCAGGAGACATATTATGATTCACATTTAACGTTTTATATACTGTAAATTCAACTACACAGAGATGCTATATACATTTCAAAGTCTTATATACTGGTAATTCAACTACATAGAGATGCTATATACATTTCAAAGTCTTATATACTGGTAATTCAACTACATAGAGATGCTATATACAGTTCATGTCTTATATACTGGTAATTCAGCTACATAGAGATGCTATATACATTTCAAAGTCTTATATACTGGTAATTCAACTACATAGAGATGCTATATACAGCTCAATGTCTTATATACTGTTAATTCAATTACATAGAGATATTTTATCCATTTCACATCTTAGTTACTGCATTCTTATTATTTCATAATTAATTACCATGCTGCTTGAAGTCACTAATATTTATTATTAAACAGAAACAATGTTACTATGCTTTCAATATCATTGATACCCAATAATTTTCTTTAGAACTTGAGGTATATCACGATATGATATACCTCAAGTTGGAAGAGTATAAGATAATTGAGAGAAAAGAAAATGAAATGTTTGGCTTTTTATATTTCAATTTTGAGAGTTACAAAAGTCTTTTTCTGGTAAACATTATGCTTTCCTGGTTTTTGTGTCGTATTTTTGTCCTTTGTGTTTTAATCGGGCTTTTTGTTGAGATTTATCCAGACGTTGATGATGATATCGGAGAAAACAGACATTTTTTAATGTATTTTTTATCTTTTTTGTTTTTGTGTCTTACTTTTATATAACCAAAGAAGATGATATGCATCAATTATGAGTAATAAATGTATCTTACTTAATCAAAAAGTCTATATCACATAGTGCTACATGATTGGTGATATGATAACTAATAGCTCTTATGTTATGAGTCACCATTGGATATCATTCACTTGATATCTTTCATCTCAGCATCACTGCGTAACCTCTGTTTTTAACACCGGTTTTGTGGAATCAAATTCTGCACTCCCACAAGCGGGAAACTAGTGCCTTTGAAAATTTCAAATAGCACTGTACTTTTTTTAGAAATTATTATACTTTTCAATTAGCCGCTTGTTAACCTACATCAGCTACTGTGGTACTTTCTCTTTTATGCTTTACCTGTCAAATAATAATTGTGAACTATATTATGGTGGCAAGCATCAATTTGCCATTGGTATTCGAAGTCTCAATCACTTTAAGTACATTAATTTTCTTATCTCTAGCTCTACATTAGCTATTAAGGATATGACCGGTATTTATTTCAATTAATTAAAGCTCTGAAATTAGGGTGTAGCTTCATAGAGACTCGGTTTGTTTAACTGATTCAACTTCGAATAATCAAGGTATTAGAGAATCAGAACCAGATAGCAACATAGCGGTCTTTTCGGAGTTATTGGATGTTTTAATTAAAGAATAAAAGATAATAATAGAAAAATATTTCGAAAGCCCAGGGGAAATGTTTAATTATTTTAATGATATATCTACGAGTATTAATTGTTTGTGGCATAACAAAAGTATTTCTTTTGGTTGGTTAATATATTTTAGATGCATTTATGCATTTAAGTTCGAATATCATCAAGATGGATGAATACTGAATATATTACAGTGATATTTTATAAAAGAACCGCAAACGAGTGGTTTGACGATTATAATTGAGATAAAGTCCTGTACATAACACTTCATTTATAATACGTCTATTATCATGTTCTATTGCTTCGAAACATAGCCTACAGTTTCCAGGTAATGCTATCAGGTTCAAGAACGATAACGATAAGGCTAGGATATTCCCACAGAACTTGTATTGGTTATGAAATTTACAACTATTGATTCCATAATGATTGACAGCAGAGCGATACATTTGAATATGTTAGGCGGCATTACAAATAGGTTAACATATAACGGTAATGAATTTGGACAAAGGTTTAACTATCATCGTGCTTGCTCATAAAGTGACACAAAGATGCACAATACTTGATGATGATTCCGCGAATTAACTTGTCAACTTTCCAGAAATTGTTGATTCTTAATAACCCAAAAGCATATTGGAAATCTTTTCTTAAATGAAACAACGTTGCAAGCAATGACAGGTCTATTGCTGCGCTGTAGTGCTATTGATAGAATCGTTAACTTCTAATCATTCTGATGGTGCCTCTGTATTAATTTTACAAGAACACAGTTTGATACTACGCATGAAATCATAGTGAAGAAATAATTTAACGTTTCTGTTGATAACTAAATAGCAGGCACTCTTATGGAAACGAACTTTGGTTTCCAAGATTTTCAACAAAGCTTTTTTTTAATAATCAATTTCGATTAACATCCATTCTAGTATTTCGTTGATTTACATTACTTCAAATCAATTCTTCCCAAAATCATCGAGAACTGTTTGAGGGTGTGTGTTGAGATTTATTCAGATGTTGATGATGATATCTGAGTAAATAAAATATATTTCAACGTGTTTTTTATCTTTTTTGATTTTGTGTATTACTTTTATATAACTAACGAGAACGATATATATCATTTATAAGTAATAAATGTGTTTTGCATAATCAGTAAGTCTTTATCACGTAATGCTATATGATTACTGGTATGATAAATAATTACTGTTAAATTATTTGACCAACTTATTGATATCGTTCACATCAGATTTTTCATCTCAGCATCATTGGTTAACAGCTGAAATAAAATTTTTGTAGGTTGTACTCAGAGAAGCTGATAAATATTGTTAATAATATGTTTACATAAAAGTACGCTACTCTTTGTATGTAGAAATGACACATCTTGGGGTAGGAGAAGAGGTGTCATTTAGTTGAATTGTCCATAATTATTCTATATAGTTATATTAGTTAACGGTAAGAGACATAATTGAAAATTATCTTTCAAGGCGTTAGTCTTTCATAAAGAGTAGTATAAAATACATGAAAAGATTTCAACAAAATGTTGGTTAAAAGCTAACTACTTTGACAAATTGACTCCCAGCATTATGTTTCTGTACTATATCATTACATTGGCTAAAACACTGGCTAAAGGATGTCAATCAACTTATGGAGGCCATTATTATTGAACATGTTTCAAGTAATAGCATTCAGTTCATACATTGTCCTCTGAAAGTGGAGTCCTAAGTGATATATTAGCATAATACAGAAAATGACAACATAGATACTAATTGACAAAAATAACTGAGTGTAGCAATGAAGAACAGTTGATTAGACCAACCATAAACTAAACTAAAGGCAATGCATATCCCCCAAACTTCTTTTACCTGCGATAGATTTTTCAAATTGGTTTTGTAACTTTTCCTCATTTCATTGGCAATTGAAAATAACTAAAATCAAAATATTCTGGAGTACTTTTGTAACATAAACTTTATATCTAGAAAGAGGTATAACTAGTACACAGGTTCCCATTATAGCTGCAAATAATACTCTGACCATTGAGGATACTACACTGATATCAAATTGCGAGGATAAATGTTTGGAAAACTACGTAGTCATTTTGGTTGCAATTTAGCAATCGGAGTGCAGGTAAGATTTGCCACAAAGAAAGCTTCTGGGTCAAAAACTTCCATGAAAGATTCGGTGGGCCGTAGGCTAGGACCAAAAAAATACGAAGGTCAACTTGTCAAACCAGGTGAAATAATATTCAGACAAAGAGGAACAAAATTTTACCCAGGTGAATATACTGGAATTGGCAAAGATCACACTATATTCTCCAAAGAATTAGGTTATGTGAGATATTACTTGGATCCATTTCACCCAAAGAGAAAGTTTATTGGTGTTGCCTTAGATATTTCTTCGAAATTACCAACTCCTCACTTCGACCCAACTCCTAGAAGATTTGGACGGAAAGCTCTTGACAATCCTCGAGCCTATATGAAGGAAGAAAGCTCTCTGCCAAGAAGGGAATTTCTATCGAATAATAATGAATTGAAAGCACAGGCCGAAGCTAATACCGAAAAAGAGCAAAATGAAATCAAAGATTACCTCAAAGCATTGAATGTAGCTCAGAGTTTAGACGAAGAACTTACTGTAGAATACCTACATCGTGTAAGAAGCTATATAAGGAACGGTATAACCATTCAGGATGCCCAGTTTTATGCCAGACAACATCTCAAGTTTAAGATCCAATTACAATCCAAGAAAGAAGCCTGGGACCAAGCAAAAATTGATTCTACTTTGAAATCTCTCTATGAAAATTGTAATTTTATTGATAGAAATGTATCCTTTGATAATAAGTTTCGGTTAATCCCATATATTACTGATGATACAAAGAAGGAAATGAAAAAAAAACTAGCTGATACGATTCTGGAGTTGAAAAACAATCCAAATTCGAAGGATGCTAAAAAAGCAACAACGGAAATGTTTGAAAATGCATCTCATTTTTTAACCATATCTGATGAACTTCATTTCAAAAAAATTCTATCCAAACTAATTCATGACTTTAAGTCTAATGTGGATTTGTTAAAACAAAAAAATGGAAATATTAAATTCACTAAGAGATTCAACTATGTAAATAACGAAATTGAAGACATACAAGACGCTAGAGCTTTATGAGAATAAAAGTTTGTAATAAGTTTGAGATTTACATCAATACTGTTCAACATTATATTAAGAAGAAAAGAAAAAATTTAATAATAATTATAGTATTGCCTGACCCGATGCGATTAAGTTTTGACCGAACTCATTTGTTTTAGGAACTCTAATCTATCACTAGCGAACTTGAACGTTTGAAATTTGTCATTTCTTTCCGTTAGCGTTTCTCGTTCTTTCATCCAGATAATTACTGTATTAGCTCTATTCTATTCTGCGATATTAATACATCTTCAACGACAGTTCCATCATTGAATATCCGAGGATATGACCAAAGTGGTGAGACAATTAAATTTTACGGTAATAATTTAGCATTATTCCTTAGAAATAAAGTCTAAAATACTCATCATTTGATAAGGTTCTTCAAAAAAAACAAAACAATTACTGTTCCCTCTATTTCAATTTAGTCAAAAACCTTGCATTCTCAAATAGATTGCAAAAAATAATATCACAAAAAGACAAGTTAAGTTAATATTTTCTTTACAAATACAACCTTTTCGGCACATTTTTATTGCGGACTAAGCCTTTTCATAACATTTATTACTCCAGAAATATTTGCCGGGAAACATAATAAACCCATCAATCAGTTTGTTGATCTTTATTTTTCAATTAGTGATAATTAAATGAGACCTTCGAAGTGGCTTCTCATAACATTTCAATAGGCTCATTCGAACTTGTAAAAAGTTTTTAAAAAAGTGAATTTCATCGTTATACTTATCAATATTTACATTCAAAACATAAAAGTTGTATATATACATAAAGATATATTGAATGATACATGCTTTAACGATGTTTGGCATATGATATCTGTAAATCACAACCACCGTAATTGTAACTGTTCAATCTGTCAACGCATGTTTCTGCGTCTTCGATACTATCGTATTCTATAATCGCAATCCCCGTGGGTAATCCATTTTCATCATATCTCAATTCGGCATTGTTAACCTTTCCAATAGTTTCAAACAAATCAAATAAGTCGCTTCTGGCTGTGGATGATGGTAAATTTGAGCAGAAAATAAAATTATTACGTTCCGCACCCGCTAAGAAATCTTTCGTAAATTCAGTAGCAGCCTCTTTGAGAGACAATTCATTTGTTTCTTCTATTCCTAGATCACTGGTACCTTTGCTAATGGTTGCATCATCTTGATTTTCAGTATTTTCTGATTGTTCACTTTCATCATCAAGTGAAACCGTCAGAACCTTACCTTCAATTTCAAAACCATTATATTTTTCAATTGCTCTGTGAGCAATTTCAATATCATCGTAAATGACGGTCCCAAAACCTTTTGAATTTCTACTCCCATCAACTTCAACATCTGCATGGACCACAGGCCCACATTCTTTGAACATATCCTTCAAAGCTTGCCAATTGATCGAAGATGGCAGATTAGAAATGTTCAGTACATATGTTTTCATATTGTTTTCATATTTATTTGAACTGGATGTTTCCCTTCTTGAATGTCTTTCACGACCATTAGAAGGTGGTGGGTGATCCTGTCTAACAAATATGACACGATCCATAAAATTAGATCCATCCAATTGACGAATCGCTTCATCTACATCTCTTGTATTGGTAAACTCAACAGTACCCATACCTCTATGGTGTCCACGGGAGGTAATGATATCAGCCCTGACGACATCACCTATAGTAGCGAAATAACTTCTCAAATCTTCTGGTGTAGAGTAATAGGTCAGGTTACCAACAAAGACACTATTTGTATAATTTCTATTAACTTTTTCGTCATAAGTACTATCTAGTTCTCTAGCTAATACTGGTCCGTAATCATTTCTTGATGGTTCATATCTATTTCTGGATCTTCCACTGTAAATATTTCGTTCTCTTCCATAACTTCTGTTTCTATCATCCGTGTATCTGTCATTATGATTATAACTATCTTCGTATCTTCCTCTATAGTTTCTATTTCGATCATGAGAATTGACACCACGCCTTTCAGGACGTCTAGTATCACGTTGGTTGTAATTATCACGCTTTTCAACGTCATGTCCATACCTGCTGGAGCGATATCCCCTATTAGCTCTTCTGTCCTCATAACCAGAGTCATCATTAGAATCATAACGACGAACTGGAGATCTAGACCTACTACGTTCGTGAACAGTCTGATATAAAATAAAGTTAACAAATAATAACATATTGGGTTAGTAACTAACTATATCTTAGAAAATGTTTTGATATAAAGAATTATCAAAGATAGCCACGAAAGATAAATAAGCGACATCCTAGGTTAAATACTGAACCTTAAGATACATACATTATGCCCTTCAACTTCCATTTTATACGCAATTGCTAAATACTAAATAAAGTGTAAATATCGTTAATTTGAGTATTTTTTTTTCAAATGCACAACTTTTTTGATTTATGAGCTGGAAGAGATAAATCATCAATGACGGAGTACCACTCAAAGCAACTTTTCTTCTTGTGACGGCGAACTCAGTATGTATTTCACTGTCTCGTATGTGCCCAAAAACACTGCGCCACCAGCACTGATCCAGACTGTTCGGGGACCAATCCCACTGAAAAAAATTGTAATGCCTTCTTCCTTGTATACCATTTTGACCAATTTCATCATTTTAATACTTTCTTTATGTAGCATTAGCCTTGTTTTGATAAAATCCAATGGGGTAGTGATAGCAGCTGCCACACCACCAGCAATAGAACCACATACTGCACCTTTCCAGGGAAGCAAAATGTTGCCTTTACCGTGTTTCATATCTTCTTGTCTCCAAGTTTTTTTGAGAAACTCATATAAAGGGAATTGAATACAAGTAAATGGTATTTCTCTCATTATAGTAGTAGAATAACCTCTATACAAATTTTTAATTAGTCCCTCACCATTCTTTTCCCTTAGGATATCAGTAAATGTTTCAAATGAACTCTTGTGGACATTAACTTGAGTCCTTTGTTTGATAACTTCAGCAGGAACTCTGAAAGTGCAAGCCACAACTTCACCTATTGAGGATGACAACATGTGTGTGAACGTTTCAATTGCTTGATCTTTTTTCTTTGACGTCTTGATATATTTTTGTAGAGCTGATGCGATGATCTGTTTCAATGAATCGTACGTAATAAAGAACAATGATGCACCAGGAGCTGATGCCACTATGGTGGAACCAATACCCTTGTAAATATTATGATAACCACCATTTTTGAAGAACCCACCTTTTGCTTGAAGTCTAGTTTTGATTGTGTCAATTGGGAAGAAAAACACATCTGTAGAGGTTCCTGAGACAGCTCCTGATATCAGGGACAATAGAAAAGTACTAGAAATCATTCTCAGTTCTCAATGGCATCTACAAGGTTAAAACTGTTTGCATTATTTTCCTTTTTCGAGTACAAAAATCGAAATTGACCGAAGTTGCTTGAAAACACTTCCTTGCTTGGGTTCTATGTTGAAGCTAAGTTACACCAAGCTTTTTAGCTACGATTTTATAAGTGTGTAGTTGTGTTCACAAAAACCAAAAAAATGCTGTTACTCGGTCTTGTTCAAACTTGATAACAAAATGAGCGTTACTTTGTCTTCGTCAACTTGTGCTAATCAAAATAGTGATAGTAAACGTTGGCAGCAGGTAGTTGGACTGATGCGCTTGAAAAATGTGTATATGCTATTTTTGAAAGAAAGGAAACCACGGTCAATATATGATGTCTTTTTGTGATGCTTATCTTTTGCACTGCTGTAGGTTCAATGTAGCATAATCAATCTTGCTAGCCTCGCAACTATAGAACTAATAAGACAGAGTGTATTATTCAGGAAAGTGTTTTAGGACACAAAAATGATCAAATTGGAAAAACATATTTCTGAAATAGTGAATTTGATTTAGCCGCCAATTGATATTACACAAGCTTGACACCAAGAAACAAATGCATTCATTCCACTTTAAAAATCTTCTGTCTATTCTATTGATTCTAAACCAAATCATAACAGTTTCTTTGGCTGAGTCACCATATGAAGTTACCTGCCCGCAGTATAGTTTAATCAGAGAAAGTAATGGTAAGCTTTGTATTGAAGAAATCGAATATCTAAAACATAAAGCTAATTTTACCAGCAACAGTATTATAAACTTTTTGAAACAATATGAAAATGATGAGTTATCTTGGAGTGATCACACTTTGGAAAGTATTTTGAATAGTCCACCATATTGGGGGTTAGCTCTTTCTGGTGGTGGATACAGATCAATGCTAATTTCCAGTGGTATTATCAAAGAAATGCACAAGATCTCTCTGTTTGATTGTTTAACTTATATAAGTGGTTTATCTGGTGGGAGCTGGGTTTTAATGGACTTAATATTGCATGATTTTGATCCAGATCAGATACTGAAGAATTGGGATTTCAAAAATGGGTTATTAGAGGGGGTACCAGATTTTGATCTGAAAAGTACAGATATTATATCAGGTATGAATGAACTAAATTTGACACAACTGACAAAAAGATCTAACATTTCATTCACAGCTCTATATAATTATAATCATACATTAAGCAAAAGAAATACAGATAGTTGGTATATGAAGTTAAAACGTATTCTAGCATTCGACAAACAAGATTCCACTGACAAATTGATTCCAATGGATCACTTCAAATTGATAAAAAACATCCTGAATTTTTATATCAGTCTTCATTTAGAAGTCAAAGTGAAAAAGATAAAAGGGTTTTCCCTTTCATTTACCGATTACTGGGGTAAAGCATTACTGAAGCGATTACAAACCAAAATTTCTTCAGAAACTGGAAGCTTTTCGTTTTATCAATTAATCAGACAGACTTCCAAATTTCAACAAAAGCAAGCACCTATTTTGATTTTTATTGCCAATTGTAAGAATGATCATATGAAAAACTTTATTTTCGAGTTCACTCCTTTCGAATTTGGTTCCTGGGAACCATCTGCTCAAATTTTCATAAATTTGAGATATTTGGGATCAAAAATTGTAAAAGGTATAGCAGAAAAATGCTTTCATGATTTCGATGATCTTGGGTTTATTGCTGCTACTTCATCCTCTATCTTCAACAATGCCATCTTATATATTTGGAAGGGAATGTCAGACTCTTCTAAAGAAATTGTGGATACAGTGAAGGCATTGATGAGCATATTTGGTTTATCAAACTCATTTGAAGGTCATTTATCGAATAATCATACAGATACTATGATTGAAACAGATTATGCAATTTATAAACCAAACCCATATTTCCATTATGATAATGACAAGATAAATCCCTCTCTTACTGAAAAGGATTATTTATATCTTGTGGATGGTGGAGAAGATGGAGAAAATATTCCAATGAGAACACTACTGATTCCTGAAAGAAATCTTGAAGCCATATTTATTATGGATTCTAGTTCTGATAAAGAAAATTATACTAATGGAACCAAATTGGAAACAATACTTAATATCAGTAAACAATATGGAGTTGATTATTTGCAATCTGATGCAGATCTATTTGAAAACTTTCAACCAACAGAACCAAAAGTTTTGGGATGTTACTTAGGAAATACACAGGGAGATAAGAAACCACCAGTATTGATCTACATGGCAAATACAGACCACTCCTTTTCGTCAAATACATCTACCTTTAAAGTAACCTACAATGATATTGAACTCAATAATATGCTCCAAAGTGCTGAAATGATTTTTACCGGTGATGAGAATAAATATTATGAAAAATGCCTGCCATGCTTTTTGCTGAAAAGACGAATAGATAGGGAGGTTACAACATTCGAGCAAGAAACTCTTGAACATGATTTTTGTTTAAAGTGCTACGAAAACTTTTGTATAAACTGACTACATATAGCCACTTTATAAAATTAAATTTAAAATTGCCAAATAAGCGAAAAAGCTCAAGGACGTAAACAATTTCTAGAATACGCCCAATACCAACATGAAGTAAATGAAAACTTCATACTTTCTTTTGTAATTTAGTCTTTTTCAATACATTCTCCAACCCATCGTTAGTAATTATGTCAGAATCAATACTGTAAACATTAATGCCACGATTTTCCAAAACTTGCCAATCCATTTGAATGTCACCTTTTGTCAAATAAATGATATCAGTAATGAAACAATTCCAAGAAATATTCATCAAATTTTTCATTGAAATATTCTTGTTTTGTCTATAATCAACCACACTTTTCATCATAGAATCAATAATAAATTTCACATAGTTAATTGCATCTAACCCATAAGTCTCTCTATCATATTTATTGTTTATGATTAGTACTTTGGAGATATGCTTAGTCTCTAAAATTGTATTTGCAATATTACCTAATATCAAAATTGGCATCAAACTTGTCATTAAAGAACCAATTGAATAAAGTAAAACATCACAAGTCTTGATTTTATTGATAGCTCTCAAGTTACCTGTAGGTTTAACTTCTTCACCATATGGATTAATGTATAAGATCCTTTCTATTGGTGCTGGTAACATTTGATCAAGACCTTGTTTATCAAAATGTAATTGTGAGTTTTTCAATTCGGGTAAAATATATCTTGGATTAGCTAGTTCATCATCATCACTATCATCTAAATCGTTTAAATTACTATTGGGAATTGATTTAGCAGATTTGGGTTCAATCTCAAGAAATTTATCGTGAGATGAAGAGTTAATATTTAGACAATTATTAAAACTGGAACAAATATCGTTATTCTTAACTAAGAGAGTTTCATGAGCATTCTTGGAAGCAGCTCTATTTATTGATGGTACAGATGGGTGTGAGATCTGTGACTGACCAGTAATGATATCACCATTACTCAAGAGCGCAGAAATATGATGAGTATGACTAGTATTAATACAGGGCATGACACTAACATAGGGACTACAACGACCTAATCTTAACATTAATTCGATGGCAGCGTCTAGGTTACCCAAAAACATACGTGATCCAGTGAGAAATAAATTACCAATCGAGGCCTTTTCAAACTTGAAATTATTTTGTTTATTCCTGTTCCTTTTCAATAGTTCAGATTGTATATGAATGATAAATGGTCTTATCAATTCTTTAACAGAAATAGGAACCGTGGACCAAATCTTGTGAGAACCTTCCACGAATTCATTCCATTCTGATTTGGCCTTGTCAAGATTATCAGGTAATCTGTAACTGAAAATGTTAATTAATTGATCATCTTCTAATAATCTCACAATACGAGACCTGATATCACCAATAGCTGGACCACCTAGTACCCTTAATATTTCACTGGTGGAACCACCATTATCAGAGACAGGTAAAATAAACGTTAGCTTTTTATCCCCCTTGGCAGAGAGATTGTAAAGAGATGATGTGATAGAATTAGTAGCAGTACCACCTGAAAGGACCACTAAATTCATTACAATGCGTGTCGTTTCCCAGTTTCCCTTCTGTATAACTGGTTGCTGTTTAGTTGAAAAAGGTTAACGTGGCTCAAAAATGAATTTATTCGAAATTTGTGTCTGAATTAGGGTTGTTCCAAGACCCAAGACTGTCATTCTTCTAGGGACGATCCAAGACTGTCCCTACGGAAAGCAATCTGATTACTCATGTGGCAGGCATAGTGACTTAGCCTTGATGTGATCCTGTCTCGTCGTGTCTTTAGTAGAGCAGAAAAAAACGAGATCAGGGAGTAAGTGACACAAATCCACAAAACCAGGAACCAGGATTTTTGTTACTTTTATTCTAAATGAATCGATACTTGGTTTGAATGTCCTTTTCATTGTCGCAAGGAAAGTACTGACAACCTATAGGAGGCTGTCATGTAGCAACCTGTTGGTGTCCCATCCAAGAGTGTTTTGTTTTCCGATTCGTTACACCATTTCGAGACATCCAACTCAGGAAGAACTCTCAGCAAGTGGAAAAGGATACGAAAGGGTAGTTGCCCACGGTAAGAAGAAAGGTACTATGTGGAGTTGTATCTCCTATTCCAACATTCCAGTGCCAAACTCCACTCAGCTGAAAAAACATAAATACGTTTTTTTCACTTCGACATCGAGAAAGAAAGAAAAAAAAAAGATCATCGAAATCTTTTCTTTATAGAACCCCAATTCCAGATTAAAATGGTTAAAGCAGTAATTTTCAGTGATTTCGACGGTACTATCACTTTGCAGGATTCCAATGATTTCATCAGTGATACTTTCGGTTTACCTCAAGCTGACAGATTAAAACTTTTTGAAGGTGTCATTGATGGTACTACTTCATTCAGAGAATGTTTCACCAAGATGATTGATGCTATTACCACTCCATTAGACCATAACTTGAAAGTCTTAGAGGAAACTATTCAATTAGATCCAGGTTTTAAACAAACTTTTGAATGGGCCCTAGAAAATAACGTACCATTAATTGTGGTTTCCAGTGGTATGCATCCAATCATAAAACATCTTCTAACTAAATTATTAGGTGAAGAAAATATTGATAAGATTGAAATTATGGCAAATGATGTCGTTACCGATGATAACGGTAAGATGACCGTGGTTTACAGAGATGAAACACCATTTGGACATGATAAATCAAGATCTATTGACATTTATAAAGAAAAATTTGAATCCAAATTGGCCAATGATGAAACTAGACCAACATATTTTTATTGTGGTGACGGTATCTCAGATTTAAGTGCAGCAAAGGAATGTGATTTACTTTTCGCTAAGAGAGGTAAAGATTTGGTTACATTTTGTAAAAGACAAAATGTACCATTCCATGAATTTGATTCATTTGATGATATTTTAACTAATATGAAAAAAGTTTTAAATAATGAAATTACTGTTACTGATCTAATGGAAAATTAATTATTTATTATATCTTCAGAAATGTAGTAATATATATACATACATACATAGACTTTCTTTATTTTTATTAACGTCGAAAAGTAATATATTATTTAAATTGCCTTCAGAAGAAGAAATGAGCCTTGGTGTACAGGCAAGAAAATACAGTAAGAATAAATTGTGAATACTATACTGTATTGGATTCACATTAAATTGATTTTTGTCTATTGTCAAGTATCTAAATTAAGAAATAAATATATATAAAATTATAATAATATGCATGGGGAATATGTAACCTTGAATGGGAATCACAAAAGTGTGCGTCATTCGTATTTATATTAATGTTTTAAATTAAAAATTTTGATCAATGGCAGCCCTTTGAGCATCATTTAATGTAATTGGGTAATCAATCTTATAACGAATAATTAAATTACCTCTCTGTGATGAATTTTTAAATGGCATACCTTGACCAGGGTAAACTGAATTTTCAGTGGGTTGTACAGGTGAACTTCTTGAAAGTGGTATTGTTCTACCATCAATTGTTTGTATTGTCTTGGAGAATCCTAATAATGATTCTTTAAAGGTAAGAGGTAGCTCATATATTAAATCATCACCATCTCTTTTATAAAATGGATGTGGCTTTTCTTGAATAACAAATTGTAATGTTTTCCTACCACCAGTAGCTGGATTATAATCACCATGATTCTTGTATGTAATTTTGGTACCTGCTTTCCAACCAGGTTTTAATTGAATATCAATTTGTGTCTTTTCTGGGACACCTCTTGGACCCTTTCTACCAATTTTAAATGATTTTTTCTTACCAACAAATAAATCTTCTAATGACACGGGTAAATTAACTTGTACCACTTCCTCTTCTTGTTGTGGTGAAGCAGATCTAAACCCACCGGGCATTCCACCCATTCCACCAGGCATTCCACCCATACCACCGGGCATACCGCCCATACCACCGGGCATACCACCAAATGAAAAACTTGTAGCACCTGGATGGCCACCACTTTGGAAACTAAAACTACCATTAGTACCTTCATCACCAAATGGTGAACTACCTGAACCGAAAAATTGTGAAAAAATGTTGAATGCATCTTCATTAGAGAAACTACCACCAAATTGTGAAGCACCTCCTGGACCACCAGCACCACCAGCACCACCAAATGTAGGACCACCTTGTCTAGCAGCTTCTAACCCAAATTGATCATAAATTTCTCTCTTCTTGGAGTCACTTAGAATTTCAAAAGCTTCAGAAATTTCTTTAAATTTTTCTGTATCACCTGTGGGTTTATCTGGATGATATTTCAAAGCAGACTTCCTATAACCTTTCTTAATTTCTTGATCTGATGCAGTAGGTGAAACACCTAATAAATCGTATAATTTTGTTTCTTTAACCATCCTTAACTCAATTTAAAAGCTATGTTTTTTGAAACTATTTGATAAAAAAAATTTAGTACTTTTTGTTTATCTTTTATGTAATTTAATACAGAATTTGTCAGTGGAATATTGTATTAAGAGACTAAAGGAAACAACGTCAAATTTACGTAGCGTTCCATTGAACAATTCTACCTTTTATATAAAATGACACTTTGGTTACAACGCGATTACCCTTTAGGGAAATTCTAGAATATTCCAGAGTTGCACGTGACGCTCTGCAATTTTGCACCACAACGGCAATTTGCGGAACTTCGAAGGTTTCTGAAGGAAGGAAATTGTAGCCTTCGAACTTCTGTCAACGCCTTCGATGTGTCTTTTTGGAACTATTACATGCATCATGCTTCAAATAAGGAGAAAGTCTACTTGGGTAACTGAAATATTAGCGGACTTTTTATACAGCCATGAAATAGTTGAAGATATGCTTCAAGATTTAATTGTTCTTATTTGTTTTTTTTCCTTTTGCAAACCTTTCAAAAGTCTGATATTGAAGATTTTTTGAAGCGCTAATAAAACATTATGATACCTTTCAAGA
Organism: Grigorovia transvaalensis; assembly: GCA_003708445.3. Classification (NCBI taxonomy): domain Eukaryota; kingdom Fungi; phylum Ascomycota; class Saccharomycetes; order Saccharomycetales; family Saccharomycetaceae; genus Grigorovia; species Grigorovia transvaalensis. The sequence continues at coordinate 9,162 of PPXN03000032.1, read as the reverse complement.
TCATCTAAAAGGCTATTCTGAATGCATAATAATTGTTGCGAAAGATATCTCGATAAACTCCTCAATCCAATGTTGTTTACAAAAATCTTTAATTTCTTCAATACCTGAAGAATTCATTATCTTCTTGAGTAATTCGGAATAAGCACGCACATTACTAAAATTAATCACTACATATTCACTTAAATCATATAATTTTGAAATTCTTTGTTATTGTTTTTACTAAATTTATCCTCAATAGTTTTTTTAACTTGGTCTTGGACAAAATCAATAAAAATCTTGCATTATTCTGATTAAATGGACCCATCTGATTAATTCATAATCAGGACATATATTTTTTTGGTTTTCTTGAATAATTTGATTCGATTTAGTGAATTTGTAAGGTATTTGTGTTAAGAAATATGGTGACATCCATAAAGGGTTTTATTCTGGCGAGTTAACCAAACAATGCGTATTAGGTCTTGATTAACATTCACATAGATTTAATGTTCTCGGATTATTTTCAGTTAATGTTTTATTTATTTCAATATCAATGATACAATTAAGTTCGTTGTTGAATTATTATCTCCAATTTCCTAGCTATCTCTACCATTTTCAAAGCTGAACTTAATGTTGCAGTTATCAGGACAATCATAAAAAATTGGCGGCTTGAAAAAATTAGGAATGGCTACAGTTTTTGAGGGCTTCAAACTTTTAGAAGATTGGGAACCAGGTGAAGTGATTTTGTTCACGGAATGATTACTTCTCAAAAAAATCAATTTCCTTTATGCCAATATATATCCTGTTTTGATGTTAGAGAGTTTTTATGGCATGTAAAATTATATTTTCATATATTGAAAACTCTGCCTACAAATTTGTGGAATCTTTGCATCGGTGGCAGTAGTTGCGTTACTATTGATAGGAGTTCGGTAGGAATTAAACCTGATATTTTCTTTGAATTTGGGGAGTAACAGAAGTTCTGTTACTGAAAAAAATTTCTTTTCGGTGTTTATTCTCTTCCATTAAATCATTGTAAGCACTATAATTTTCTTTCCCCATTCGCATAACGAGTTTGAACGATTCTTATCGCTCTCCTTTGTATTGTGGTTTACATCTTCATAAGTGTTAATTTTTTCCAAATAAAGAGAGACTAGTATGCTTATCAGAAAAGCTCGGTTTTTCAAATTGTTTCATTAGGGTTGCATTTGAATGGAGCTTTACAGAGTGATATGTATTTTTTTTCTCATCAACCGTCTCGCTTTTGTATAACTTTCTAGAGAGTTTTAATGATTTGCGAAACTTATAACTAGATGGTTGGGGTATTAAATAATTTTTACTCTTTGAAATTCCCTTTGGACTAAGCATTTGATTTTCCCAAAGGATGATAGATATACTTTCAATAGCTATTATTATGCTGACATAATTTGTGTCATATTGAAATCTCACCCCAATTGGACACAAAAAAAAACATTTCCTTTAAACGGAAACTAGAGAAACACAAGTGCGGGTAATCCCAGAATATTTGTCTCGAAATTTTAGAAATTTCAGTTTGAGATTCTGTAATAAAAGAAAATATACAAATTGGCCTAGATTACTTTATTTTTAGATGTCTGTCTTGTTAGTGTCAGCAGGGTATGACCATACAATTAGATTTTGGGAAGCACTAACAGGTGTTTGTTCTAGGACGATTCAACATGCAGATTCACAAGTAAACAGATTAGAGATTACCAATGATAAGAAGTTATTAGCTGCGGCTGGTCATCAAAATGTTAGACTATATGATATTAGGACCACCAATTCTAATCCAGTAGCATCATTTGACGGACATAGGGGTAATGTTACATCAATTTCATTCCAGCAAGATAATAAATGGATGGTTACTTCCAGTGAAGATGGTACTATTAAAGTTTGGGATGTTAGATCACCATCTATACCAAGAAATTATAAACATAATGCTCCCGTAAACGAAGTCGTGATACATCCAAATCAAGGAGAGTTGATTTCATGTGATAGGGATGGTAATATTAGAATCTGGGATCTTGGTGAAAATCAATGTACTCATCAGTTGACACCAGAGATTGATATATCATTACAATCATTATCAGTAGCGGGAGATGGTTCTATATTGGTAGCGGCAAACAGTAAAGGTAATTGCTTTGTTTGGGAAATGCCCAATCATACTGATGCATCAAATTTGAAGCCGATTACTAAATTTAAAGCACATAATGATTATATTACAAGAATCTTATTATCATCAGATGCCAAGCATCTTTCTACATGTTCAGCAGATCAAACTGCTAGAATTTGGTCAGTTAATGACAATTTTTCATTAGAGTCCACTTTAGATGGTCATCAAAGATGGGTTTGGGATTGTGCATTCAGTGCAGATAGTGCCTATCTGGTAACAGCTTCTAGTGATCATTATGTTAGATTATGGGATCTTTCAACAAGAGAAATTGTGAGACAATATGGTGGTCATCATAAAGGTGTAGTTTGTGTGGCATTGAATGATATCTAAGAGTTAATAATAATCTCTATGGTGAGAACTAGATTTATTGTAGATTATTCAAACATGCATGGTACAATAATACAAAGATAGACAGATATTTATTAATACTTATATTTTTATTATATATCCTTAATGCATTTCATATTCTTCTTATTCCCAACTTATCTTCCCCTAATTAACGTAAGTACTTACAACATAACGACCATTTCCTGGGGATTGTACCTAGTTTAAAGATAGAAAAGAATCTTATAGAGAAAAAATAGAGATACATATGAATACATGTACATAAGTTGTTATTATTACTATTATATTATTACTATTATTATTACTACTATCAATATTTTTGCTGTTATTAAATTTTTTATCTTACTAAATCTTGTTGATAATACTTGTATGTCATAAATAAGTATTCTTTCAAATTCACATATTATGTTTCAATTATTCGTTCTATGATGAAAAATGCTCTTATATTGAATTATACTTAGTTGTAAGTGACTACATGTTGTTGCTGTTTTTTTTAAATTTGAAAATATTAATTGTTTTTTTGTTGGTTTTTTTAAATTGATTGACATTGAATAGTTCTTGGATATTTCTTGTTGTGTGAGGAAAAGAAAATATAATGCAGTTCGGATAGTTTGTGTATAAATTTTTTTTTTTTTCAAATTAATAATATTTTGGTTTAATTTAAAAATTCTAAAATTTGTTGTGTAATATTATATAATTCAACACTTGCATCTTCACCATTATCAGAGGACCTTGTGTTATCATTACCATTATTTTCAGTATTATTTGCATTGATGTCATTTGGATTTATACCATTTTTCTTCAACCTATCACAAGTAATGGTAAACATTTTTTTAACACCAGATATCAGTTCATCATCTTTGATTACTAATTCTAACACTTTAGTGTTATGACTTTCTAATAATTGTAAAATTGTCCATAATGCAATATGTTCAAAAGTGGCATAATCACTTTGTAAAAATCTAATTAAAAATCCACGAATACCATTATTTGGTTCATTCCAATATTCAATAATTTTATTATAATTATTTATTCTGGAACATAAGTTGGCTAATGCAGCAGCAGAATTACCGGAAACTTCTTGATTTTGTGATAATGTCATTGGGATTAAGGCATCCAAGATATTTGCATTCAATAAATCAATTTTGGAGATATCAGCTAGTGCTAAGATGGCAAAGCAAGCAGAAATTTCACTTTGTACACTAATTGGTGAATTAATGGCTAATTCTTTACATTTTTCAATTGCACCACTTTCAAAAAATTCTTTACGGTTCTTTTCTGATGATGCAGCTAAATTTCTTAAAGTGGATACCGCATGACATTGAATTTCTTCTGAATCTTTATAATCTAATAATTTAACTAATGGTTTTAAGAAGCCTGCATCTACAATTAGACCTTCATTTAATGGATGAATAGAAATATTTCTAATACATGCTACACTGGCTAATAATAAAGGAATTGAATCACTTTTAATTAATTTCACTAAATGTGGTAATCCACCAGCTCTGACAATTTCCAATTGATATGAAGTATCAGAAGCTAAATTTCTTAAAGCTAAAGTAGCTTGGCATTTCACTCTTGATGATGGTGAATCCATTAAACTAACTAATTTGGATACTAATCTTGGTTCAGTTTGTGATAATTTTTGTCTATTAATTTCATCCACTGCGATATTTGATAAAGCTGTAGTACAATAATATTGAACATCAGGATCAGATGATGATAATAGAGAAACAAGTACAGGTACAGCACCAGCATTAACCAATTCTTTCCTATTATTTTCAGAATGTGTCATATTTAACAAAGCACCAGTGGCATTTCTTTGTACTCTAATATGTTTTGATTTTGCCAATTTGGTCAAGGGCACCAAAGCACCAGAAGTAGCAATCTTATGTTTATTATCATCTCTTGTGGCTAAATTAGTGATACACCCCACAGCGTTACATTGCACTTCGACATTATCACCTAACATTTGTGTAATTAATGGTTCTAATCCGCCCATTTCTACAATTAATAATTTATTTTCGTTATTTACTGCCAAGTTACCTAATGCAGCACAAGCAGCTACTTGAATTTGTGAATCGTTGCTTTGCAAAAGTATTAAGATCGGTTCCAATACGTTTCTGTTAACTTGTCTCACATATTTTTCAGTTATTTCAGCAAATGCTAAAGCTGCACTTCTTTGTAAATTTAAATTATCTGAATACACTAAAGTAGTCAAAGCCTTCAATGGTCCACCAGAATAGAAATCTAAGTTATCTTTATCCTCTAAGTAGCCCAAGAGTGAGGTGACAGCTTCTCTTTCATTATCAGCAATTGGTAAAATACTAATATCGTCGTTATTGTCATTATTGTTGTTATTGAAGTTGCCGTTAGCATTATTAAAGCTGTCTATATTATTGCCATGTTGAATGGATGGTTTCTTGATACAACTACAGCAGGAACCCATATTCAGAGTGAGTGGTCTGCGTAAAAAGAAAATGAGGATTGTTATTTGTTTTCCTTAAATTCAAAATTCAAAATTTGAGTATTTTGATAAATGGGTAAAAAAGATAAAAAAGAAGAACAAGAAAAAAGAGAAGAAAAAAAGAGATGTGATTAAAGTTTGTTATTAGGGCCTCCATAGTATGGAACGTTCTTTTGTGTCCATTCCACCGTGTAATTTCCACAGCGACACTGCCGAATCGAACACAGAGCAAAGCTGGACAGTTGGGAACCACCGCCACACGGCCGATTCACAGTGAGAGTTGGATGTGGCACGTGGTCGGTTTTTCTTTCCTGTTTTCCCGCCGAAACGCGCACTTTTTGTGGTGTTTGTTAGGGTACGTATACACAGACAATATATAATAATACACAGCCCTAATCTGCAGACACATTAAACCCTGAAAATGGGAAAATAAGGGTTGGAAACCTCAGCGGCTGCAGATCTGCAAAGGCAAATTGCATTTCCCAATAATTGGACTAAAAATAGAAATGCGTTCTCTCAGAAACGCGCGCACACACAACCCCACTCAGCTACCCCTCGCACGGGATGAGAGATGTATGGAACGAGCTCTTATTGGCCAGTTTTCCATTCGACAATAGAGCCCCACGTGAACGATTTCGTAATCAAAAACACAAAACGTATCTTTTACCAATCAATCGCTTACTTCATTTTTGTGACACATACTATTTTTATTATTGTTATCGTATCTTGGGTCAAAAAAAGTATAGTCCAATTAAAGCGTCCAGACCGTATACCTCAAAAAGAGTTTAAACTTTAAACTTTGAAGAGATATTGATAATAATGTTACATTATTTTTTCCTCTTCAAATGGTTAAACAAATATTACCGCCATTGGTAAATGTATCCACATTATAAAACTTACGTAATGATGATTTTTGTGAATATACCAATCTTGGTACACCACAATCAATCATAATAACATTTTCTTCATTATTATGATTATTATGATTAATTATATCTCTTAATGTATTCAATGATATTAATGGCCATGTATATGAACAAAGAATATAATGAACTTTTTCAATGGCAACCTCAAAATTCTGTAAGCCTGATCCACTATCATAACCTGCTGGCATATCAATGGAACAAATTTTAGCATTACTTGTATGAATTATATTATTACACCAATCAATTATTTCAATGATTCTATCTTGATTGGTATCAAAATCAATTAAATTACAATCAAAACCTTGCATAGCATCAATTATTAATTCAACGGGACTATTTAATTTTTTCAACAAATTTTTCAATTGTGTTAAATTATTGGCAATTTTACCACCACAGGCTTTATAAATTTCAATATTTTCAAATAATGATTCATTAAATTCTTCATTATCATTATTACCACTATTATTATCATTATTATTTAAATTGGATGTGAAAAGTGTTAAGACACGAACTTGTTGACAAAGATATTTACCCAATATTAATGCCTTATTTCCTGATCTATTGGAATCAGATGCTAATATTATTACTAATGGTTCAGGATTTATATTATCGTATGTTAATCTTGCTGATCCACCTAATTTTTGTCTAATATAATAGGATGCATTAATGGCAAATATATCGTTCATGGAATTGATTGTAATACCACAATTTTCTTGTGATAATCTTTCAATCTCTAATAATTGAACAGGTGTAGCCATAGGAATATGTTTTTTTGTCTTACTATTAATAATTGTTGGATTAAATGATATCGAGCTTTGTCTAGATCCATTTTGGGTACTTTGCTTCATAATCATTGATTGTAATTTTGATAAAATTTCATCTTCATTATTATTTGTCTTATTATTCATACTATTCCCATCTTGATCCTTGTCTTTTTTATTAGTTGATTTCTTGTTATTTGATTCTGTTCTATTATTATTACTATTAACAGCAGAATGTAATAAATGAGTGATATTAATTGACTTAGTAATAGGTAAATAATTTGATCCATCAGAATTAGAATTGACTTCTGATTCCGCACTTTCAAATTCATCATCATTATCCTCATCTTCGCCTTCTTCATTTGCATATTTATTCAAAGGACGACTATTACTATTGATTGTAGTGGTAGTATTGTTTAAATTACTTCCAAAACCTTTGATGTTCTCTTCTTTAATACTTGCACTATTGTTTATAGTATGCCATGAATCATCTTTAGCATTTGGTATAACCATTTGATCAATGTCATAATTGTCATTAATTTTATCAGATTTCTTCTTATTATGGTACACCAACCGTTTAGATGGGTCAATTTCATCTTGTTGCTTTAATTGAGCAAAAATATCCTTCTTATTAAACATTGATAAATTATGTTGAAAATCAAAATCTTCTTGCTCTTTGATTTTTACAACATCGTCATTTTGCCAATCACCAACGTTGTTAGTATTGATACCGCTTTCAATTCTGTCAGCTTTATCAGCGTTATTGTTGTTGTTACTTTTATTTTTCTTAGTATTATTAGCATTTGAAGAATTGATGCCGATATTATTACTATTATTGTTGTTGTTGCTATTAGACTTATCCCTTTTTTGATTCTTGTTTGTGGCAACACTTAAAACTTTTAAATCTTTTAACCTGGAAGACCTAACTTTGAAAGCTTGTGATGTACCACCATCACCAAAGGTTACGTCATATAAAGTAAGACCCTTTGCTGTAGCTTTACCAATATTACCTTGTATCAATTTACCATCCTTCAATTCCACTTGGACACCAAATCCCACGAACTGCGACTGATAAGTCATAACTGCTGTATCTTTCCTGTAATTGTTTACTAGCTAAAATAAGATTTCAATTATCATTTTCTTCGAAAATGAATCTGCAAAATCATTTCATACGAGAGATTTCAAGAGTAGTCACAATTTGAAATTTTGTTATGTATATTTTCCATATCAAAATGGGTGGGACAACTTGAACAACAACAGATAGTCCAGTGTAGCTTTGTGCTTAGTTGAGAAAATTTATAACTTTTCTCTAGAGCAACAATTCCTTGGCTGGAGTAATTTTTAAATTTTGATAATTTTTAACCAACAAAACATTTTTTCCCGAAATATAAAAAAGCAAAGCCCATAAAAACTTTAAAACCTTACAAAGTAAGACAGTATTCCTGGCTCATGGCTTAACCAGTTGAAAAGAAATGCGGAGCAGATTGTTTAACTAAAGGAAAACATTAGTTTTAAACTCCATAATAATATAGTCGGAGTTTAAATGAATTAGATAATAATGAGCTTATGGTATTATCTTAGATGTAGAAATAACTTATATTTTCGTTATCCTTCTAAAAGAAGAACTATACAAATCAAAATGTAGTATATACAATAACCATCTGTTTAAATACATTTTTATCTATTTACCCCAACTCCCCCAATATCGGCTATTATCGCTATTATCCCCGTATTTTTTGGGATACTGTATTTGGGATCTTTAATGATATTCTAACAATAGAGTTATTACCTGTTAATAGAATGGATAGGGCATTTCAACCAATAGCTCAACACACAAGTGTTAGGGTGAGTGTGAAATTGCTAGAGATTGAACAAAAACAAACAATTAGCTAACTATCATCTATTTCGGAAAAAAACTTGAAGAAAATTTTGAAAAAAAAATTAAAGATGAGACAGCAATAAAGTAAAATATGAACCGAACAGCAAAAAATAATGTTGATTGTTACTGAAATCACTAATTCTTTGATACATGTGACTGAGCAGTATAGGTAAGTTTACTCAGAAAATACACATTTTGTTACGGTTGGGATTCTCGCAACTGATATTCAATAACTTTTACTCAATAATCTAGTTAAATTTGACTTCGACTAGCAATACTTAATTTATTCTTAAAACTAACTAATAACTATCTAACTAATTTTCTCGTATCCAAGAACTGGTTATATAAAACTATATAAAACGTGCAAACAAATATCAAACTCAACTGGAAAGATGATCCCTTTTATATCAAAACTCTTAACTGATGTTTCATTCTCATACATGTTTCCATCTTGTACATGTTTCAATATCACACAATAACTATTTCTAATAAAACACTTCTAGAACTATTCGCCTCCTATTAGGTTCATTAAGTCTAACAGGGAGCAGATTCTCTAACACTAATCTAGAACTCAGTGGATCACTCTACAGGTTAATTACGCCTGAGAGACTTTCTCACAC
>PPXN03000031.1:0-116780 GCA_003708445.3 Grigorovia transvaalensis | reverse complement strand
TATTGCTTTTCTTTGCATCTAATTTCCCCACTTGGTAAATTAGTTCCACTTGAAAGCATAACTTAGATTGCTTTTTAACAAATAGAGAGTCTAGGCTAGATTGCTTTTTAACAGCCCGAAGTCTAGCTTAGATTGCTTTTCTACCAAATAGAAAGCATAACTTCAATTGCTTTTCAACAGATAAAAGCACTACATTGAAACCTTTTATTGATCAAAAAAATAAACAAAAGTAATGAAGGATGCGAGGTTCGAACTCGCGCGGACACCGTCCAACAGATCTTAAGTCTGCCGCCTTAGACCACTCGGCCAACCCTCCATACAAATTTTGTGTTACAAATGTTGTAGGTTGATTTTCGGGTGCGTCTTCAAACTCTAGCGAGTCGTCTAGCTGGAACCGCAGCTTGATAAAAGTGAATAGATATATATACTAATGGAACCGCAGAAAGTATATATAATAACAATACTGGAAATGTAGAAAGACTTGATCTTCTTTTAACAGTTGGCGTAGGTTCAGAATTTGTTACGTTACTCATTTGTTTGGCGTAATGGTCATGAAAGAAAATATAATATACTGCTTTTGAATATAGTTGTTTCTGGTGTTACAAATTAAATAAATTATATAAAATAAAATAAAGAGTAACGAACAATCAGAACCAATAGCTCTGTTTGATGTCGTATTTATATAACAATGTAAATAGATTTTTGTTGGATAAAAAGAAATGTTCGTTGTGTCCATGAACAGTAAAAGATAAAATTTTTACTGTCATTAGTAATAAAAGTGTGAAAAATTTTCGCCTCAAGCAATAGATGTTCATTATAACTTACCAGATGTGGTAAGTTTATCTCGAACGTTTCTCGTCTAACTCCCTTAATTTTAATTCTAACTTGGTAATTTCTGATCTTAAAGATTCTGTGGGATTTGCACCCAACTTTGTACCTGCGGCGCTACCATGTTGGAAGCTATATGCTGGTCCTGCGTTATTACTCATAGCAGTATAGAATTTGGATAGCTGGTTGTAATTTTTGAAGCGATGAAACTTACTTTCTTATAAATAAAGGTATATATGTAATAAAGTATTAATTTTTATGAAAAATAAGATTGTACAAATCATGATCATGTGATTTGTTATATTAAAAAATATCCTTTACAATCTCTAAGAATTATGTTAATAATTCCAGCATTTTCAGTGTTTCTTTATCCGAATTCAAAATGTTTCCTCTCTTTAAATATTTACTTTTTGTTTATTTTTAACCTCACCCACTCAATTTTCAGAAAGCATTTAGCTTCTCAAATTTCTAAACATTTCATCCATGTTAGCATTATGTTAGCATAATAATTATATATACTACTTATAACATTATATATTTATAGACCCATATAATATATAATAACTAGGTACATACATAAACACACATATCTTAATTATAATAGTAGATCCAGGACTCAGGATCCCATATTATATCATACTATCCCAAGTCGCAGAAATCGTTCCTACAAACCAATATACAATCAATATACATAATGTTGGAAATAGTGACCACCCTATTGAACTATAGATTTGTATTCCAATATGTGAATGCACAGTTTTGGAGAAAGAAAAAAAAATAAAAGTATAAAATAGAATTATACAGATTTACATTTTATAAAACCAGTTTTTAATAAACAAATTACTTCTACTAATAGATCTAACGAAATGTCTTACACTACCGGTACTATCAATGACCTTTAACTTTTCTTTTCCCAAATGGGAAAACAATTCTTATAATGTAATAAAAAGTTCAAGAAATATTGCATTCAAAAAATACCAATGTTTATCAGCTGATAACTTGCTGTTTGAAATAATATAAGCTTTTAACGCATTTATTTCTTCAAGACTTAGAATCTTGCATGAACTGCTCTTGAGTATTATCATATTTTTTATATATAACTGTGGCAAACAAAATAGAGAATTGATGATGTACAATAGCCACTGCTAATTTAAAGATTTTATTTATTTCACCCTGCTAATCCCGTTTAATTATTCTACTAGCACCTAAATTCTATAATGAAGGTTTTTACTTCTTTTTCAATTTTGTTTGTCTTGTTGGTAAAATTGACCTCGGCAGATAGTAACACTTTCTTTTTAGTCACTGACGAAACAATCAAGGACTCGTTATTTTATGTAGATCAAAATGATTCGAAAGTGACATTAACAAAAACAAAAGCGGATACTAATTTTTCAGTTACAAGTGTTGGTCAATTAAAACTTTCGTCAGAAGGTTATGCCATGGTTAAAGGTGATGGTACTGTTAGTGTCGGAAATATCTCTTCCGCTTCGACTGGGTTTGCTATTTCTAATGGATTGTTAAAATTTGAAGCAAATACTGAATTTTTTTGCCATAGGTTCCTATGATCAGTTTGTATTATCTACAAAGCCCTCAAATTTTTCCTATACATTCAACTTAGTCATTAAAAGTGAAAAAGGCGACAAGACAATAGATAGTTCTTCTACTTCAAGTGCTTCAAGTACTGCAACTGCCTCTGTCAAAAACGATATTGGCAATATAGCTGGTAAGTTTAGTTGTCCAACTGGTTTAAATATATTAATTGCTGTTGCTTCTTTGTTGTTATAGTGAACTAAAAGAAAAAGTACAAGCAGATACAATTTTTTTTGTTGTAATATTCGTTTTTTTTTTTTTTTTATATTCAATCTTATTTTATGACTTTGGATTCAACTTATTTATATAATCTACAGTTTGTAGTTCTTATTATTTCTGTAAATAATCACATATACCAAAATTGGCTGTTATTAAAAGAACTCTTTATTTGCTGCTGCTTGTTTCAGTACCTAGTTCCGAATATTTTCTAACCACTTTTGTTTCTATGAGAATCTTCCAAAGTTAGACACTTCTTCATGTATTTACAGTCATCAAGAAGTTATTTTAGATCAATTATGATTTCAAATTGATGTATTAGTGATTGCAGCTTTCATTTACTAGAAAGTGGGATCTGTATCACTTTAAAAGTGCTTTTGTGAGCAATGCGTACTAATATTTGAAAAGCACGTTCCCAATTACAAGCTCCAGTGATACAACTCACTTGTTGCCCTATTTTTTGCTTGTTGTGAACAATCTCTTAAAAAGTAATGGTAGATGCAGGGCCGACATAAGATAATTTCTAGCATATATAGTGCATCCTCAAATATATTATATAAGATACATATATTATCTTGAGCCACTGAGTATTTGACTACCAATTGTTAAAGAACAAATTTAGTTTCTTTGTTCATTTTTCCAAATGATCTAAGTAAATTGAGAAATGAATAAAAGTAACATAGCGAAAAGAAATTTCGTATTTATCGTGAAATCCTTAGCTGAAGAGTTGGATAATTGTTTTTCCCATTTTTTCCCAGCTGAGTAACCACAATCATACAAATCTTGAAGATTATATGAGGTACTATTCATTAAAATTGTTGTTTCACCTTTTCCACAATCAAATCCTTCAGTTTCAGCATTACTGATATCTAGATTTACAAAGACAGTAGAATTTTTCGAATCAGAATTCAAACCAACAAAATAACCACACTCATATATATCAGATAGATTGAAGTTAGGAGCGTTTAAATTAACAGAATTCATATTGGCAGTGCAATCACATTCACTAGTTGTATTACTACATGGTAGAGTTTGGTGTTTCAAAGCCATTTTGTTTAAGTTAGATGTATCAATGGATTGCAAAGGAGAAAATGTTTTGGACGAATGGATTATTCAAGTTGGTAAAAGTTTTCCACTTTCAATAATTTTTTTCGAAGAAAATATGAAAACGACTTTTCATGAATGACACATTTTTCGCAATACTGGTAATGTGCCACAAATATATAGCAGAGGGAATATAAGATTGAGATTAAATGAAAAGAAATGGGGAAAATGACTTTCAAAAGAGGATACACCATTGTTTACAGTCTTCCGTTTTGGGTTTCCCAAAAATAAAATCATTACATTTTTGAGTAAAAAACCTTAACTTGAAATTAAAGTTTTCCAGATTTCGCAACTTTTAAACTGTTTTTTTAAATACTGCGGAGAATGATAAAATACAAGTTTCCTTTAATTTCTAGCTTTGTCTCATCTTTCTACTACTTTTTAGACAACACCAGAAAATTTTTGGTTATCTCATTCTTCTTATCCAGAATAAGTTATCATACAAAGTGAAAAAATAAAGCAGCATATCGATGCGATAATATCGAATCGATAATATTTGAGGTTGGTATTTTGGGCTTGTAAAAGTCGTGACTTGTTGTAAAGCACTTGGGTGTATATTGCAAAGACATAACTTCCTAGAAATCAGGATACTTGTTCCATATCTTCTGAGATTACTGCTACATTAATTATACCGTTAATATCAGTACTATACCGTTGCTAACAAACATGATGGGTTTTTCTTGGGTTTCTCTACAACAGCAACACTTAAAATTGGTTGTGATATCCTCATAATTCCTCCACACAGTTTTCTGTTGGATATAAGATTTGAAAAGTCATATATTTTCCTAAGTAAGAAATGAAACCAAAAAGAAAAATTGAAAGCTTAGTCGTCTTTTTATTTATGCTTTGGCGTCTAGCAACACTTTGGCGGCATATATTCAAGAAGTGGTGGCTGAATTCCCAAAGCCTACTCCTATTCAAGCTGTTCCATGGCCATATTTATTATCTGGTAATGATGTCATTGGTGTTGCTGAGACAGGTTCTGGTAAGACTTTAGCGTTTAGAACTGTTGTTTAATAGATTAGTCATTTAGTTGTTGTTTGAAGGGCTCCATGGATGATATAGCAGAAGCTGACTCGAAAATTTATTGTGACACCTCACATATTTTCTGTGGCATCTTGCCAGATTGGTTCGTCTACGTTGAAAATCTAGACTAGCTTCATTGAAATTTCCCTATTCTTGATATTGCAACTACTCAATTCTTGTTAGTATTATAATTATATCTCCTACTGAGATCTCAAATGCGAACCTTGTTTCCACATCAATATCGGAGGTTTTTGGCTGCGAGATTCAAGAGTTCTTATAAGATAAGTAAACATTAGCGAAGTATTACATGATTATATAATCAATCTAATTGATATGATAACTGAACTTTTTTCATATATCCTTCTTAATCATGGAACAGAAAATTGAAGAACTCTTTATCTCTTAATGATATTTACCTCTCAAAGTCTAATTTTTTGGATTTGAAACCCAGTAGTGAGAGCTTTTCAAAAAAGAGATCATGCCATCAACATTTGAAGGATTTATGCTGGTACGCTCCGTTTATCCATCTGTGACACTTGTTCAAAAAGAAAAAGGATTTCTTTCTCACTACTGAACAAATAACAGTGAACCACTTGAACGGTAGTTAACGGGAATTGTTCAAAGCTCATTTCTTCAAACACAGTCTAGAAAATAGCAATGATGATGTTGTCATGGAAAGCATGGATATGTTTGGGTCGTCTCAATTATTTGACGCATTCCAAGAGTTCAAGAACCCTGATGTTATCAACAGAAAAAGTAAAGAAAGAAGAAATTGAGAAAATTACAAAGACCTGTCTATCTTTATTTGTGGCTGTTGACGTAGAGATCTCACAGGGAAGACATTAATTTCAAACTCCATACTAATAATATTCAGATTTCTGATAAATCAGATAATAATAAGTGTATGGTATCATCCTATATATATGTATATCTCAAATTATCGTTATTTTTCTAGAAGAAGAATTATATGAACTACAACACAGTGTATAGAATAACAATTGTTTAACCACTTATTTAATTCATTAGAAGCAATTTTTGCTTATTAATCGATAATTAGAGTTGCAAAATCCCATTTAATCTAAATTTCTAGTTATAAAATTGTAGATAGGCCAAAAATTTACATTCTTTAGGTATAGCTCTTTTTACTGATTTTTTCTTAAGGGCTTGAATTAAGGTAGGGTTCCTTATTATTGTATAATTGCGGGGCTTTTGAGTACATAATAATCTACAATTGTAAAATACTAAAGTATGTTCTTTGGAGTTAAATTATCTAGGATAGAGGTACACAGTTTATATACATATCAATATTAATGATATTTCGTAAATGCCATATATTTTAACGCTCCTACTGTCTTGTTGACGATTGTGGGGATACCTAAATGGTTCTTTATATTACAAGATCATTTTTTTTGGTGTTCAGAATCCACTTATTAGATTATCAATTAGATTATCAATTGAAATAAGTCTTAGGTTGATAGTGAACAAACGCTTTTACATATAGAATATGTTAGATAGCCAACTACTTTTCACATTCTTGATCTTTATTCATTTACTTAGAAAAAGAAAAAAACAAGAAAAAAAAAATAACACGAAAAACTGACAAACAAACAAACCTTTATCGATCTTTTACAAGAAAAGTTCTAGCAAAACATGACCAACTCTAAGAAACTCGTACTAAAGCCTTTTAAGGTCAACGTACATGATTATAAATACGTTAAAAAACAAGAAAGACTTGAACGAAGGGAACATCTTCGCTTTGACAAAAATATTCATAGTAGATATCCAAATAAAATTCATTTCGATCTTCGCCTTTTCTCAACTGAAAAAAAATATAAACTAAATAGTTCATTAAACGCGTTTGCATCCTTTCCTTCAGAACCATATGTCTTTCATTGTCAAATATTAGATGAAGACAAAGGCTACTGCGGCTATATATATGATGCATCTATTGAAACCCGCACTACTTGCAACAGAAACGCAGCATTGAAAGCTCATTTACACAAACATCTAGAAAGTAGCAATGATGAGGTTATCATGGAAAACATGAACACGTTTATGGCGCCTCAGCTATTGAGCGCAATCAAAGAGTTCAAGAACCCTGATGCTATGCAACAGCACGAAAAAGAAAGAAAAGAAGAAAACGAGAAAATTATTAAGGCCTCTCTATTCACATTTGTCATTAATTCATGTGTCCCATCCAAATCTCTTGATACTAAAGTCCTTCAGCAGATGTTCTCTCGTGTTGGAGTTGATGCAAATTTACGTGGTTTAACACAGCAACTGACCCGATGGATGTTGGAAGGTAAAG
The DNA here is from genome assembly GCA_003708445.3 of Grigorovia transvaalensis. Lineage (NCBI taxonomy): Eukaryota > Fungi > Ascomycota > Saccharomycetes > Saccharomycetales > Saccharomycetaceae > Grigorovia > Grigorovia transvaalensis. The sequence continues at coordinate 109,708 of PPXN03000031.1, read as the reverse complement.
AAGAGGTTAAACTCAGATTGAAAGAAAATTCCCAAAAATAATCTTCACCATTTAGAGTATAATTGCATTAAGTTTCTAATTAACAGAATCGATAGACCATTTTTTACATTTGCGTGTGATGACAAAAATTGAAATAGTAAAATCAAGTACTAAGCAAGTACACATATTTAAATTATTTTCATAATTTAAATAACATGATTAAAGACTGACTACTTTTCTTGACTGTATCGGTTAACTTTGCATTGTATTGCGTCCACAATGGGGAAGATCTGGCCGCATAAGAGCTGACACCAAAATTACAATAATAGAGGAATCCCATGGTAAATGAACGCGAGCGGCTTGCAACTTTAACAGATGATAGATAGTGGTATAAGTACCCAAATGACAAAGTTTGGTGTGTACAATATGTATGGTTATGTCGATAAAACCTTTTATCTGAACTACTAGAATTTCTAAAACTTGTAGTTCAGTACTATATTACGTACTTCTTGAAATGAAAAATTAAAAAAGCCCTAATATAGTTTTGTTATTTGAGGGTTATTTTTTAAGTACCTTAGCTATGCTAGGGTTCGGAAAGAAAATTGTACATTCTTGACTTCAAACATAGTGTCTCCAGAAATATCATTTTCCACGAGAAATTCTGTCACATTTTCGCTAATTTATTCAATTGCTTCACCAATGAGGAATGAAAAATCGCGGCTAGTTCAGGCTGCTGTATTAGGAAATCTTCGAACTTAAAAAACCTTAGATATATACGAAATTCGTCCTTTGCCTCTTCTTATATGAAAGATATTCTTGAAAAACTATACAAATTATTGTATTAAACGAAAAAAGCCATACGGAAACAAAAATAGAATGAGATAGTTCTGTGAAATTAAGGTCCTCAAAACCGATCTCCCAAAAGAAAAAAGGGAAAAGATTACTATTTATAGTCTCACAAGCATAGTTATGCTCTTTCATCAGCAAGCCCATATTTTTCCATCTAATGCCAAGAAGTATGTGTTCGTATTATGTTAGTATTGATATGTTTTGATATGATGCCATATTGAATTCTATAAGTACAGGAAATTTTTGCATTCAAAAACAGCAATTTTTTGCCTTGTACGCAGCTCGTAAAATGAATATTTTCACTTTTACGGATACACTTTGTTTAGGAAATACGGTTCGTACAAATGCATCTGCTAAAGCAACAAATAACACCTAATCAGGAAATATTAATCAGCTTAATCTTTTCTTGCAACGGTGTATTCCGTTTTAAGTAACTTTGCTCGAGCAAACGAGCATTTTTTGGCGTTCATAAATTTAAGTTGTTTTTATTTATGTTTACATCTTGAAGATTTCGCTAAACTGATGACAGCAATCAGCCATAAATTCTTTTGAACATAAATTTGGTATATAATAAAATGGTTTACAATACGCCATTTTGATTTAGTTTTTTGTTTCAATCTTTATTGATCCCAACTAACTAAACCAAATCTAGTTTAACTATCCACATTCTTTTCAAATTAAAATGGTTAAATTAAATAAAGCTTTAGGTCTTTCTCTTGTTGCCAGTGCCAATGCTGCATCACTTACTACTACTTTAGATATCAATGATAGAAGAGTTCAACTTATTGAAATCGTTCAATATGCCATGGATGTTAACCACAATATGATGGAATATATGTCTTTTGGTAGAGCCAACCCAGACCAAGGTACCCCAGCCGGTTTAGCTATGCTTGCTTTACGGGCCCGTTCAACTGGTCCTTGGACTACTGGTGCTACTGTGATTCCATCAAGTACAGTCGCTCCAATGATTACCGGTGTTCCATGGTATTCTACTAGACTTTTACCAGCCATTTCTGAAGCTTTAGACAATGAAGGTATTGCCGTTGTTGGTATTAACGCTGTTGCTGCAACCAGTTCAGCTGAAGCTACTACTTCCGTAGCTTCTTCTACTACCACTGCAATTACTTCTTCTGTAGCTCCAACCACCACTTCTGCTGCTGCTGAATCCACTACTGCTACCTCTTCTGCCGCTGCCGTCGAAACTTCTTCTTCTGCCGCTGCCTCCTCCGCCGCTGCTTCTTCTTCTGCCGCTGTTGAATCCACTACTGCTGCTGCTTCCACTGTTGCCGCCACTACCTCTTCTGCTGCTGCAGTCAAAACTTCTTCTTCTGCCGTTGCTGCCTCCTCTGTTGCCGCCACTACCTCTTCTGCTGCTGCCGTTGAAACTTCTTCTTCTGTAGCTGCTTCTTCTTCTGCCGTTGCCGAAGCCACTACTTCTGCTGTTGCTGAATCCACTTCAGCTTCATCTGTCGTTGCTTCTTCTGCTGCTGAAACTTCTACCGCTGTCGTTTCTTCTGCTGCTACTGTTGAATCTGTTTCTGCTCCATACAACGTTTCAACCGCTCATGCTACTGTTACTTCTCACTACGTTAACTCTACTACCATTACTTCTTGTCCACCAGAATTTTCAACCACGGTTAATGTTACCGTTAACAAGACCAGTGAAGTTACTGAAACTGTCTGTGATGAAGTTTGTCACTCCAAGAAGAGCGCTGCCGCCGCTGCTTCTAAGACTACTGCTACTACTACTGTTAAGAAGACTTCTGAAGTTACTGAAACCGTTTGTGATGAAGTTTGCCATTCTAAGAAGAGCTCAGTTCTTTCTGAAAATGCTAAGACTACTGTTGTCACTACTACTGTTGAAGGTAAACCATCTACTGTTACTGAAACAGTCTGTGATGAAGTTTGTAAATCCAAGGTCAGCGAAGCTGGTTCCTCAACTCAAGCTCCAGTAACCACTACTACCACTTCTAAAGCTGCTACTACCAAAGCTACTACTACTGAAGCTGCAACTACTAAGGCTACTACTACTAAGGCTGAAACCACTAAGGCTACTACTACTAAGGCTGAAACCACTAAGGCTACTACTACTAAAGCTGAAACTACCAAGTCTCCAACTACCGTTGAACAAGTTACAAAGACTCAATCTTCAGAAAGTACTACTTCTGCTACTATTCAACAACAAACCGCTAACGGTGCCGCTAAAATTGCTGGTTTAACTGGTAGTGTTTTTGCTGCTGTCGCTTTATTAATTTAAATAATTGAAAGTCATCAATTATGATTATTGTAACAGTATAGTGACTTCCTATAAATCTTGATAAATATATTTTTATAGTTGAAGGTTTCATGACTTATATATTAATATCCCCATTTATATATTGAATGTTTTGAATTTATGAAACAATGAAGTGAAGCTAACAAATGGAGTATCTCGAGGAGTTATAAAATCATGTTTCTGTAGTTCTTGATCAAGAAAGAGTTTAATTCTTTGTAGGTCATTTTGACATAAGAAAGAGGTTCAACCCATATTTTCGGTTTTTGGCAACATTGATTACAATAGCCTTTTCCTGATTTTCGATAGACAAGGCTTCATGCTGAACAATGAATAAATATTAACATATGCTGCTCTAGTCATTTTTTGGTCTAATTTGCATATTTAGATATAACATTGCTCTACCTTTGACAATATTAAACTGAATACATAGTTTGGAGACTTCACATAACGCAAGTAGGTATAATTGAAATTTGTGGGGCATGAAAAATATTCTTAGTGTGGAAGTTTTATTTTCCAATGAAGTATTCTGAAAGCTAGTATTTTCAAAATATAGAAACATCTTGTAGTTCTACAGGCACAGAAAATGGATGATTCTACTTGTCTGAAATTTCATTATCAATAAAACCAATTGCTTTTTGTAAATAAAAGAAGCCCAGCCTTTTAGGTGAAATGTTGCTCAAGGGGTTCCATTTTAACTTTCAAATAAACATATTTTTCCTATCAGCCAGAAACTTAGAATGTGAATGCAATCAACTTGAATTTTTGCGATAATGAAACAATTGCCATTTTTGCTTTCTTAGACCTGCCCATATACTTTTTTGAGGATATTAGTAATGAGGGAACAATAACAAACTCAAAGTAGAGAATACCTCTTTTTGGTTAGAATGAAAAAGCCATAACAAAGAGTTGGGTTCTTGAAAAAAAAACAATCCATTTCAGCTTCAACAATAGCAAGATTTTAATGGTAGTCTAACATAGCTTGATTACTTTGCACATGAAACATGTTTTTATTGAAAACACATATAGGATCTTAGATGGAATTAATTATCGATTTCTCTTCGAAGTTAACCCAGATTCTTCAGTAAAAATATGATTATAAAAACCTTAGACTTGTACTAGTTTAGATCAAAGAAGTTTTGTTGGCCTTTACCGAGATATCTTGAATCATAATAGTCAATAGAGGGCGCTGCCTGACCAAATTGCTTGGTATAGTACATCTTTGATTTTAATTCAATGTTACCAAACGAGTACTCAGTTGAGATTTTGATGTTAAATAATGTTTAAATAATGTATCTAATCTGTATGAATTGATAGATATCCAATATAATATTAAAATAGGAGTCTGATGTCCTCATTTTTAGCTACATAAGAATGGAAACCTTCTTGTTTGTAATGTGGTTTAAGATTGGAATACAATGTCCAAATTTAAAGATCAAGACTTAACTGTAACTTTGTCTGTACTTTGACTGGTTTCTCTAAATAGAAACAATACAAAATCTCAAGGGAAAATGATTATTTTGAGAGAGATTTGAAAAGACCTATTATTACTGAACGACGTAGCAAAGCCGGTACGGGAACGGATTCGACTGCTAGGCACTACACCTTGCCATTTGCTGAACGAAAGCCAACAAGATAACACTGTAATTTGCCTTACGCTTCTATCGGAGCGAGAGTCTGATAGGAACAACCCTAGTAGAATGGAGGCTTCTCTTAAAACGTCTTAAGCATGAGTCAGGTCTGAATGTTTTCCAGACAACAGTCTGTAGGACGTATTTTCATCTTTCAAATAAATTTCGCCGTTTCTCGAATAGGGAATAGCCCTGTTGCAAACTGAAGTATTGGTTGAAAGATGTAAATGAAGATGTAGTATCGGTTTGTAGAACATAGAAACAGGCTTGACTTCTATTTGATTAGTCAAAGTATAAGAAACTTGAAAGTAGAATTAAATTAAGAAAAGGGTGAGATAGCGATGAAACTATTATTTGATTAGTGTACAAAAATAAAAATGAATTGTTAACATACCGGAGTTCGATAGTAACTATGGACATTTTGGAATCAAATATAAATAACCCTGAGTAAAGTGCATTAGGAAATGAAATAATTTTCAATTGACAGCTTGCGATCGAACGAAGTGATGATGAACAAACTCGTTGTAACCGAATAATAATTATAATGAAATGTGATGAAATAAATCACTTCGTAACATCAACTTGTTGTAGGTTAGCTTCGGACAGATGATATAAATTTATAACGAACTTCAATTGAACCTACAATTGATAAAACTAGAGAGGCTGGAAAGACTTAATTACTTAGGAGACGTCCTAGTGTAACCGTTAATTAACTATGGTACTGTCGTTATTGTTATCTTTCATAATGTGGGCATGTGACTGAATCCTTTACTTAAACTATTCTGTGATTTCAAGACAACATTCATATTTGTATGGAGGGTTGGCCGAGTGGTCTAAGGCGGCAGACTTAAGATCTGTTGGACGGTGTCCGCGCGAGTTCGAACCTCGCATCCTTCATTATCTTTTTTTGTTTTTCTGTTAGGTGGTTATTACCAAGCGTCATTTATCAAAGGCTTCAATGTAGTAAATCCTTACATGTAGCCTTGGACGAGTAAGTGAAGATACTCGAACATAATTTCTCATTTTTATCTCGAAATATTTTCCAAATCGTCAAATTTTAGAAAAATCGAAATATTCAATCAAATTTCGAGAATTGACAGTGCCAGATTGAGACGGAAAGAAAGGTCAATTCACTATGCAGCCAAGGTCGGTACGCTATATGCATGCAATCAAATACGGTACTATGCCAAACACAGCATATTTCATTAGGGGAAACTCTACTTTGGTGAACCAAGCGGCAAATATGGATAAACCACTCCGTTCAAATGGAACCGATACCCAAAGGGATACTATTACATTTGAAACGAAAGAGGCTAGACGCACTCAGCGTGTTCGTAGATTGAACGGTAAGTTTGTGGATGTTACACCTGGCTTGCAGATAAGGAAACCTGTCACACCGACGGTACAAAATATAGTGACACCGAAGGATCATCCACTTTGGCAGTTCTTCTATAAGGGTAAATTTATCAGATCTTCTACTGAATTGGATGCTACGGGTAGGTCTTGGGATGTTACTGAATTGAGAAGGAAATCTTTCAATGACTTACACTCATTATGGTATAATTGTCTTAAGGAACGTAATATCTTGAATAGAGAGATTCATTTATCTAGAACTGCTTTAAAAATGGATTCTAATGCATTTGTTAGAGTTGATGATAGGATTAAAGAGACAATGTGGAAGATTAGACATGTCTTGAACGAAAGGGAAATATTATTCGAAAAGAATACGAAAAATCCTGAATTGCGTGAAAGACTAATAGATGATTTCAGTAAGGAGTATTTAGATTCACAATGGTTGATTAATGATCCTAAACTTACTGAAAATTTGAAAAGGTTTCAAAAAGTAGTCTTTGGTATAAATGAAGTAATTGAGAATAACGTGGTCAATAAACAATTTATTGCTGGAATTAAATTAATTGCCAATTTAAAATTAAAGAAAAGTGGTATTTCAAATGAATTGGGAACTATTGAGGATGTTGGCGAAGCATTCCTGTTATTCAATTGTGACAATACTGTCGAATCAGTGGAAGAATCCATTGGTTTGATCAAAGAATTAAGAAATGAAAGTCATAATGTGTCGCCCAGAGATGAAATTTCTGCAGTGAAAGGTTATATAAACCAATTGAGTAATGCGAAGGAATAGATCAATTCCCTTATACTGTATATAAACAAAAACACCTACATACCATATAATTACACAGAAAATTTTCAATGATTGAACTACTCATTAATGATATCTCTAGAGGTCAAATCTAATTCTAATGCACTCCATATACTAACAATATTATCTATTTCTTCAACAGGACACTTGTTAATCAATTTACTTAATAAGTTGATTTGTTGTATTAAGACATCAATAGGTGTCTCAATCCATTGAGGATCCTGATATTTACCCACTTGTAATATACTTGACCAAATAGAATTGAATGCGTTATCACTATTCTCGATTGCATTATCGTTCTCTGTGTTTTTCTCATCATTTAGTAATTTTTCACTGATTGTGTGTGCAAATTGGAAATCATTATTCACTAATGCAAAATCAATATGCAAAGAGACTAATCTGCTTTCTAAATTTTCATCTTTAATTGATAATGCAGTCTTCAAATCATTTAGTAATGGGATGGTAAATGTATCTAATTTAGAATACATATCATTATTATTCTCTAGAAGTATGATGAAAAGTTCTAATGGTTTGTTTTTAAAATCAAGAATATCAGATGGTTTGAATGGTAATTTTTGATTCAGTTTTATTGATATATTTGAGTTAAGTAATTTATCTTTAACATCAATGATTGATTCCAGTTCATTTATACGTGTATCATTTGGTGCAATCTTCAAAATGATTTGTAATATTTTTTTAGCTTTCAACATTTCTCTTGTATGTGAATTTGTTGCGTTATTGAAAAACTGCCAAAAATGATTAATCAAAACTTCTAAATATTTATCTTGGAAAACTGGATCAATCTGTATTTGGTCCAATAGTTCTAATCTATTCACTTCAATAATCGTGTTTACTAATTCATTGAATCTAGTATACGAGTCATCTTTCAACTTATTAAAGATTTCAATAGGTGCTAATAGACTGTTTATCTTTGTACTATCACTGTTGATAACATGTTCACAAAAGATATGGAAATGTGATAATTGTGCACTTTCCTCCTCTTGTAAAATAGTATACAGTTCAATCAAACTAAAATTACTAGTATCCCACGATGTGATAAATTTAACAAATTGTTTGATATCTTTACAAATGATACCATACGACTCTAAAGTAATGTCGTCATCCATCTTGTCCAATATATTAGTCGCAATTTGATCTAGCGGGACAATGTTTTGAAAGTTGTTACTGTTTTGGAAAACAATGTTTAAGCTAAATTCGTTTATCCTTCTTAGATCATTGCTGAAATTGTTTATCAGCGATTCATAAAGAATGACAAAACAATTGAACGACTCCCTGTTATTTAGTGGAAATAATGATTTGTCATAAAAATCAGATATGAAAGTGTCGTAAAACTCTTTATTATATCCAATTAACGGTATCAATTCTGACTGTAAGATTTCTTCATCTAGATCTTTCACTAGCGAATCTAGGATATCTTTCTTGCTGGTGTTGTTTTCAAAGGCCAGTATCTTGAAACTTTGATGCAACCTTTCATTCCAATGAGCTAACGGCAGCAGTAATCCATTGATCCATTGATCTAAATTTGCATCCTGGCCTACAACAAGTTTCCAAAGTGGCTCATATGCTAATACGTTATTAGCTGAGTCCATTTCGTTACACCAAATAACTCTCTTCTGTAACCAATGTAAATCAGAGCCATTGAGTTGTAATCGAGAGAATTGATCTTCAATATATCTGTGTATTTGATCGTATCTCTCGTAAATCACAGCATCGTCCATCTCCAAGATCGGAATCAACTTGGGATTTTCAGCAATAAAGTCTACCAAGGCTTCGTCACCCACATCTTGAATCGGGTCCACTTTCTCCAAGAGAAATTGCAAAGTTAGACAATCTAGGTACTCTGGCCAAAAGACGACAATAATGTTGACAAACTCGGTAGATGCACCAAGACGACGGTACAGGTTCTTCAATTGGGGAACCTTCCCTTCACTGGCGTATACAGACGCCAAGATCAGCCATTTGGTAAGCGACATTGTAAGAGTTATGCTGTTTTCCGTTTTATGTCAGAGTCTTACAAGTCTTACAAGTTTTACAAATATTCCAAATTCTGTTTATCTGAAAAAAATACATAAATACATAATGTTGTTTTGTATATGCCAAGTGGGTGGATGAGGTGGAGGGTGCTAGTGTTGCAACTCTGGCCAGTCAATGGCGTTCTTGAGGTCCCTCAGGGACACTCCCGAGGAAACTGCAACAGCAGACACTCGTTTGAGAATGCCCATTTCAACTAATTCGTCTTCGATGGCCTTCCTGTTGACGAAACGTAGAGTGTTGATATCCTTGTAATCCGAGTCTGGTATTATACTCTGCCTCATGGATTTAAACAAGGTGAGATCTTTGTTCTTGTGAAGCAGTGAAACACCATTGATCCACACTTCGATTGGATTCAAAGTGGATGCCTCTTGTAAAATACTCATCTGTTGGAAACTGTACAAGAACAGTTTAGCGAAATTCGGTAATTCATTTATCTTATTCACCATTTCAATGTTGTGGTTCTTAGTCTTTAAAGCTTGCATGATGGTTTCCAGGGTAAGCTGTTTCTCTTTTGGTATAGAATTAATTGACTTGTTAGCATTTTCAGTTACAAATTCATTCATGGCAATACCACATGCTATATCGATAGTCTTAATTGCTTGAATAACGTCCGTATTGATTAAGCATATTTGTTTCAAAGCCTCATCAATAATTGCGGGATCGATATTCAAACGGACAACCGTCATGTCATTTTCACCACTACTACTATCCATATCATGATAAAGTTTTGTAAATTCTAATGTATTAGGGGAATTTTTGCTAATCTTATACCTTGATTGACCAGATAATGTTTTAAGCCTGTAGTTAATCACATTTCGTATTTCCGTCGTGGAATAATCATCAAAATTCATACTCAAGTAGTTAAGTTTATTCAACATTTGCTTTGGATAATTATTTTTCACCAAAGCTCTATCATGACTCAAGATAACGGTAACTAATCTAGCCTGTGGTGAAGACGACCATTGAAAAATATTATCTAAAAGATCTGCATCTTTATTTAATAAGATTTCTACATCATCTATAAGAAGCAAATGTTGACGTCTTTTGCTTTTACTAAAGTTATTAAAATAATATCTTAGAGCAGTTTCACTGGCTGAATTACCATATGTTGCCATGTCTTCATCTTGCATTTGCCTCAAGATGGATGTATACAATTCTTTATTAATCGAATTACCATTTAATTTAAGAACTTTAAAAAATGGTAATTCTCTATTATCTCTTGAGTTAGTCAATTCATTAATAATTTGCTCCGTAATTACTGTTTTACCTGAGCCAGATTTACCACATATATGAATGATTTTAGTCTCAAATTTATTGATCGAATCAAACAGCTCTAAGTAAATTCTTGCAAATTCCTTTGTCCTTGATGGTGAAAAGGCAGCTTCTTGAACAATATCCATAACAGATTTGTTTTTGTTTTTTTCCAATTCTTTAATTAATTTAGAATAAATCGTCTTGTGTTTAGTAGCTGGAGCTTGTCTTAATTTACTTTCCAACATCGCTACATCCACAATACCATTACTGGTGGGGAGATTATTCAATGGAGTTTTGTTGTCGTTATCGATAACGGCACCAAATTTTTGCTTCAAGCCAAGGTATTTTTTCTTTATTTCCTTCATGGCACTGAGTGATAGCTTTTTATCCATTTTACCATTATCTTTGCTAGTGACTGGTTCTTTATCGTCTTTTGTGGGAATTTTAGGGTTTGAATCCAAATCAGTATCTGAACTGGAATTGTCTTCATTTGCATTATCGTCAGTTTGCATTTCTTCACTTTTATCGTCAGATTCTCCGTCAGTAACTTCTGCTGTCAATTTCTTCTTCTTAGTTAACGCATCTCTTCTTAATGCAGCTTTGCGTTTGGCACGAGAACTGTAAATCTGACCATCATCATCTTCCTCCTCTTCTTCTTCATCATCCTCATCCTCCTCCTCATCCTCTTCTCCTTCCTCTTCTGCGTCTTCATGTACTTCTTGTTTCTCTACTTCTTCATCTTTCGTATCAACTGGTTCAGTAACAGTTTGAGAATTTGGTTTAGAAGCACCATATTCAGTATTATCATCCGGTAAATTACCATTAGTGGCTTTTGTCGGTATATTTAGTTTTCCAGGAGTAACAGATCCATTATCACTACTAATATTATTTTTAGTTTGTGATGGTTTCCCAGAAGATAATGATCTATTCACTTTTTCATCATTATCACTATCTGATTCATTTAAAAATAGAGATTTTTGATCATCCATTTCCTTTTTGTTGTTATTGGTGGAATCAACGTCAACATTATCTGATTCATCCTCAGAACTTTGTGCTGCTTGCCTGTCTTTACCGAACATTTTATGAAAATTATATTTGGCCTTATTTGTCGATACAGTGATTTTTTTCAAATGTTCTTCGGAAGCCTTTGGTTCCATGATTTGAATTGTCTTAATTTCTTTAAAAATATCAATAAGGACAAAATTTTCAGCTGACGGTTCACAAACAAATCTTACCAGGAAATCTTTATCAGGCTGTGGTGTAAACCCGCTACGTCTCCAATCCTTTTCATCATAAACTTCTGCTAAACAGATAAAATCCTTTAACCATATTTCAGATAATTCAGCGGTTAAATATAATTCATTTTTATCAATCTCTTCCAACAATCGGTCTCTATAGTAAGCAATTGACTTGTCCTTCTGCACTATTCGAGGAAGAAATTGTTTATAGAAAGGTATAGGTTTCAGTTCAAACCATCTTAAATAAGAGAATGCCCAAATTTCAATGACATTATTTAACGTGTTTTTACGTATTTCATGAATCAAATACACAGAATATGTTTTCGTGACACTGTCATGCATAACGACAGAGTTCCCACGACCCAATGAGACACCATCGTTGATTCTTTGAATATAAACATTTTCCATGCCACCTGCCTTACGCGAACGTCTTCTTTCACCTGTGGTGATGTTACCTTGTTCATCGGTAGTGATAACCTGCCAACCTTGCAGATGTTTGTACGTAGTGGCCATCGGGAAAACAGGAGTGAGAGTGTGGCTGTGTGTGTGGCTAAGTTACCAAACAAACAAGTCAAATTAGTGATTTATTTTGTTTTGGTTTTGTTTTGTTTTTTTTCAGTCTTTTCTTTCAGCCATCGCCAAAAATTGGATCAACTTTCGTTTCGTGTTGGTAAGGGCTCGTTGTGGTGTTATCACGAGGGTTTCTGCTTCTGCTTGTTCTCTCTTTAAGATGCGATTGCGTGTGGGTACGTTCTTGCAAAGACTGGCGAGACCTTTCCAGGGTTTGTCCCATTTTGAAAGGCTGATGTGTGTGATGAGGTTCACTTCATCTTTCCTCATCTTTTTGTTCAGTATTGTAATCTACTTGGCGCCCTATATCAGTCCGCGTACTATTAGTATGTCACGTTTAAACACTTACTCCAAAGAGATCTCACAAGGTATATTTGAGAAACTTTACAATTCAGTGGAATCGATTAGTGCTGGTTCCAATAACGGGGTTGGTTTGACTACTTCTGAGATTATGATTCTGACTGCTTACACTTTAACTCAAATTAAGAATGTTCCACAGTATATTATCTTCTCATTGTATGGTAACTGTATAGTAGATTTTGCCACTAGTATAGATTATAGTACCATAAATGATACGGATTCTCGTAGGGATAACGACAATGACGACGTTCTATCACAAATTTGGGTCAACGCTACCGATTCAGGTTTAACATATGATTGTTCCAATTATGGACCTAGTTATTTTTTCGATTACAAATCGATCTTGTCTACTATTGGATTAGATATTATCATTGACTATGTTTATACTTCTGGTCCCACTGATGCGTATACACATTATATTCATCAATTGGAAACTTTGAAAAGAAATTGTGTGTATTTAGCGTATGTCTCACTCTTCGTGGAACTAGAAATATTGATACTGACAATTTGGTATTATAATATCAAAAATAGATCCATTAATCCCTTTGCGGAGAAACTTTTAGTACATATTGTATCATTCCTAGCGTTGTTTGTCATGATAATTGGATTAGTGTGCAATATTTCACTCGCAGTGATAAATTATTCTATTCAGAAAAGAATTAGAAGTGAATTACAATCATTTGGATTCTCATATCATTTAAATAAGGCATGGTTTACTTTACTGTGGTTCCAAACATTTTGGATTTGTGTATCGTGTCTTGCATGGTCTGGATTTGAATGGTGTTTAGCGAATGATAACGGTGGTGATGATAATGACAGTATAAATGTTAATATTATGGATAACTTAGGTTTTATTAAAAGTCCAGACAATGAACTACCTTCTAAGAAGTACAATTTATCATACGATTCCATGGATGATGAACAGTTTGAAGGAGGGAATGATGGTGAAGGGACCAATGTGGGAATGGTCAGCGGGTACAACTCAGAGGAGGACTACGAACTTCAAAGCATTTCGTTGCGTAGTACAAGCAGCAGTCAAAGCCCTGAGGCTTACAGCGTGAAGAGGGTTGTGATTCCATCTACGATGCAGTTTTAAACGCTAAAGAAGTTTGTGATCTTTAGTTCAAAGTTTGTTACTATTATAGTTTTATTTTTAAAGGCGGCTATTTTTGTGTTATAGATGATTTCGAAGTAAGAATCACAAGTTTTTATACACAAAGGCCACTAAAAGACATGGATACACAGCCACAACGTGTTGAGAACAAAGTTACCACTTCTAAGGCAAATACAGAAGTCCCTGTTGCCACTTCTGTGGACGCTAGACGGGATATAGAGGATACTGAACTAGAGATCTCTCATTACATCAGTCAGGAAGAGATCGACCAGGTTGAGAGGACGGTGAAACTGAATGACTTGATCAAGAAGATTGCTGATATCAATAGCAAGATGCGTGAGACTTGTCAGGGGAAAGACTGGAAATTGCAAGATTTTACCACTTCGATCGAGAAGATGGAGTGGGAACCCATCTACGATATCGCGTCAGATATCATCCAGGACTATACCACCCGCAAGGAGGAACTCAAGTTGCAAATGGACCGAACCCAGAGGAAACTATTCCTGTGGCAAGAAACTGCGTTCCTAAAGGACTCGCACGTGTGCTCCCAGAGACTCAACGAGTGCAGTGAGTTCATCTACGACAAAGAGCACTTCCTGGACTACAAGAACCACTGTTTGCAACACTCTGTGGACTCCATTAGGGACACCATCGATCGTTTGCCCCAATGAGGAAACTTTCCTCTGGCCATTTCCTGTTCGGGAAATCATGTGATATTTCCTCTTTGGGCCATGAAAACCTTCCAGAATCCCAAATTGCAACATTTTCGTTTCAAAAGTGACGATTTACCCACGAATCTCCATTCGAATGAGCCCAAAAGTTAATTTCCTACGACTCACGCGCTGGTTGCTTCTTTTCTCTTTTTCTTTACCTTCTTACTTTCCAGAAACGGCTTTACTAACTCCACGTCTGAAATATACTCCGTATCAATAACTCAATAATCACTTTATCAATTTTTATCAACTATTAATTTACTACTTAAATTAATTTATCACAGTTACTACCACTACTACTACTGCTACAGCAACTACTACTATCCATTTTGTGGTTGTATTCTTTATTTTCGCAGTCTTAATGTTAAACAAGTCAGAAATTTTGGAAGAAGTTAGAGACTTCTTGGTTCCACAAGAATCAATCGATTCTATCGCTAATAAATTTAAAATAGAATTAGAGGATAGGTTAGCCAACTCCTTTAATTCCATGTTGCCCACATTTTTCAGAACAAATAGTAACACTGCTGAAAAAAATTCTGCTGTTCAATCAAATAATTTAAATTGTGCAGAAACTATCAGCAGCATTATCTTAGCGATCGATTTTGGTGGTACTAATTTAAGATTTGCTCTTTTCACCACTAAGCCAACATACAACATTAAATATATAAAGACTATCACTATTGAAAACAGATTGGTTAATAAATGTTTCTTCGAAAATATCGTCTCTAATATAATAAATAACTTAGCGGATGAATTTCTAAAACTAAATTTTAAGAACTTAACTGTTCCAGTATCCATAACTTTCTCCTTCCCTCTGGATACTGAAAATAAGATAACCGTGATGGGTAAAAATTTCATTGTTTCAAATGAAATTAAAGATATCCCCATTGATATACTGTTGCAAGAAGTTTTTGATAATTTAACCCAAAATACAATTTTATCAAACAGAAGAATAAATTTTAAGATTAATGCTAATATTCTTAATGATTCTATTGCAGTTCATTTAACTAATGAATATTTAATTCAAGGAAGTCAATTAACCCCCAATAATAATGACACAAATTCAGAAATTGACATGGCAACCATGTCACTAATCTTGGGGACAGGTTTAAACGTTTGCTTCGAATTACCATATGGTAAATTACCATATTTTAAACAGTCAAGTATTAACAAAAATAATCACACGAATCAACCTTCTTCCATGGATAAGATAATTATTAATTCTGAATTGGGGTTTTTAGGTAACAATATTATTCAACTATCACCATTTGATATAATAAACGAATTAACCATGCCCATGCCTTTAGAAAATATTTCATCAGGTAACTATTTACCAAAAATATTGAAAAAAATATTAAACTATTACAACATTTATCCAGAATTAACTATCCAATTTGATGGTGAAATGTTTATCAATTTATTAGAAGGTAAAGATTTGAAACTCGTCATTGATCATATTGATTTAAATTTTCTTTGCTCTTTGAGTAAAATAATAGTGGAAAGATCATCCATTTACCTTGTCAGTGCCATAAAGGCGATCAATATGCTCATCAATGAAAATAATAATAATAGTAATAATAATAATTTAACTGATAATAATCTAAATATTGGTTATGTGGGGTCCTTCTTAGCACATTCACCTATTTATCAAGAACAAATAATCGATAAATCGAATGGTAATATTAATTTGGTGTTTTTAAAAGATAGTTCATTGATTGGTGCAGCTATTGCTATATGATAATAATTTTTTGTTATTTTAATTATACATATGCACAATAAATTGGCTTCTTTCTTGTACATGGTTCTTGGTTTTATTGATATATACTTTTTTTTGGATTTTTTTTGTAATTGCTATTATTTATACTAATTTATATATATATTTGTACTGTTTCTTTAAATCGGTCGATATTGAATCCTATATATTCTAAGTTCTGCTACTTAAGTTTAAATGAGAGAAAATGAATTAATAATAGCATTTTAGTACACCGAGATATAATTGTTAATCTTATCTCTTTGATTTTGAGCTATACATTCAGCAATCCAAGTAATATTTCTAATTTCTTGCTCTTTAGATTTCATCCATGCCCAAACAGTGGAAATGGTAAATTGTTGGGTAAAGGCATCTTTACAAAGTTTCATCTCCATATTATATAAATGATCCTCTAAATTATCACCATCATTCAAAAAACTTCTGTATTCATAAACTTTATCTAATGCACTTCTAACACTTTCAAAATCTTTAGCTTTTGCTAATAATTCAGTGGCTAATGGATAACATATACCTAATGCTGGTAATAATTGTATCTTCAAATTATAATCAAACTCATTAGATTGTAATGAATTTAAAGCAATATTAATTGTCCTTCTATCACTTTCAAAATTTAAGAAACCTGTCATAATCTCTTTGGATGGTTCTGGAATGGAATTTTGAACAAATGAATTAAATTCTTCCAAATATGCCTTATATAATTTATTTCTAATAATTTCAATATTTAAATCATCTAATTCTTCAGCATTATTGAAACAATTCTTAAAATAGGGAGCTAATGGTGTATCCACTAGGACAGTATCATATAATGATTCCAAATCTGTGGCAACAGTTAAAGTGGGCAAAGTATCAAACCAACCTAATGGATGACATCTTTCTAAAATTTCATTTTTATTACGATTATGAATAGTACCAGTAATCATTAAGATGACATTATCAATCATATATGATTGGGTAATATAATCTAAAAACTTCTTATCAACTCCAGATAATTGATCTTTAATATAATTGAATTGATCATAAAGTATATTGGATAACGAGTCCTGGATTATAGAAGTAGTCAAAGTTTCATTCGAAACGTTGGCTAAGAAGTTACCATAATCAGTCGATGATAATTGTAATTTCAAATCCTCTAATGTATCACATTGAGTTAAATTTAGGTATTGATTATTGGTCAAAAATCCATTACGGTAACCACGAATTACACCTTCAATAAATCCACCATTGATATTGAAATATAAACCTTCCATATTTGATTTTGAAATGGAAATATAAACTGATTATTTAAGTTAATAATAGCTAAAGGAGGTAAGTATAAATATTCAATAAGTTCAAATTAAAGAAATAAATCAGGTTGCTAGTAGTGCTAAACGTATGGTAAAAACGAAAAAGTGAAAGTGAAATATTAATCGAAAAAACCAAAAATCAGGGTAAAAACAAAAGGTCACGTGGAGTTTCTGTATTCTGTAGGCTTTTTTATTTTCGGAGTTTGAACTTTCTCTTTTACCGTCGGTTTGCCCTTATCGTTTTGAATGATGCGGCGGATTTGCCAGATAATCGTGGTTTGACGGTTTGTAGTTATTGCGTCGCATTTCAAGAATTTATCCGAAGGTAACAAAATAGGTCAGCTCACGTAATATAAGAAGGTAAGAGCTTGCGTGTAAATTCTACTCAAGTGATGTGACATACAAGAATTTTCATAATGCTTTGATGTTTCTCAACAGGTATTCTAGTTGCAGGCTGGTCTAAATTAGCAGTATTTGAAATAGAAAGTTTAGTAATGAATGTATTTCTTACCGTCCTTGTCTGATTTAAGTACGAAACATTGACATTTGCATTCATTGAGGAAGCCTATGATATGAAACTCTTGGGCATTATCAGTTTTCAATCGTGTGAAAATCACAATCAGTAATATTCATATATATCTATATATATGTAGCTATATTGGGAATCCTCTAAAGATAGTACCACTGTGGAAGAAACGCAAGACTTGGAAAAGTTATTGTTAAAGTTTCTAATCTTTCTGGCACAATATCATTCTTCAACTTGAATTTGATAGTGTTGTGAAAAAAATTCATCAAAAGATCAAATTAGATAAAATAACCTAGGAGATTGTTAAGCAAGATATGAAACAATAATTTTAATTAAATTTCTCTTTTCTTGCTGTAAAGATTTTCAGTTACTGTGAATATTCCTATCTTTTAAGATGAACGGCAAGATAATAGAGAAATTTTGATACAACAGAGGTTCCCTCAATATTTTGTTGACAAGTAAAAGAGTTTGTTGTTGGAACTGAGCAAACAGAACTGATTTCAGTAAATGAGATATGATTTATTAGTAAGGTGTATGAATGTCAAGGTGATTTTGATGACCTAAAACAATCTCACGCGTTGCCTTACTGTCGGACATCACAAGCACATTGTGTAATTTAGGGCTAACTGCTTTACTCCAAGCCCTATAACAGGAATGTCCTAATATGCTGTTACGCCGTTCATTAAAAATGTCCAGAAGAGATGGAAACCCCAAGTAAGACATATTTTTAGGACAAAAAAAAAAAATGAGACCCGTGGAACATGATAAAGTACATTAATTGGGGTACTGAGTAACATCATCTAGTGACGACAAAAGCGGGATAAGTCACGTGGAGAGCTCCACAATCCGCGTATCTTACAAAATTTAACCGCTGAGCACCGGAATTCTCCCCTCTTCTCAGAAACATCCGCAGAAGGCAAAACAACCCGGGGGGTTATTTTCTCATTATCTTGGTGCACCAAATGAAATCAATCAACAAATATTTTTTTGCTTCTTCTTTTTTACTTGGTTTTTGAATAAAAATAGGAAAGACGATCTTTTAAAGATCTTACATCTAAGGATTTTGATAAAATATTTTCTTAATTTTGGTGGGAACAAAACATCTTAACTGCAACCAACTTTTGTTTAGATCATCTACCAAAAGTACTTGTAGGTTTTGTTTTCTCTTTTAAACTCAGTAAAGCAACTTTAAATTATCTTTTATTACTATTATCAATAGCAGCATTATGTCTGATAATAGTAATAACACCAATATCCAAGGTGACAACCATGTTATTGGTAAAGGAGACATTAACACCCAAAACCAACCAAAGAATTCTACTCCAAGCGGTTCCATGGAACCAGTAGATCTTGCTAAGTCTGATTCTGTTAAGAAAGCAAAGAAAAAGAAGGCTGCGAAATCTAAAGATGCCGCTACCGGTGAGGTAAAGGACGAAGCCGCTAAGGACAAGAAGAAGAAGAAAAAGAAGGCATCTACTCCTTCTGCTAAGGATTCAGCTGATACTGAATCTGTTGCATCCACTAGTGATGAAAAGGAGAAAAAGAAAAAGAAGAAGAAGAGTAAAGATAAGACTAACGAATCTGATGAATCTCAAGTTAGTGAAAGTGCTAGCGAAGATAGCAAAGACAAGAAGAAAAAGAAGAAGAAGAGCAAAGATAAAGAAGCTACTCCAGGTACTGAAGAAAAGGCTAAGAAGAACAAGAAGAAAAATAAGGATTCCAAGTCTTCAAGTGCTTCATCTAGCGCTAGTATTGCCTCTCTTCTTACTTCTGCTACAAACTTAGATTCCACTACTAGTGAAGATACCTTTGATTTAACTGATCTTCCACCAACTGGTGAAAAGCAAGTTGAAACTAAAAATGACCTTAAACTTCACGCAAGAGTTGATTACGGTACCAAGGGTACTAAAGTTGATGTTCTTACCAATCATGTCGTATTAGATATTGGTGATGATACCAAAGAAGCTTTAGCAAAAACTCCAAATGATAACTTATCTCTTTGGTGGAAGAAAGCCTTTATTTACGTCTATCATATTGATTTCAAACCAAAGGAAAAGAAAGCTTTTAGAGGTCCACCAACTCAAGTTCCATTATCAAAACCAAAGAAATATGAATTACTTGAAGCTCTTTTCCAAGAAGATGAAACTTTATTTAAGTACAAGGACAGAATTGCTTTTAATGGTGAAGATACCCTTTACTCTCATGTTCCATTAGAAGAATTCACCTTATTCAATGGTTGTTGGGACGTTTCCAATAAGCAAAAGAAGAAATCTGATACTTTAGCTGAATTAAACAAGAATGCTACTTCTAACCCAGAGGTTGAAGAATATGTTTCTCAAGTCACTTTGAAATTTGTCTCTAAAGTTGGTTTAGGTGATATCTATAAAGCCACTTTATTGCAAGATCCAGAATTTCAAGAAAATAAAATGTCTAATATTGACAAGACTGTTTTACTTTCTTTACTTGGTGTTAAATTCTTGCAATCAAATGATCCTGTTTATCAAGTTCATGGTAACAAATTTTTTATCTTCAATCAACATGGTACTGCTAGACCATTCCAAATCGGTGCTTATCTTTTACACGGTTTCACCGTTTCATTAAGATATGCCTACGGTTCTGTCTTATTGAATACTATCAATGTTGCTATGCCATTTTATAAGCACACCAAATATTTACCAGGTGACGCAAGATTTACTCAAAAGGATAATGACGATTATACTTTGATGGATTGGATTTTAGAATGTTACGAACAAAGTGAATTGAAAAGAAATCCAAATAAACCATTAAGAGGTAAGCCATCTGAAAAGGATATCAACTTCTTCTTAGACAAGAATAGAGATATTAAGGATTTAACTAAAGGTATTAAAGTTTACAAGACTCATATTAACTATAGTGTTAATCCAGATGGTACACCAAAACCACCAAGAAAAGTCCAATCTAAAGGTATGGTCGGTTTTGCTAGAGAAACTGCAGCTTCTAGTAAATTTAAGGCATTACCAAGTGATATCAACAATAAACCTGCTGGTGCCAATGAGAAGCCAATTTTCATCAATACTGTTGACTATTTCTCTAAGAAATATAATATTAAATTGAAGTATCCAAATGTTAAATTAGTTTCGTTAGGTGGTGCCAACACCTGTCCAGCTGAATGTTTAAAGATTGTTGGTGGTCAAAAATTAAAGGGTTTGATTTGGGATGAAAAGGGAGTTATTGATTTTACTGCTTTAAGACCAGGTGAAAAATTTAAGATTATTGAAAAATTAGCTTTACCAGCCGTCAGAAACGCTTTGAATGTTGATGAATTAAGTGCTACTGCTCCACATAATTCCTTATTTAACTTTTTAAGAGTTCCATCTCGTGTTATTGATGCACCAGTTGTTCAATTCCAAAAGAGTACTGTTGAATATGTTGACAAACCTTTCGGTACTAAAGCTGCTACTGGTAAGGGTCTAAATGAAGAAACTAAGGGTAACTGGAATTTACAAGGTCATGAATTTATTTCAACATTAGATGAAGAACTAACTTTGAGACCAATCTTCGTCAATGATTCTGACAGACCTCCACCAGGTACTATCTTGGATGATTTGAAGAGATCTTTGGAAAAATTTGTTGCTGATGTTGCTAAAGTTGGTGTTAAATTTAATTGTTCAGCTAAACCATTATTAATTAATGAATTTAATTCACCAGTATTAAAGAGAACAGGTGGTGACGGTGGCCGTGGTGGTCGCGGTGGTCGTGGTGGTCGTGGTGGCCGTGGTGGACGCGGTGGCCGTGGTGGTTTTGGTGGCCGTGGTGGTTCAAGTTCTTATGAAGTTACCCCAGGTGAAGAACGTTTAATTCAATTATTAGAAAAAGTTCCATCAAACAGTTACGTCTTATTCATTTTAAACCGTGCTAACCAAGACTCAGTTTATAACAGATTGAAATATTTAGCTGATATGAAATTCGGTATTATTAACTCTTGTATGGTTTGGAACAGTTTCAGAAAGAACTCCACTCAATACAACGTCAATGTGGTTATGAAGATGAACTTGAAATTAAAGGGTATTAACCATTCCTTAAGTAATAAGGACTTAGATTTATTAATTGATAAGGAAACCAAGTTGCCATACATGGTTATGGGTGCCGATGTTACACATTACCCATTAGAAAATCAAAACTCTATTTCTGCTTTGGTTGCCTCATTCGATGATAAATTCGCTCAATTCCCTGGTCAATATATGCTACAAGATGCACCTGGTGAAGAAGCTATTCATAAGATTGGTTCTCTTGTTATGGATAGATTAAAACTTTATCAAAAGCATAACAACGGTAAATTGCCACCAAAGATCTTATTCTTCAGAGATGGTACTTCTGAATCTCAATTCGAATATGTGGTTAACGTTGAAGTTAAAGGTTTGAAAGAAGCTTTCAGAAAGGCAGGTTCTCAATTATTAAATGGTGCTCCTTATGATCCACCATTAACTTGTGTTACCGTTGTCAAGAGAAACCAAGCTAGATTTATGCCAATTTATGAAAATGCCGCTAATGAAAAGGGTGAAATGGTTGCCGTTCAATCTATGAATAATGTCATGCCAGGTACTGTTGTTGATCGTGGTATCACTTCATCAGCTCATTTTGATTTTTTCTTACAATCACAACAACCATTAAAGGGTACTGGTGTCCCATGTCATTATTGGTGTGTTTATGATGAAAATCAATTCAACTCTGATTACTTGCAACAAGTCTGTCACGGTTTATGTTACATGTTTGGTAGATCTAGTACTTCCATTAAGGTTGTTTCACCAGTTTATTATGCTGATATCTTATGTGATCGTGCTGCAAGATATTTCAAGGCTAACTTCGATATGGTGAAGCAAGGATTCAAGAAAACTAATAAACAAAAGGACGCAATTGTTCCAGCTCATTTATTATTGCCTCATGTTCATGATAATGTGAAAGACATTATGTATTACATTTAGTTTCAGTAAAAATGGATGGCTACTATGTTTTTTTTGTCGAATTATTAGTTTTGTTTGTGCTCATATTTTTTATTTGCTAGTTCAAAATTGAGAAGACTTGGAATCCTCTCTGAATACCTCGATACCATACAGCTAAAATGATGATTTGTGCTAATTTGCTTTCTTGTTATTTTTTTTTCTGCACAATCAGCTAACATTTTAGTATGTTTGCTCTGCTGAAGTTTGTAAATTATATATTACTATACACCAAAAATGGTTTACAATATACCTATTACTGGCAATTTGTTGGGGGCTCTTGTGGCTAAAGATATGATGGCCACTCACTGCATTGGAATGCAACTGCTCCCCCAAAGTTCTTGTGCTTTCCATTCAAAGGCCTGCCTATTATTCAACCCAAAAGGGAAACCCTGAAAATTCGATGAGTTGAAAAAAAATTTTATGGAAAATTTTAACACTTTATTCCACACTGTAAAGATAGTACATATCACTAGAACCAAATACGAGCAAGATGTCTGACATGTTACCATTAGCTACTTATACTTTGAATGTTGAACCATACGAACCAACCGCTGCTATCGGTATGGATAAACCAGTCACTGTGAGAATCACTATGGCTGCTATCGACCCTGAACCATTTGATGATGAAAAGAAACCATCTACTTTGAGAATGATCAAGAGAAATCCTGATTTCGATGAGGATGAATCAGATGATGAAGACTTCAACGCTGAAGGTTCTGAAGATGAATCCAGTGAAGAAGAAGAAGAGGAAGAAGAAGAAGAAAAGCCAAAGGCTAAGAAAGGTAAGAAGCACAATAAAAGTGCTGACCACCATCATGATCATGACCATGACCATGACCATGACCACGATCACGATGATGATGATGAATTAGAAGAAGATGATGAATTTGAAGAAACCGTTTTATTAACTTTATGCCCAAAGAGTGCTTACCAACAAGCAGTTGATATCACTATTGCTCCAGAAGAAGAAGTTACTTTTGTTGTTACTGGTTCCTACACTGTTTCCTTAACTGGTAACTATGTCAAGCATCCATTTGACACAGCTATGATCAGTAGTGATGAGGAAGGAGAAGATTATTATGATGAAGATGAGGATGATGAATATGATGACCAATTAATTCAAGATGAATTACAAGATAGTGACATAAGTGACGAATTAGATGAATTGGATGATGTCAGTGATGTTGAAGGTCGTATTGAAGAATTAATCGAAGAAGAAGAACAAAAGGAAGAAAAGGCTAAAAACTCCAATAAGAGGAAACATGAACAAGCTAAAGAAACCTCTAACAAGAAGTCCAAGAAAGAAGAAGCAGCTAAAGCTACCAAATCCAAGAAGGAAAAGGATGCCAATGCTAAGAAGGAAAAGGAAGCTACCGCTAAGAAAGATGAAGCCAAAAAGGTTAAGAAAGTTGAATTCAAGAAAGATTTAGAAGAAGGTCCAAGTAAAAAGAAGGAAACAGCACCAGCCAAACCAAAGGCTCAAGTCTTACAAGGTGGTATTGTTGTCGAAGATCGTACTATTGGTAAGGGACCACAAGCTAAGAGAGGTTCCAGAATCGGTATGAGATACATTGGTAAATTAAAGAATGGTAAAATCTTTGATAAAAACACCAGTGGGAAACCATTCACCTTCAAATTAGGCCACGGTGAAGTCATCAAAGGTTGGGATATCGGTGTTGCCGGTATGTGTGTTGGCGGTGAACGTAGAATCGTCATCCCAGCCGCCTACGCCTACGGTAAGCAAGCTTTACCAGGCATTCCAGCTAACTCTGAATTAACATTCGACGTCAAATTGGTATCCATGAAATAATCGTGACATTTATATAGCCGCTTTCTATATTTTGTATAGTTGTCTTTACCATTCATATTTAACTAACAATTTAATTATAGTATTTTAATCCACTTTTGTGGTTTAAAGGTTCACTTCTTTACAGCCTCAATGCTTCCTCTTGAAGGGTTTTTATACCGAGGTGTGGCCTACACTAGTGGTGTGTCTGCCAGGAATCCACTGTACGTCATCGTGGTGACCTTGATGGTGTCTTCGCTGGCATACTTGTCCTTAGTGCACTGGTACATCAACGATTGGGAAGTTATGTTCAATAATGTTAAGACACAGGTGCCAATGGACTTGGATCGTTTGGTTTCACGCTGCACTAGCTATACATGGGATGAAACCCATAGTGTATGGTCCCAAGTGCCCAATTGGAATGAAACTTGGAAAGGTGAACACTACTATTTATATCCAAATAAGTTTCAAAGCTTTATCAAACATGATTATCAAAAATTACCTCAATTGAATGGTACAATCTTTGAGGATAATCATATCAAATACGTTCTCAGTAAAAAATTACAATGGCCCAACCAAACTTTGACACAACAAGGTTCAGAATGGAATCTTATTGAAGGTAAATATGGTTTATTTAAATCTATCGAGACAATGAAATTTATTCTACAAGAGATTATGACGGCTTATAAATGGGATATAACTGACATGTTGATCATATTAGTTGCTTATCTACACATGTTTTATCAAATATTTAATCTTTTCGTGGAATTGAGATCCATTGGTTCGAAATTTTGGCTCGGTTTCTCAATCATGTTAAACTCTATTTTTGCATTTTGCCTTGCATTATGTACCATAAGACATATTCTGACCATTTCAGTTTCTACAATGATTTTATTTCAAGTTATCCCATTTTTATTTGTTTTAACTGGACTTAAGACAAAGATAGCCGTGTCATCCTATACAATAGAAAGATTTCCTATCATTAATATCTCTACAAAGATTACAATCGACAAAATTATTTACAATGCCATGTACAAGGAAGGACCACGTTTATTGAAAACATATTTGCAAACGATTGCATGTATTCTAATTGGTGTACTTGGTTTGAAAAATATTGAGATGGTAACACATATGGGTATACTAGCATGTACATTTTTAATGTATGATCAAATATTATTTATTACATCGTATGCCTCTATCTTGTCGCTTAAACTGGAAATTAACTCTATTCAAAGAGCAACAATGATAAGACAAACTTTAGAAGAAGAAGGTATCTCTAAGTTAACTACAAAATCAGTATCTAATGCAGATGAGCAACTACTTAGCGGAAAAACTAATACTCGTTTTGCCTCCATGAAAACAATTAATTTTGCAAAATATTTTGTCCTTATCTTTCTTATAGTGATAAATTTTTATAATATCAATATCACTGGAATCTTAGCTATCATCCGTACCTGGCTAAATCAATCTAAGGAGGAAACATTCCTTGAGTTAGATTTATTGCAGCAATATATAGGTACTTTACCGAAAAATGGAGAAACAGGGATCCTCATTACAATGGTACCAACTTCGTACTACCAAAATAACGATCATTATGGAAACATCACATTGTATATTTTCAAATTTATCAGTGTTGCCATTTGTGATAAATTTATAAGTAAGATAATCTTTATTTTATTACTTTTCAGTACCTCAGTGAATTTCTATTTACTAAGGGCTGCCAAGGTACACACAGATTATACAGCACATGCGTTACATGAGACTTTGACTGGTTTCACTGAGAAATTATCTAAGATGAAAACTCCACAAAATTCTTCAAGACCTTCTTCGTCCAGATCAAAAAAATCTTCTAGCATTCATTGGAGACCACTTTCACCCAAACCACTTGTAGATACACCACCAATCTTTTCATTATCTACAAGTGAAGAGGAAGATACAACGGAACATAGCGATGAGAGTTCCTCTCCTGAAAATGCAGCTTTGTCTTTAGATGCCATAATAAATATTATGAATGATGGTAAACTGTTCACATTAAAAAACCAAGATATTATCACATTAATCTTAGCTAATAAGTTGTCCCTATACTCTTTAGAGAAACAATTAGGGGATACTATGAGAGCAGTAGAAATTAGAAGATCAGCAATTGCAAGTCTATCTAATAATGAAATATTGAGAAGTGAACGTTTACCATACAAACAGTATGATTATGACAGAGTTTGGGGAGCTTGTTGTGAAAATGTTGTTGGATTTATGCCTATCCCTGTGGGAATTATTGGTCCTTTAATTATTGATAGTGTTTCATACCATATTCCCATGGCCACTACAGAAGGATGTCTTGTAGCATCTGCAATGAGGGGTTGTAAAGCAATTAATGAAGGTGACGGTGTTACAACTATTTTGACTAAGGACGGTATGACAAGAGGACCCTGTGTTAAATTTCCTAATGTTAAAAGAGCAGGTTTATGTAAAAATTGGCTTGATTCAGAAGAAGGGCAAGCTCTAATTAAAAAGGAATTCAATTCTACTTCAAGATATGCCCGTTTACAACATATTCAAACATCAATGGCTGGAAATTTATTGTTTATACGATTCAAAACAACTACCGGTGATGCAATGGGGATGAATATGATTTCAAAAGGCGTAGAACACTGTTTGAACAAGATGGTGAAAGAATTTGACTGGGTTGATATGGAAATTGTTGCTATATCTGGTAACTATTGTACAGATAAAAAAGCAGCAGCTATAAATTGGATCGATGGTCGTGGTAAAAGTGTTGTTGCGGAAGCAATCATTCCCAAAAAAGTAGTTGAATCCGTCTTGAAAAGCAATGCTAAGAGCATGGTAGAGTTGAATATAAGCAAAAACCTTATAGGCTCCGCAATGGCCGGTTCCATTGGCGGCTTTAATGCTCATGCAGCAAATATTTTGACTGCATTATATATTGCATTAGGTCAGGATCCTGCACAAAATGTAGAAAGTTCCAACTGTATAACATTGATGAAAGAAACAGAAACTGGGGATTTAAGGATCTCGGTATCAATGCCATCTATTGAAGTAGGCACTATTGGTGGTGGTACTATCTTAGAGCCACAGTCAGCTATGTTAGATTTATTAGGTGTTCGTGGGCCACATCCAATGAATCCTGGTGAAAATTCAAGACAATTAGCCAGAATCGTGGCAGGTGCCGTTTTAGCAGGTGAATTATCACTTTGTGCTGCCCTAGCCGCTGGTCATTTAGTTAAGAGCCACATGAATTTGAACCGAAGTAAGGTTAATCTCAAAGATGTAGACACAGTGCGAGAGAAAAGTTCAACGTAAAAATCTCACAATTGCAGTTTGAAACTCTAAATTGTAAGAAATTACCATGCTTTAAAAACTAATTAATAGTTAATGGCCAATCTAATATTGTAACTATATCTTTCATTCTATTTATTTCTCTTTGCATTATTTATTATCTTTCATATGTTTTATTTATTCGATTCTTTTAAATTAGCATACTATTGAAATAATTACAAAACTACACTTAAAAGCCCTATTGGTATATTGTTTTAAGCTGAATCAACACTAGCAGTTCAGTTGAGCACTAACAAAATGAGCTTTTATCAAGTTAAACCAACTCACCACAACAACTTCTTGTTGTTCATTATTTTTTACAGTTTTCTTCTAGAAATCACAATGCAGCTTCATTATTTTCTATTACAGTTTGTAGCTCTTGCTAAGTATGTATAAATTCAAGAAAGCTTCAAGAGATCTGATGTAATAGAAAGATATTTAAATTCGAATGTATCCATAGAAAAAATGCTTAATAACCTCTCAAAACAGGGTTTTCTATAGAAAAAGTTGGTAATTTTTCTGATAACAGAGGAATCTTCTCACCTTGCGTCAGTTGAATGTATTTATTTACTTCCAGTTGATACAGAACGGCCCCCTCCCCCCCTTGAAGTGGTATTGAAAATGGTATTGAAAATGGTATTGAAAAAAAGTAAGATCTTTACATTTTGTTGGTTATTATTATCAAAAGATAATACTTATGTATTATTATGATAAACAAATGAAGTAAGAAACTTGACATTAATCATTGTAACTTCAAATTACACGATCTCTGTTAAAAGTTTTCATATCATCAATCATATATTATTACGTGATGTTGAGGAAATTTAATGTAAAATGCTCAATTGTGGCTACTAACAAGTAATAACTCTTCTGTTATAATCTAATCCACAAATATCGAATCCCTAATGATACAGGGATAGTTTCGATGATGGCCGAGATTGCGGTAGTTGGGGTAGACAAATCAAAATGTATTTAAACAGATGGTTTCTCTATATATTTATCTTAATTTATATAATCTTTGTTGTTGAACACACCCGAATATAAGATATATTTATATATATGCATATATCAAAGATAGTACCATAAACTTACTATTCTGATTTTGGTCAAATATTATCAATCGCAGTGAAGAACCATTTCTAAAACAGCCGTCAAAATGAGAGGAATTTATAATTATGAAAAACAATCAATTCTGAACAACGATCCCGGAATTCAAGGAGAGATTGAGATTAAAAGATTATAAGCAGTTTTGAGTTCGATTTATTTTGATTAACTATTTAAAAGTCTATATATGAAAATCCATTTGTCAAATAATAAGTAGTTTATTATCAATTACTTCAATAAATATCGAGCATTGTTTAGTTGAAGAATGAGAATATTTAACCATCTATGCATCTCGTCACGATCTATCTCTTCAATAGACTCTGAAATACCAGGTAAAATTGACGTATCAATACCAGTAAATTTATCAGAGGCAAAAACAGAATGCTTCAACCAGTTTCTATCCTTTAATCCATTTTTAGTAACAAATAGCCTATCTATTTGTTTTATTTTATCGTTAGCTCTTAGTAAATTTAAATATATTCTAATTTTTGTCATGAAAGACCAAATTGGATAATCCTGTTTACATTGTTTGGCCAGCAATTTATTATCTTTATCGAATTTGACACTCTCCTTTGAAGTTATCAGTTCCAATAGTCGCATTACTCTATCAGATAAATGATGTATTTCACGGTCATGTGGGAATGTTTTCATTAGCCTTTTTTGCAAAAAAATATACTTACCATAAATATTCTCAAAGTATGAATGAACTTTAAACATATTTAACTCATTTTCACTAACCATTAGTGTAACTAACCCAATAACTGAAGATAAGGTAGAATGTAATTTATAGTCAGGATCAACCCACTTCTCTAAAAAATTTATAGTGTCCATAGTAGAATGTAATGGATAGATGGCATCGCTAATATTATTTTGTTGAAAGCTTAATGATGCACTGGGGATACCTAAATGGTATTGAAATGCATTACAATCCGAATCTCCATGTAAGCTATATATTGTAGCATTAGTAGAATTTAGCCAAGATTCGAAAAGAGTTGTATCCTCTCGACCTTTAAAACTTGTATATTTAGCAGCATTGAAAATGACTTCCTTTAAAAGTGGATTAGCGCGACAATTGAACTGAGTACCTGTAATCACATTATCTAAATTGAGGTAGAGTAAAGCAGATTTGGTTAATTCCGATAAGTAATTTTCTACATATTCAGTGGAACCAATTAATCCATGATGTGTACCATCCCAACTTATTAGTCTGATAGGTCTTAAAGGTTTCCAACCGTGTTTGATTAAAGTACTAAATCCTTTTGCAATCTCTAACAAGATTATATTACTACTTGCAATTGATGCAGTACGATTTAGTCCCCAAGAATCCCGATGCGCTGCAATAATAGTTTCACCTTCAGCAAATATACCAGGAATATCAACAATGATATTATTAATGGGCAAAGTGGAATGATTTTGGTGTGTGGAAAGTTTTATTTGAACATCTGGATTGCTAGGTCCACTGGTATAACTAAAATCATCAATATTACCCTTTTCACCTATTTGTATACCAGTACCATTTAAATATTTCAAAATTCCTTTAATATCAGCAAAACTGACAGGAAGGGAAGGTATTCTCGGTATTTTCCCCACTGGCGAAATACGTTCAATATCACGATATTTAGATGGATAACCTGGAGTAGTTGGATCACCAGGTTCATCAGTGAAAAAATTAACTGTACCATGATTAATAAATTTCGAATTCCTAGCTGGCCCCATTGGATATTCTTCAAACCCATTTCTTTTAGTAATATGTCCATCATCTGCAGGATCATTGAAGAGAAGTGCGCTAATGGCTCCATATAATTCTGCATTTTTCAATTTTAAGCCTAAATTCAAATTACCATATTTAATGACATGAATCTTACCTTCAATGTCAATATCATTTTCTAAAAGATATTTGTAGTCAGCCAATGATCCATAATTTACATAGACAAACTGACCCGTGACATTACCATTGGGTGAATATAGATGATAACTTTTCATACCGTTTTCCGATTCAGTTAAACTTGCCTCAAATAAAGTATCGTTGGTATCCATACTTACCACTTGTAAACTGGAATCGATTGGTTCACTTAACCATGGGTAATATGTATCTGATATTGGATCAAACCCTAAATCTTTGAAATTTTGCAAAAGGTAATCATCTACACATCTATTAGTTTCACATTGTAAATATTCATGTAATTTTTCTTGAACAATACAACTATGTTTACTATTAGAACCAGAGTCTTCTTCAAAACGTACAGGTTCTTGCTGAGAATTAAGATAAATCCTATAAACTTCTGCGTTGGTTAGTCTGGAATTCACCCACCTTCTCATATCACGGGACAACGAAGTTCTGGGTGCAAAGAGAGCAATAAACCCCAAATAGATCAGCGTAGCACTTACAATCACCCAGATAAACTTTCTCTTGTCAAATCTTTTCTTAACGTCTTGTACAGTAGTGATCAATGAGTTGATTGTATTACTTCGAGGTCTCATAACAAACATATTTGGCTCTGAAGTTCTATTCGTATCATAGTTGTGGCTTTGGTTAGGGAGGAGAGACGCATGTTCATCAGTCATTTCATCTCATTCGATTACTTTGCTATTGAGAAAAGTCTTACTCTTTTCTAAAATAGTGAAATAAATTAAGAAAATATAAAAAATTTCTTATATATTAAAAAGAAGTATTAGCTGCTTTGAGAGGTGTTGTTCTGTATTGAACAATAGAAGTTCAGCAAGATCTTGTAATTTTATGATTATGGTGAGGTATGTTAAAAAAGTTGCAAAAATGAAACAGACAGGAATTGAACCTGCAACCTTTTGATTACAAATTTCCTAAAATCCAGAATTTAATTGGAGTCAAAAGCTCTACCATTGAGCCACTGCTTCATCTTGAAAGTTTGTTACCAAGGTGTTCCTTTACAACTCCAATTAAATAACAAATTCCCTAATAATCTAGTTAAACTCAACTGCAAGTATTGGAATATATGAGTAAACTGATACGATCCAGTATCAATCATATATTTGAGGTTGTTTGTTATAAAGAGATGTTGTTTCAATTTACCGGATTTTGTGAAAAATCTGCGATGACTTTGAAAAATGAAATATATTTTCATTTCAAAATATATATTCATTTTTATATACTTTTAATAGATCAAGAAGTTCCATTCATAATTCTATACGAGCAAACTATACCAGGAAACTGGTAGCTTCCACTACAAAAAATCGTAGATTCAATAAACTCTAACATGTTGAAATATGTGGTCAGAATGGTCACATATTCAATATTTGTAAAAATCGTAATTTTGGTACCCGGCCAAACGTGAAGTGAAGAAAATCTTGATAAAAGTTTTTCAAACCGAACAATTTTAATTATTATATTTTACATACCTTCTGCTGGAAATTCATGTCCTCTTTTGGATCTTAATGCTATGCCAGCTGCTGCAAAAATTGCTCCTTGATACCCCTTACGTACTCCTGAGGAAAATCATGTTACCTAGTTTTTCGTAGAAATAATTTCATATATATAGCTCGTGAAAATTCACACAGCAATTGTGAATACTAATCTATATAACCATCTTTCCATAATAAGAAACATCTAGATAGAAACCTACAGTAATACTATTTGTAATAATAAAAACTCAGAAGATTAATATGACTGACTTAACTAGGGAAATTGCTGCGATGAATTCAAGCGATCAAAAGTATTAAAGATGATAAAGTTATCAAAGTTGGTAAAGTTATTAAAGTTGTTAAAGTTATTCAAGATGATTCAAGATGATGATTAGATGATTAAACGTGCACGTACTTCGATAGTGGTGAATGATTCTTTCTGTGTTTTGGAGATGTAGGATCAAGGTTATTAGGTGGTGGTGCTTCATCATTTGGTAATTTTGGTTTGAACTCCCATTTTATTTGTTGCATGATTTCATAGCTACAATGTGAAATACTAATTAAAGAATAATGAAAGGTTCGATAAAGAAAGAAGAAGATATTTTGTGATCAACTATATCTGAAGTCAGGCTATTTGTTGGATTTATGAATTAGAGTTTGTTGAATCTACGATTTAGAGTTTTGAATTTTGTAGAAAGTTGTGACGTTGGGGGTTTATTTTTGACATGATTGTTGTTGAAGAAGCGGATTGCTTTTTCAAAAGTGATCGCTTAAATTCATACCAGCAATTTCTTTAGTTATGTCTGTCATGTTAATCTTCTGAGTATATATTATTGAAAATATAATTTACTATAGGTTATTTCTAGATGTTTCTTACTATAAAAATGGTGGTTATATAAGTTAGTATGCAAAATTGCTGTGTGAATTTTCACGAGCTATATATATGGAATAACTTCCATGAAGCGTAGGTAACATGATTTTTACCAGGATTCCGTAAATGGTATCAAGGCCCATTTTTTACAGTACTGGAATAACATTAAGATCCAAAAGGGGAACATTAATTTCCAGCACATTCATAGCATGTAGTAGTTATAAAAAGTATAGGCTTAGATCAAAAAAACATAAAATCACTATCATATTATTTGTTTTAAACTTTTATATACGAATGTTTTTGAATCGCCTTTTTAACAAGATATTTATAGCTCATCTTGACTGACTTTAAAAATGGCTCTTTTTTGCAATGCTTGCGCAAACACAACGGATATTGGCCAAATTGGTACATCACCTAGTATCCGAACACCTAAATACAAAGAACGTGAAGATAAACACAATTTCTGAATTAATTGGGAAAATTGATAAATATCAGCATCTTCTGACGTTGCAAATTTAATTTCCTCTAAATCATCTAAATCATCTAATGTACTCACATATCTATGTGTTTGTAATTGAAGAAATTCCAAATACGATTGCATGGTGTTTCCTTCAGGTATCAATGTGTTTTGAATCTTTCTCAAGGTTACAATGATCGAAAAGAAAATCATCTTGACTTTATTATCTAGTAGCAAGATATCGTTATTCTTAGCCATCGATTCTAATTTGAATAAATATTCTGATATCACAGATATACAAACAAACATGATTGTAATAGTGGTTATTGGTGTATGGTATCCACCTCCATTCTTACCTCTTTGGATTATCAAAGTCACAATGTTGATCCAACTATCCAAAATATAAATACACCACTCAGTTGTCTCCTGTAACGTATACCAATTATAACTCAAATCATCTAATGTCTTATTCATCATCTTCCAATCTTTCAACCAAATTCTATTCATAACATATGTTAAATCATGTCCACGTCTGATCTTAGCAAACAAATAGAGGGGTAAAACTAATCTTGCTACTGGATTACCATCAATTAAAGGAATAGTAGACTTATTAATATCCAAAATACCACCGTTCTTAAGATATAGCATTTCCCAATTAGTCATTAACACATCAATTTGTGGCAGGGCATTCAATTTCCAGTCCATTTCAATTTGGTCCCGAGTAATTTCTATGTTTTCACTTAATGCTTTTTCAACTCTGGCTATAATGTTTATCCTTTCTAACGTTATTCTCTCATGAATAGAAACGACCAATGACAATAATGTCAGTTTAGATATTTTAAAATTCTCCAGGAAAAATCTATCACCTTTCGTCAGGAAGATTAAGCAGTTTTCAAACGGTATACCACCATTCGCTAGAAAGATCAGTGAGAATTTTGAATCAATCACTATTTTTTTAGCTTTCAATATTTCATGCCAAGCATTTGCATCCTTTGCATTGAAAAGATCATCATGTGGAGTTGGGACACCACATCTAATGTCTACGGAATGTAAAAAGCATTGCAATCCAACTAATGAGGCGAAAAAATTCGAAATTAACAAAGCTGCATGACAAATTCTAATCCTTTGTTGGGCCATTAAGAAATAATGATAGTTTTTCAATATTTGTTCCTGATTGTCAAGCTGTCTCATAATAAACTCTTTCTTGTCAACAGGTTCATCAAGAAGTCCAAGGTTACACTTGGGTGCCGGTGGTTGCATGGTCGTTTCATATGGTAAATGGTAGTTGTACCTTTTAATTAGCTGAATTAACGTCATAAGATGCGTATTCATATTCTTCATAATTTTGGAATCATTATTGAAGATACCAAAAAATGCTTGTAAGATCATTGATTGAATAATCCATAATGTAGTGTCATCACTGTTGTGATCTAGAGATATTAGCTTTTTCTTAACTTGTAAATTTGAGATCATGAATAATAGCTTTGAATGCGAGGAATGGAAATCATAAAGTGCACCCACCATTGCCATTGAGATTAAAAGTGGATAATTTTCTTCCGAAGGAACAATTGACGGAACATGAATAAAGGGAATAAATCTAGCAAATTCAAATTCAAATAAATTGATATAGTTGTTTAGTTGATGAAGACTTGGAAAATACTCATCATTAAGACAATTATCTCTAATTATGAAATCTCTCAGGTTGGTATCATAAAAGCTGTAATTGCTATACCTGAAACCTAGTGTTGTACTGATAATAAATGATGATGGATCCTTACTGTACTGTCTTTGCTCTGTAGTATTTCCATCTGAATTAGTAGAGTGTGAATTAATAGTTGACGCTGTTTTAAGGTCAATACCTGGTGAAACATGATTTCTCGTTCCTTCAAACGGTGGAGGAATGCTTTTCATTTGCTCTTCCAAATTCATCTGTACTGTAGAATGCGTAGGATTGTTATATTCACCTTTAAAGGAACCCGTGGTTGACGAATTTTGCGATGGGTTTCTTTTTTTCACATTGATTTCAATGCCAGCTTCGCCATCAGATTCAGAACTTTCTTCGTCATCATTCTCACCAAACAGCTTTCTCTTTTCTTTTATTCTCATTTTATGAATATCAACTTGTCTTGAAGTTAGAAAATTTGAGATGTTATTGGGTTGTTTATGTACTTTTATTTTTTTCTTAGTGATCTTATTTGCTGTTGGACTAATATCAATGGAATGGTTTGCATATTCCGGATGGTGTGTATAACTAGTGCTGCTGTAAATGCCAAGTGCTTCATTATCATAATTATCAATATTATTTTCTACGTTCCCATTATTTGTTAGATCATTTGAGACAACTGATGACCTTGAAGAAGCACTTGGTGATGTAGACGGCCAAAAACCAATATCATTGATGTTACTAGTTTTGACCTTGAAGTTATTGAAGTTATTATTATCAGCCGGGCTTGGAATTCTATAGTGGTCAGCATTATTGTGATTCACATGTTGTCCATTGCTTGCAAAATGATTGTCATTAACAGCAGTGCCATGATTCGCAACAAATTTTTCAATCCATTGACTGCTTACCGTTTGATAATCCATGCTGTTCACGTTATAGTTGTTGATATTATCCATAATATTGCTAAAATTCTTATTACTTGAGCTGTGTTGTTGTGGGCCTAAAGTATTCAATAATGAGGATGGTGTGATAAGAGAGTTTTTATTAGAAAAGAAGCTTTGTTCTTTCGCATTAACGTTATTCTTATCAGGTATAATATTACCAGTGATACACTCCATTCCATTGTTACTATTATTGTTTGTATAGGGCTTGTTATTATTTCTACCAAAAGTTGAAAGAGTTGAATTTTTCCTTAATAGCGGCTGCGGCGGTGGGAACTCAGCAATTTGGCTATCAATATTTTGATAAGGATTTAACATAACATTACGATTTTTCTTCCTAGTGATTTCACTATTGCTGTAAGTGTGGTCAATGTTATTTTTTGTATCATGACTTAATTTTGCATTATCAGTATTTATATTAGTAGCCTTATTTAAAGGACCGTGTGCAGTATTATTAACTGTATTATTTGAGGTTAATAAAATTTTCGAAAATTGCCTTCTTTCTAACGAAGCCTTTGTTTTGGGTGCCATGGTTAACATATCTGTAAATGATGGCAAATTTGATAGTAGCAAAAAATTCGAACTCAAGTTTCTTGAGTTCATTGAATATTTGGTATCAGTAATGTTATGATGGGAATCTTCAACAGTAGAGTTTTCCTGCATGGTAATTGGGTGGGATTTAGTTCTTGAAGTATCATAAGCTAACTTATTTTTAACATCATTACTAGGATCTATTGTTGTTTTTCCAGCCAAATCAATTGAATTATCCAGTTGAGGCAAATAATTTGCTGGTACAGCATCTGGGTTTGTTAGGTTCTTATTACTAGCTGTAACATAATTTTGTGAACTCAAAGCGTTGGTGTTATCATCATTTAAAGTTGGACCGATTAGATCACTTACGCCGTTCAAAGTATCATTGATACTATCCGGTAATTTAACATCTTCATGAACAAAACCCCCCCACTGATTACTGTGAAGTAGTTTATCATCAATATTATCAGCGATAGTAGGTGCTGGTAAAAGTAAATTTTCCAAATCGAGAAAACTCATGTCATTTATCTTATTGAACAATTGTTTAGAGTTTAATTGAGGAGTGGAAAAGCCTACATCATTAGGCACTGCATCATCCAAGAGATCATTAGGAGAGGTTAAAGGTGGGTTAATTGGAAGATTTGTATCCAGTATGGTTTTATTCGTTGAGTCGTTCATATTTACGTCATTACTTGCATTGGTAGCAGTAATTTTTTTAGTATTATTACTGTTAGTCTTTGTAGTGGTATAAGAATGTGAGTTTGCCGCTGAGAATGAAAACCTCCTTCTTTTATAGCTTGCCTGAGGTAAAATGAATTCATTATTATTATTATTAATTATATTATTGCTGATATTATCTATAATATCTTTGGATATGATGGTGTCTTTATTACCATTAATGATCACAACATTTGCATTTTTCTTATCGATTAAAGAGTTTGCGGTAGTAGGTGGAACTATTCTGATCGATTTGTTTTTCTTCCTTCCGTTACTATTATCATTTGATTGTTTTACAAAATTATTATTTGGATCATTATTTGTAATCTTTGGTTTAACAAAATTATTAGTACCAGGATTATCAAATGACAAATTTTCATTATTAATATTTATGTTTGTTACAATATTTTTGGAATTCAACGTAGCAACACCATTCTTGTTTACTAAATCCTTATGAACGTTGCCTTGATGTCTTACCACCAAATCCTTTCTTGAGAAACATCTACCACAAAAGATACACATGAACGGTTTTTCCCTTGTATGCGACCTCTTATGTCTTTTCAAATGTTCCATTCGAACAAACCCTCGTGTACATATGTTGCAAATATGTGGTCTAGGTTTATCTGTCTTTATCAATCTTGAATTTTTAGGAATTGGTACTTCATTAGTGTCCATACCGATAACAATCGAGTTTTGCATGTATACTTTTCTATCTTTTCTATATGACTCCAGTCAGAAACTGGTTGGTTGTACAAATACAAAACAAGAGGAAAAAGAAACAAACCTTAATTTTTCATAGTTTTTAATTTTTTCAAGATCTGAACCCTTGAAGGTAAAATCGTTCGAGTAGCAAACGAAAATGTCGAGGAACAAACGTTCTAAATGGGTGTATTAACCCGAGAAAGAAGGATCTCTGTGCTTGAGTGGGACCTACAAGTAAACCCTAGGTGTACGCATTATGTAGCAATAGACGTAATATTACAAGAGGCAGCAGAGGGGAAGTGACACACCCCGCTGTCTCTCATTAAAGAGAATGCAGCCCATTTATCTCAAAACGCTCTAAATCTTTCGAGAGTTTCCTTCAAAGATCGGAAAAGAAATACCAAGCCCTAAACAAAAAATTAAATCACCCGGACATAGGGTTTCTGGTAGTATAAAAAGAACCGCGTAAAATTTTTCTTTCTCTTTTTGTTGTTCTTATTCAGTTTAAGAAAAGTATTAACTTTGTCCAAAAGTTTCCCCTGTAATAGACAGTACAAGGGTAAAGGTAACTTCTTCTACTTTACCAGTTTGTGATACACAGGTGGATAAATTAATGCTTTTTTCATCTTAATAAGAACTTAAATGGATAGTTGGATTTTATGCCAATGAGGAAATTTGAGTGTCAGTGGATGAATACATTTTTCTTTTTCTTTATATAATATGTTTTTACTATATTGTAATCTTGTAAATTTTGGTTGGTGCTAGTAACGGTTTGTATAGAATCTCGTTTTCAACGATATCTTTGATGGTTGGATCTATACTTGAATCATTTATACATTGGATGTTGAAATTAAATTCAGCACAAATCTGTTGAAATTTCAGATCAGTGTCAACATTTCTAATTGTACTACAAATTAGTGCAAATTTGCAAGTATCCTGTGATAGTATTGCTTTTAAAGTTTCGCATAGTATGCGGAATAATGTATGATCGTAAACAATATCTGCACCAATAATATAATTAATATTTGATGGGATGACACCATCGTGTTCTTGCTTTCCCCAACTTAGTTTCAATAAATTAATTTGCCTCTGGTTAACTTTATTTTCTATAATATTTGATTTAATCGTATGATTTACAATCTTGGCATCACCGTCAGTGATGAAAAGATGAGTGGATTCATCTGATGAAAATAGTTTGGATAAGTAAATCGATGTCATACCCGTGCCGGCACCCAATTCTAGCCAGTTACCAGCCAGAGTACTGAGATAAGATTTATGCATTTGTAAATACTTACATAAGTAAATAGATGCTTCCCATGTACGAAATCCTGTAGTACTTGTTTCAGCGATTAAATTAGGTTTCTCTAAAATAATAACTTTATCTTTGTCAGAGTTACTTATTCTATAAGTAATTTTGTCTACTTTCTGTTCTTGGACCATTGTTTGAGAATCTGTATCTTTCAACAAGGGTAAATACAAGTCGTAAATCCAGTCAATGAGGTATTTTTCAATGGGTGTATCCAATATACATCTTTGAATAAACAATTTGACATAATTAGGGTTATATTTTTGACATTCTATAAGATTTTGATACAAGATGATACCATTATCTGAATTTCCTTGACTGAAAAGAGCTACTGGGATGTCAATACTGCTGGGGACACATCTTTGTTCTAACTGTCTGAGCAATTTCTCCATCACCGCTGCGTACTTCACCTACAACTCACCACGTATAGCTACTACACTAAGTAAAACTGGTTGTTCTGTTATTTTTTCACCAATTCGGCCGATTTTCAAACAATTTACAATCTAACTTCCAGCCAGCCGATGTGTGCACTGAAGATGATCTTCGCCCTGCAGGGCCACTAATTGAACACTTGGCGTTTTTACGTGGAACTGCAAGTTGCCTACTCGGCTTACGGAAGGTGTTCCGGTTTCACTTTCCTGGAATTCTAGTTTCCACGTACTGGCACATATATACTGCCTGCATGTACAAAATCTCTCAATCTTGATTAAAAAATTAGCTCATCCTGTAGTGTTTCTAGATGATTCTTTTTCCCTTTAGCTGGACCAATCCGGAAGAATTTCAGTTCTTTTCTTGGCAGGTTTCGATAGTATCTATAGGGTGGATTTGTGTTTGCATTATGCTCTTGCAAAACTGCGCAAACAATCCACACAAAACCCTTTACATACATATATATATATCACTTACATAGCCTCAGATATCCGTACCCCACTGACAGAATCCACAACAACACCTGGCACTCACCCTACAAAGAAAGATCCACATACAACAGCTGATTATATA
Source organism: Grigorovia transvaalensis (assembly GCA_003708445.3). NCBI lineage: Eukaryota > Fungi > Ascomycota > Saccharomycetes > Saccharomycetales > Saccharomycetaceae > Grigorovia > Grigorovia transvaalensis. The sequence continues at coordinate 69,162 of PPXN03000031.1, read as the reverse complement.
AAAAAATTACAGGAAAAAATAATAAGTACTATTATTTAATATACAAAGACACAATGCAGAAGTTCTTACCCGTTATTGTGTTGTTGTCGTCACTATGGTACTACTACAAATATCGTACCGTTACGACAGATGTACAAATAGACACTACAAGATTGAAAATTGAATCATTGATCTTGGATAGTTGGTCCTCATATAAGAAAAATGCATTTGGTTATGATATCTTTGCACCTGGTGAACCAGATAATTCTGAAAACATGACAAGAACGGGACAGCCCTTGGGGTGGATGATTATTGACTCATTGGACACGCTAAGTATCTTATATAAGAATACTGAATCTGAAATTCAAAAGGAAGCAATTCTTAAAGAACTGATAGATATTACCAATTGGTGTGATAATGTCTTGGATTATGATATAGATACTGAAGTTAACTTGTTTGAAACAACAATTAGAATGCTTGGTGGGTTATTGTCTGGTTATCATTTCACTCAGGATATTGAACAGATCGATTCACAAGTTTTTTTAAATAAAGCAATTGATTTAGCGGATAGATTATCTAAAGTTTTCATCAACAATAGTGAGTTCGATAATGAAAAGTTTGTTATACCATACTCGAGTATCAACTTAGCCAATGGTGAGAAAAGGAAAAATCTTTGGGATGCTGGTTCTTCCTCGACTGCTGAATTTACAACTTTACAGTTAGAATTTAAATATTTATCATACTTAACTGGTAATCAAACGTATTGGTCATTAGTAGAGTCTGTGTATCCCGTCCTATATGAAGCCAATGATCTTTTATCCCCAGATACTTGGGATAGCTTGGTACCAATCTTCACTAACCCAACAAATGGTAAATTTTACGGTAACAATATAAGATTTGGATCTCGTGGTGATACATTTTATGAGTATTTATTAAAACAATTCTTACTCACTGGTGATTTATTTTATTATAAATTATATCGTAGAGCCATGGATGGTATGAAGAAAAACTTATTAAGACGTCATGCTACTCCAAATAAATTAACTTATATTGCGGAAAGACCACACGGATTGAATGGAGAACTGTCATCGAAGATGGATCATTTAGTTTGTTTCATGGGTGGATTATTAGCCATGGGTGCTACACATGGTTATCCCATAAGTATTGCTCAAAATTCTACTTGGTGGGATAATGATCATGCTGATGATTGGATCTTGGCTCAAGAAATTACACATACTTGTTACCAAATGTATCATCAGATACCAGCTGGATTATCACCAGAGATTGTGGTGTTTAATGACCCCGCGGCACATGAAATGAATGAAATACATAAGTCGTGGTGGTTATCTAAGGATCATGATTTTTTCGTGAAACCATTGGATGCACATAATTTACAAAGACCAGAAACCGTAGAATCTATAATGTACCTATACCATTTAACTAACGATACTAAATATCGTATGTGGGGTGAAGAAATTGTTAATAGTTTTATGACCAATAGTTGTATCCATTGCGATGATCCTAACGAAAGAAGTTATGTCTCGTTAGATAATGTCATCAATTTACCCACAAGGAAAAGAGATAATATGGAAAGTTTCTGGTTAGCGGAAACTTTAAAATACTTGCATTTGTTGTTCCAAGATAACGTTGATCTAACCAAGATTGTTTTCAATACAGAAGCACACCCGCTCCCCGTGCTTGATGCTTCGACTTTGAATAAAATGAATTTAACTGCCACTTGGTCCATTGATATTAAATGATCACCGAAATCGAATGGATCGCTAAAGAGGAGGTTGCTTATAAATAAGTATAATGATTATGTTTTACATGTATATATGTATAGATAGATACTAGATTTGAGGAATATATATATGTAGATATGGTTGGGGGCCCGTCAAAGTGCCGGGTCCGATATGATACTTGCCATAGCTCTTACTATGTCGCCATGGTATCGTATCAGTGTAGTCTTTGCAATGTCGTATGACACCTCTGTCTCCCGCATTATGGTTTGAACATCTTCTTCGTTGACGATATTCTGTGGGTCAATCTCTTCGAACATGTTCAATTCCACAGACTGACGTGCCTGGTTCTGTGCCAATGCCAGTTTCTGCGTGAAATTGTCCACTCTCACGGCACCAAAGACTACATACTGGCCCGTGGGAGTACGGTACACGTCCGGTGACTCCACCGTCAAGATCTGGTTATCGTTGCAACGCAGAGACACCCTGACTATACCGCTCACCCTTTTCAAACCTAACCGACCAAATTCCTGCCTCGCTAGCTGCTCGTTGCCCGCCAAGAGAGCCTCTTCCTGTGTGTCTGTGCTCATCGATGCCCTCTGCGCTTTCTCGAAGAATCAAAAATGAAAAAAACTGAAAAAAATCGATGAGTTGCGTTTTAACAACAACAAAAAGAATAGAATAGAATACAGCATACGAGTCTCACTATGGACGTACCGCAACTGTTGCAATGTTTTGCCGCAACGTTGGAATTTGATGCTACCGCAAGACACAACGCAGAGTCGCTTTTGAAGGAAATATCGAAAAATCCTGGGTTTTTAGGCGCTTGTTTGGATATTATCGGTTCTAATGATCCAGCAAATCCTATCCCTGACAACATCAAGATGTCTGCCTCTTTGTATTTTAAGAACAAAGTGGTCTATGGCTGGAATAGCGAATCGGGATACATTAAGAACGAAATGCTTGGATTGACGGTAGATATCGATGAAAAACCCGTGGTGAAAGATATGCTAGTTCAAACTATGTGTAATTGTGCTAAGGATTCACCAAATTGTATGAAGATTTTACAATCTGCTCTCACTGTGATCATTAGTGAAGATTACCCTAGGGGTAAATGGGAAACACTTTTACCCAAATCTATAGAGTTAATCTCACAAGGTGACATCAATTTATCTCATGTCGGGCTCATTTGTCTTGCTGAAATCTTTAGAACTTATAGATGGAAGGAAAATGACTCTAGACAAGAATCTGAATTGCTCATTTTGAACTATTTCCCGAGTTTATTACAATTCGCCAATGAAAATCTTCTACAAGATGGTAATAACGTTGAAAATGCTAAGATTGGTGAATTATTGAAATTGATCGTCAAGATTTATAAATTTATCACTTATCATGATTTACCCTTTATTTTACAACGCAATGATTTTTTCATACCTTGGGCAAACCTTTTTGTGAAAATTATTCAATTACCTATACCTCAATCATTATATTCAAATGGTAGTGATAAAAGTGATTGGAAAAATAATCCATGGATTAAATGTAAGAAATGGTCATACGCTAATTTATATAAATTATTTCAAAGATATGCGTCTTCAAGTTTATCACGTAAATTTGAATACACTGATTTTAAAAATCTTTACGTGAACGATTTTTTACCACAATTTTTACAATTATTATTTGAACAAATTGAACAGTGGGGAAATCAAAATTTATGGTTGAGTAACGAATCAATTTATTACATTCTGTCATTTTTTGAACAATGTGCCACTCAAAAGAAAATTTGGCCTGTTATTGCACCACATCACAATACTATCTTAAGACACGTCATTTTCCCATTATTAACCATGAACGAGGAAACTTTGGACATCTTCGAAAATGATCCACAAGAATATATTCATAGATATTTGGAATATTGGGATAATGATTATTCACCAGATTTAGCTGCTTGTGCTTTATCTATCACCATTGCCAACAAACATACTAAAACCACGATTCAACCCACTATGGAATTCATTTTAGAAATCTTGCAAAATAACACCACTAATGGTATCAACAATATCACATTGGAAAATGCAGTGAAAATTGAATCTGCTTTGAAGATTATGTCCAATATCTTGGATATACTATTACGTGAGAATTCACCATATATTCAAGATATCGAAAAATTATTGAAAACTTTTGTGTTCCCTCTTTTCCATTCTCAGTTTGGGTTCTTAAAATCTCGTACTTGCGAAATTTGCTCTAAATTGGGGTTGCATGAATTCCAAGACACGAAATGTATAGAAACAATTCTTGAAGGGATCATGATCTGTTTAAATGATTCATCGAATTGTTATTTACCCATCAATTTATCCGCATCCCTAGCATTACAAGTCTTTATCGAAACACCATTTTTCAAAAAATCTTTAACTGATTCTGTGGTACCCATTATGCAAAAATTATTGGCCTTATCAAATGAGTTTGAATCAGATTCTATATCTGGTGTCATGCAAGATTTTGTGGAACAATTTGCAGAACAATTACAACCATTTGGTGTTGAGCTAATGACTTCTTTAGTACAGCAATTTTTAAAACTGGCCATTGATTTAAATGAAGCTGCTAATATTGATCCATCAAATTTTAATAACCCTAATGATATCCCAGACGAAAGTGATAAACAAATGGCCGCATTAGGTATATTGTCCACCATGATCTCCATCTTGTTATCATTTGAAAATTCTATTGAAATAGTGAAAAAATTAGAACAATCTTTCTATCCAGCTGCTGAATTCATCCTAAAGAATGATTTGGAAGATTTTTATAGAGAATTAAGTGAATTTTTGGAAAACTCCACTTTCCTATTGAGAGAAGTTTCACCAATTACTTGGAAAATTTTAGAATTAGTAGGTGAAAATAATTCAAAAGAGGACAGTATGATTAGTTTCTATATTGAAGATTTTATGTTAATGCTTAATAATATTATCGTATATGGCAGTGAAGAATTAAAGAAGAATGGGTTCTATTCTAGAATCATCTTTGACATTTATCAGAAATATAATATCGATGAAGATACCTCCTTAGATGAGCTAGTGATTATTTTTGACTTGTCACAAAAATTGATACTCTCCCTGGATAATAATTTGCCTCATACTATGAGAGAAATTTTCTTGAGAGATTCTTTGAAGGCCATCTTAGTGGAAAGAACTGAATTGAAAAAAAATATTGTATTCAATGTGACATCATTCAATGTTATCCTAGCCAGTATCACCACGGAACCACTTTTAACTTTACAATATTTACAACAAAATAATGGTTTGAAACTATTTTTAGAGACTTGGCTCACATTCAATTTACCAAATTTTACAAGAGTTTACGATATTAAATTATCAGCAATGGCAATCTTAAGTGTATTAACACATATGACACCAGAACAATACCAAGAACTATCTCTGGACGCTAATATTGTCTCACAATTTGGTTTACAATTACTAACTTTGATGGAAAAGTATCCAAAGGCAGAAGAAGAATTGAAAGAAAAACGTAAAGAATATACTGGTGATTCTGCAATGGGGCTTGCCACTATTAATGGTGGTAAGAATGACAATACTTGGACCATTGATGTGGAAGATGAGCAAGACGCCGAGGAGGATGATGAAGAAGATTTCGAAGCACTATTGTCTAGTTTAAAGAAGGATAACGGTATCGAATTTGCAGAAGGCTACGAAGGTGAAAATTTCGATGACTTGGAGGAAGATCCATTGACCAAATCCATACTTGAAGACCTTAACATGTACCAGATGGTCAGAGACTCCATCAATCATTTGCAACAGTCCCCAGTGTACCCGCAAATCAGTGCCCAGTGGACCCCAGAAAAGCAACAACTTTTACAGCAGATAATGCACATGTAACATATATAACCATACCAACCTCGAACGAATACAAAAGTCCATAATAAAAATACAAATTTGGCAGGTTTTGTAGCATTTTGCTTATTATCCAAACTGTGCGGGTAAATTGAAAATTTTCTCAAACGGAAAAAAGATGAATTTTTCACCTCATCGCAAAATTTAAACTCATCGATTGACGGTTAATTGCTAATTTGGCTCAGAGACACTGGTGTGGTATGGAGACTTTCACTAATTTTACACAGAACGCCTCTAAGTTTGCATTCAAGAATGGACTGAATCAAAAGACCACAATCGATATCTATCCTTTGGATCCTTCAAACCATTTCAAGGTCAACAGTTCTATAGTCAATCATATTGATTACGAGACTAACGGCTTCAAAATTGATGATTTAAAATTTACAGGTTGGTGTATAGCGTCTACCATACAAAATAAGAGGAAAAATAGAGACGAAAATGACGAAGAAGATATAGAAATTACAGATGAAACAGCTAATAAGACACTGGAAAATTTTTATGTTAATGTCTTTGCACAAGGTGAAATTGTCACTTACTCATCAAATGGTAAAGATATTGTCAATTTGATTCGTAATAAGAAGGAAATTTTAGGTATATGTACCGTGGATGATGAAATTTGGACTTTAGATGAAGATAAATGTGTTAAGATTTATCAGTACAATATTGTTAAACCAAAGAAAACTTTCACTTTAATTGATGGTAAAGCAGATGATATTATAAACTTCCAACTATTTAAACAAAATGACAATTCAAGAGTGATTAGTATAATAACAGAAAACGTGGTATATTTAATTGATCCTACAAAGAGAAGACCAAATACAATTGCCAAATTTGATATCAGCAATTCCAAACTGACTGATATGACCACTGATTTAGCTAAATTTTTAGTTACTGATACTGGAAGGGTAAAACTTTATGAAATTGGTACCAATAATTTGATTAAATCTTGGGAATTGAGTCTAACTAAGATTAAATTTATCAATAACGAATTATTTTGTGCACTAGATCAAGATGGTGTGATACAAATATTCAATACTACGGATTTGGAACCAATTTGTGAAATAAAAGCTGTGGATACCAAATGTCTTGATTTTGTCATTCTACCAGAAGAAGAAAATAATAATAGGATAGTTATTGCTTGGTTAAACGTAAATGAACCGAATTTTAAACTTTTAACGATTGACAATATAATTGGTAACAAAGAGATTACTATCAATGAAGAAATTGTGGACGATAAACCAATGGAAGAAGATAAAATTATAGAAAATCATAATCAACATGACGATACAAATCTAATTGGAGGTGCTGTCGCCTCGGAAAATAGAAGCACCAAGAAGAAGATAAGTAGCAAAGAGAAAAATGAAATTGTTAATCAGTTGACTGATCTTTTACAAATCGAATCACAAGAAGAGGCAATTATTGCTAATATTACATTAGACACTGCTTGGAACGAACCCAAAATTATTTGGTTTATAAATAATAAATTAACCCATGAGGATACAACAAATTATATGTTTCAAACTCTTATAGATCAATTACAATCAAATATTTGGCATGATACTAAAATTTTGAATCAATGGTTTAAATGGTTAATCACTTTGAAGAATTTACCCCATGCATTCAGATATAATAAGAAAGAGAAGAAGCAATTGAGACATTTTAAGACATCATTGAAGACTGCCAAGAATTCTGTGCCCGTACTGCTTGGTATACAAGGTAAATTAGAATTATTAGTCAAGCAAAACGAATTAAGGGAACAATTAAATCAACTAGATTTAACGCAAGAAAATGAAGTTGAAGAAGAGGAAAGTGTTGTATATGTAGATGGTGAAAATGATGTTTTTGTAGATGCACATATGTAACATATAGAATAGTAGTTCTGTATAAAGCTGAAAGATATTATTATAAAATTTAATGCCAATGAGGATTCATTTTCCAACCCAATTGGAGGCACAGGCACAACCACCTCTTCGAAACGTTTTAATATTTCTTTTTTCGATGCAGCTAATATAAAAAAAGAAAGAAAAAAAAATAGAAACATTGATCTGATGACCCCACATTAATAAAAAGAAAATGAAAAATGAAAAAAAAAAGTTTCGAACCTCGATGTATTTTTATTCAATCTGGAGGTTTTGTGGTACTCTGAGATATAACCTATTTACTTCATTCCATCCCAGATTGTGAGATTTCCAATAAAAATGTCTAACAAGGTCTATATTTCATATAACCATATTCATAAATTATGTCAACAAACAGCTAAAGATATTCTAGCGAAAGGTGAAAGACCAGATATTATTATTGGTATATCTGGGGGTGGATTAATCCCCGCTAGAATCATTAGATCGTTTTTGAAGAGTAAAGGTGAGAAAAACATCCCGATTCAAGCCATTGGTCTTTCCCTATATGAAACTTTGAAAAATGGTGAAGAAGTTATGGGTAAAGAAGTCATTAGGACCCAATGGTTAGATTTCAGCGCCCTAGAGTCTAATCTTGATTCATTAATTGGTAAGAAAATTTTGATTATTGATGAAGTGGATGATACAAGAACCACATTGCATTATGCAGTGAATGAATTATTGAAAGAGATCAAAGAGCAACAAGTTAGATTGAATAGATTAGATGTTGAGACACAATTATCTGTATTTGTGATTCATAATAAGGATAAACCAAAGAAGGCTGAAATACCTGATGAAATGTTGCAAAACGGTGGTTCATATATTGCGGCAGAAACTGTACCAGATAGTTGGTTAGTGTATCCCTGGGATGCAGATGATATTGATAAACATACTGAATTAGCAAAACTGCAAGGTAATGATTGATAAAAGTTTTGTAAAAAAAGTATTTATTTTATCTCTAATATATTATATATATATATATACATATGTATATGATTATAGTGGACGTGGGCATTTTCAGAATAAGTTTGATTACCTTATTTTTTCTTGCATTTCAATCATTTGTTGTACTTGTTGTTGTAACATTTCTTTCAAATCATCTACATCATTTTGTAATTCTTCTGTACGTTCAGTTTTTTCACCCAATAATTGTAAAGAAGTTTCTAACTGTAATTGTAATTGTTCCACTTGAGCCATCAGTTCATTATTTTTAGTTTTAATGTTACCCACGGATTCATTTTCCTCCACTAATTTCAATAATTCCTCGTTAGTGGAATCCTTTTCTGATTTTAATCTATCATAAGATTTTTGTAAAGTGATTAATTCAGCTTCCATTCTTCTTAATTCAGCACCAAGTCGACTCACTAATTGTGTATTGATTAAATTATTATTACTGGTATTATTATTATTATTAATTGTATTGGTATTGTTTATTTTTGAATTATCTTGGAAAGTTTCCTGTGGTAAGATTGAAGGTGATTGATGTAAATGGAATGAATTAACTCTACTATAGTTTAAAACCGATGCAGAACTATTTCTCTTGTTCAATAAAGCCTCCAATGCCTTCTCATCTTCAGAATTTTCATTTAATAAATTATTTAATAGTAAACTACTTTGACGTGAATTTTTGAATGATGATGAGTTTTTATTAATTGGAGTACTAATTAATTCATCGTGGAAAGAATTTGAATATTCTAATAATTCTTCATTAGTGGGACTACCTTCTATGGTACTTAGTGGATCATCTACATCATCATTTAATAGAAGATGAGATTGTTTTATTGGAGATTCAGGTTGAAATTTCCATTCATTTTCGAATTTTTGAATGATATCATGTTGTGGTTTAATATCATTACTATCATCATCTAAATCACTATTGTTATTATTATTACTATTTTCTAAGGTTTGGAAAGTGGAAGCTTTATTCAGGATTGTTGGTGTTTTCACATCTATACTTTGATTTAGTTGTTTCTTTAAAAGAGAATATTTTTTCTTCAAGATTTGATAATCATCTTTAATATCGATAAGAGATGTGTTTAATTTATTATTTTCAGAAGTTAATTTATCCAACATGTTAATTTTTGCATTATTTTCACTTTGTAGATCATTAACATTTTGCTTTAACATTTTGATCAAATTTTTATTTTCATCCTGTTCTTTGGTCAAAGATTTAATCTTTGTGGAGTAATTATCTGATTGATTAGTCAAATCAGTTAATTTACCATTTAGAGCAAACTCTATACTAGACCAATTAGCCTTGCTTGAGTTTAGTTGGTTTTGTAAGTTAGAATATTGTTCCTCTTGGAGAGATAATTTTTTCTTTAGATCTGAGATAAGTTCATCATTTTCCATGTTGTAGACGAGGGTACTATCTCTATTAGTGTTTGTTGGATCATCCATAGTGTTGTTCTGTTTAATCTCTAATTCTATTCTTAATTGTTCCAATTTCGATTCTAAGTTAGTTATTTCGATTCTATTAGTTTCCTTCAAAGATTCATTTTCTCTTATATAATCTTGTCTTTGAGCATGTAATTTATCATTTAAGGTTTGAATAGTCAATTCTAGTTTATTAATGGAATCCTTTAAAGATTCCACTTCATTATTTCTTTCTGATAAATTATCTTTCAATGATTGGAAATCTTGTAATTTAATATTATATTCATTTAATTTTTTTTGCAAATCGTTTAATTTGGTATTTTGTTCAGTGATAACATTATCCTTCCCATTTAATTGTAATTTAATTGAATTATTTTCTGTTTTAAATTTATCTAATTCAATTTGTAATTTATTAAAATCTTTCATAGTGTTATCAAAATTTTTTTGTAAAAAATTTGAATCAATTTTCAATTGAGCAATTATATTATCTTTTTCACGAACCAATTTCATTAAACTCGAATCGTCGTTAGTGTTAGTGGTGGTAGAATCTTTATCTGAGTCCAATTTTTTGTCCATATTACTGTTATTATTATTATTATCGTTATTAGTATCAGTTGTACCACTTAATTTGTTCCATTGTTGAATCAAATCTGATAATTTGGGTCTCCATTGACCCAAGAGAACATCTTTATCCAGATTCTGATAATCAACAGGCAGCAATTGAGACCAAATTTCATGGAATTTAGCATCTAAATCTAAATTAATATCATCATTATCATTATCTTGAGATTCTATAGTAGGGATTGCCACGGCAGAGGGACTCATAGAAGAAGAAGCATTAGGGGTCGCCAGTTTCTTCTTCGACTTCTTGTTGGCCTTGGTGGCCAATGATAGTCTTTCCTCCAGGGAAAGTTTCTTGGACATAGCCCTAACCAAAAAAGATGTGTGTGCAGTTTATTGTATTATTACTTACATTGAATGGAAAATTCAGCTTTTTCCGTTTTTTGCGGATCGTTTCGTTTTTCCTTCTAGAGGTCCGCCAGGCTGGCGAGGGGCTCCTCCAGGGACGTTGGAAGGACGTGGCCCGCGGAGTCCTGCCTGGCCCACTGGTTCCGCAGCAGGAACCGCAGAAGACACGCGGTGTCCGGCTGCGCAACGAACTCGTCACGGTGCGGTGGTGGACCTCCGGGCTGACCGTCCTCCCCTGCAACGAGTCTGCGGAGAAGTGATTCCGCACGGGGGGTGAGCCTACCGCTGCCACCCAGGGCGCTGGACTGCACCGTCTGGAGAAACTCCTTCCACAGCGTTTCGTTCTCCCGGCTGAGTTCCCCCACGGTCTCTTCCAGATCCTCCCCGCGGGTCCGCGTAGCGTCTCTGCCTGGCGCTCCGCCTGTGGCTCTACCTCTACCCACTGCTCGCAGCTTCGAAGCAAACTCATCGTTGTACGCCTCCATGGCGGTAGCCCTGTCTGAGAGGTGCTCAATCAGCGAGTCCAACGCTGCAAGGGCCTGAGTGGTGGTCTCACTACGCTCTAACAAAGAGACGTGACACAACGTTAACCCCACGGGGTCGCTTCTCTCGGGAGAACACACGGGAGTCCCAGCAAATTTACGCCAAGATTCGTCTTCATCATCTTGTGGGGCAGTCGAGTCCTTCTCACCCGTGGGGAGGTTGGTATAAAGCGGCCGATGAGCTAATTTGTTCAGTTTGTCAGAGACATTATCTTTCTTTGTGGTTTCCAAATAATGAGCCACACGCACAAGAGAGTCATTGTTCTTGTCGATGTGCAACTGTAACGTCTTGAGGTACTGCTCGATCTGGTCCATCTTGCCAAAGAACGTCTCGATGAGTTGGGTTTCTGGTTTGTTTACTTTTAACATTTTTTTTTCACATTTCGAGTTTCTCTCTACTGGATACCTACACTGCCTCTTGCCACAACTGTGATGGGTACGACTTGGACAGTGTGGCCACTTCTCCAGCGTCCAATGCTAGACTGTCTTTAATATCAACCATCCTTCTGACTAGTGCGGCATCCTGTACACCTTCTTCACTACATTTCTTACTTAGTATCACCACTAACCCTATTATATCAAATCTGTGACTTGTGATTCTTTCCTCGGGTACCACTTCTATCAACACCTGCACCACTTGCAAGACTGCGTGCATTATATTAGGGAATAATGTAATATACGGTGATTTCACTAGGATCTCTCCAAGGGTATAAATTATTCTTGTGACTAAGATGACACTAGATTCACCTATTTCCACCACAAGTTCCTTCAATTGTACTAATTGATACTCACTTAGTTTATCCCATTTCAATTCACAATGTGGGATACTGTATTGTAAAATATTCTTACTTATCAATATTTGTAACTGTATATCATATTTCCTCTTATTACCATCAAATTGTACTCGATACAGATGTAGTATTGTTGGGTACAAGATCTCCCATATCTGTAAAGTATCCTCCATGGAATACAATGGGGGTACAAGATGTAACATATTGAACAAAATTGGTTCAATAATATCATATATTCCAATTTGACTAAATTGTAACCACCGATCATCGCCATAACAATCCAACCATTTATTCAACAAAACCACACCCACTAGCTTAATACCTTTCAAATCTTCAGTATCATCTAGTAAATTTAATATCCCGGGAATAATCCAATTAAGTGAACTGGACACTTCACTTGAAGGTATTTTACTCAATACTAAATAAAATAATCCATAACATTTCCAACTTTGTCTTTGTAACCATAATTTCATGACATTTTCACCATTCTGGTTAAATGATAATTGTGGATTTAAACCACGATTAATTGGTTGAAATTTACCATTCTTGCTTATCTTTTTTTGTATTGGCGGCAAATTTGGTTTTAATTTTCCAACCAGTTCCCTGTGAAACATCAACGGATCTTCTATATTTCCCCATATATAATCAATGGCACCCAATACTTCATGATTAACCTTTAGATCTCTTATCAAAAAATATGTCATTTTTTCAATCAAAGTTACACTATTGGTCTCAACAAATTGCGATCCATCCATTCCCTGAACCATTTGACAAACACCTTCTAACACACTCACCGAGGGCAGTTCGGTGATATCCCGTGCTCGATCACATCTGTTGATAAAATCCTCTATCACTCTTGCCATCTTGTCCTCATCACTAACTAGAAAAGAAAAACTGAAAGAAATAAGAAATTGATTAAAATAAATAAATAACAATAATAAATAAAAAAATAAATAAATAAAATATATATATAAATAAGTAAATATACAAAAAAAAGAAAGAACAACAACACATTCTTTTAATTACTTAAAAGGCATCTTCAGCAATATCATCATGGAAATATTTACCCTCCAAAGTAGGTTTAATAATACCAACTCTTACACAGAAATCACCAAAATGTTCCCCATCTTCTCTCTCCATGGCCCATCTCTTGAATAATGGTCTTAAAATATCTAAGATATCATCATCTCTAACATTTGCTCTATACAATTTATTCAATCTTTCACCATAGAAACCACCACCAAGCATCATATTATACACATTTGGTGCCTTACCAATAAGGGCCAATTCAGCTAACCATGGTCTGGAACAACCATTTGGACAACCTGTCATTCTCATCACAATAGCATCATGACGTAACCCAAATTCCTCTAACATTGCTTCAATATCTGTCATTAATACGGGTAAATAACGTTCTGATTCGGCCATGGCTAACCCACAGGTAGGTAAACCAACACATGATGATGATGATTGTCTAATACCACTTAATTCTGTATTATCAAGAGAGTATTTCTTCATGATAGCCTTAATGTCATCTAAATGTTCATCTTTAATACTGGCAATCAAAACATGTTGATTACCAGTTAATCTAAAGTTACCAGAACCAGTTTTCTTCATATATTCAGCAACTTTCTTTAACCCAGTCTTTTGTGGTTTATCTGGTGTATCAGCAACTCTACCATTTTCGATAAATGCTGTGAAATGATTCAATCCAGTTTCATCTTTAACCCAACCAAAATAATCACAATTGGATTTAATCTCATATGGTCTCTCTGGTGCAAATTGAAATCCACAAATTTCTTCAGCTTTAGTCTTAAACACAGAAACACCCATATCATCAATAGTATATTTTAAACGTGCATGTTTACGATCAGTACGTGAACCATTATCTCTTTGAATAATGAAAACAGCTTTAATTGCTGGAATAACTTGTTCTGGTGTAATGAAACCGAAAATTGAACCTCTTCTTGGATATGTCTTTTTATTACCATGTGTAGTACCCATACCACCACCAACATATAAATTATAACCAGTAACAATACTAGTTTCAGGATCCACAATTGCAATTAAACCAACATCAGATGACCAAACATCAACATCATTATATGGTGGAACTGTAATGTTAACTTTGAATTTTCTTGGTAAATAAACTGGACTATAAAGTGGCTCCACATCTACCAACGTGTTACCTGCGACTAATGTCTTTTTCTTTGTTGGACCTTCCTTTCTGTTCTTATATATTTCTGGCCATGATTTATCATAATCCCTTTCATCTGCACCTTCTAACCAAATTTCATAATAAGCAGTGGTATTTGGTAAAAAGGATTCTGAAATTTTAGCACCAATCTCTGATACTTGTTTATGAACTTTAGCATTAGCTGGAATAACAGAACACATAACATTTCTATTAACATCACCACATGCAGCTACAGTATCCATTAATGTAGAATTCATGGCTCTAATGGAATGTTTAATATCTTTCTTTAAAATACCATGTAATTGGAAAGTAGCTCTAGTAGTAACTTTAATGGTACCATTACCAGTTTCATTGGATAATCTATCCATAACTAACCATTGGTCTGGATTAACAACACCACCTGGTAATCTAATTCTTGTCATGAATGAAAATAATGGTTCTAAACCTTGTTGTTTACGAATTTCTCTAATATCACGATCATCTTGAATATAACAACCATGGAATTTAGTCAATTGTGAATCGTGTGGATGAATATCTAAAGTACTTTGATCAGCGATGGATTCCACAATAGTACCCCTCAAGAAATCAGAATTAATTTTCATATCTTCATTAGTATATGGTTTCTCATCTACTAAACCTTCACCAGATATACCAAGACCTTCCCAAACTTGTGGTTCCCATGCATTATAACCAGTATTAAAACCATCAGCATCTTGATCATCACCTAAACCTAATGGTGCTAAAGGTTTAGCTGATAATAATTCTAATTTGGCGAAAAGGTCCTTAGCTGGTTTGTTGTAGTAACGAGCATCTTCTTTACGTGGCCAATATTGTGAATCACCTAAACCAAAAACAGAGAAATTTAATGATGCTAAGTCAATGTCTGTGGAACTCTTCAATTCTTCCCAAAAAGCTTTACCATCTTGAGGGAATTCACCTTGACCAGCTGTAGATGTAACAAAGATTACGTTTTCTTCACCAGCTAGTTCTTCTAAGATAATATCATCCATAGATAAGGCTACAGTTTTCAAACCAACAGATGCACCACGTCTGGCTAATTTTTTGGCAATAGCAGTGGCATTACCACCATCAGAAGCATAATAGATATGTAATGGTGGACCAGATAAACCTTCTAATAATTGATCGAAAGCTTGCTTGGATCTCTTCTCTTGCTTTCTAGTGATAACATCAGTAGCAGATAATTGAATGGTTGTTGCCAATTGAGGAGATTGATTGGTCAATAAAGTTAATTTGTTTTCACGATCTAAAAAGTCTTGTAATTCTTTCTTGACGATAGCAGAATCTAATTGGAAGGCTAAATCTTTACTATCTTCCTTTCTTGGATCATATCTATATAATGGCCAGTAACCTGATTCCACAGCATTCTTAGTTTCTTTAAGTACTTCCAATGGACTGTCATTCTCTGAATGGTATGGTAAATAAGCTAAAACCACAGATGGACCTTGATAAGAAGCAGCTTCAATGAAAGCAGTTAATAATTGAGTGTATGAAGAATAAACAGCTACAGAAGCAACGTAAACGTCATGGAAATTCATAGCATATAATCCAACATTCTTCTTATGTCTATTACTTTCACGTTTCTTGATTTCATCGTAGGGTTCAGAATCGATAATCAACATGTTAATATTCTTCTTTGAGGCAAGGACATGATGAACACCTGAGTTACCCAAATCATAAGACCAAGCATCAGAACCTATTAACCAATTGTTCTTGAAGATGAATGATTCTACTGTTGGAGCAATATCTAATAGTTTAGAGATCTTGTTGGCAGAAATAATATCAAAAATTTTGTTAGCTACATCATTTGCTGCAGTGATTTGTGAATCAGTGGAAGCAGATTGATGGAATTCCACCCATTGTGATAATAATTGAACTAATTCAGAAGCCACAGCAGATGGGTACAAGGAAGTATCCAAAGAAGATTTAACAGTATTCAAAAGAGTTTCGCGATCTTGTTCAACTTTCAAAAATCCACCAAAACCAAATTCTGGTGATTTGATATTGACAGTATCATTATTGTATTCATTTAATATTTTTAAATTGTTGTTGAATAATTGATTTAAAACCTTGATGTAGGCGGTTTCTAAGGATAAGACATTCTTGATAGTTTTGGAGTAATCATTAGAAACGGTTAATGGTTTACCCAAGTATAAATGTTGATCTGGGTTGGTCTTGTTTGCATTAGCAACAATAACTTCCAAGATATCTTCAAAATCTTTTGAAATGGTACCTACGTTAGTTAATATCACATCTTTAATGTTTCTTTCCACTAAGATGTTAAAATCGTTAAAGAAGTCTAATAATAATGGAGCGAATCTTGCAGTAGAGTCTTCAATACCAGATTGAATAACAATAATTTTTTCGATAGTAGTTGGTAAAGTTGACAATAAATCTAAAAATTTCCAAGGTCTATAAATGTTCACATCAACTAAAATAGAGTTCACTTTTTCTGCAAATGGTGTAAAATCTTTGCCATATGGAGATAGATTCACAATCAAGTACTTAGCGGAGTCATTTTTGTTCAATTCTTTAAAGAACACATCTTCAATGACCACCTTTTCCTTCTCTTGATCATTTTCAAATGGTAAAAGTGTTAGTTGCACATTAAAGGCAGCAGTACCAATTTTATTAAAATTGATAAAATGTAAAACTGGAGTGTTGTTGTTGAATGCGATTTTGTAAGCTAATTGACCATTTTCAACGGCAGATTCGATATCATTAGATACAAACGAGATATAATTTAAATCTTTCAAAACAGCAATTATAGAATAATCTTGTAAATTTAAGTCCACATTGATCACAGTAGCAGAATTGTTCAAATTGTACAAGTGAGGTAAACTCTTTAATAGAGTACATTGATCAGTAGTGATGGTGGTTAAAACGTCCGTACCTGCAATATTAGCCACAATATCATCAAATGGATCTTGATTATTCAATAATTGGATAGATAAACTGGACAATTTATACGATGAATCATCCTTATTTTGAGCAGTGTAGTACTGTTTGTTATTAGTGGCGGATTTTGCCAGTTTTTTCAAGACACCTGTAAGAGTCTTTGTACTTTTCAATGTCATTTCTACCTCTACTTGTACACAGCGACTTCCAGAACGAGTGGGCACAAACTAGTGTTGAGTGCTCGTTCCTTTACTCTTTATATTCTACGATGTTGAAACTCATCGGAAACTGTGGAAAAACACAATTCTCCGAGGCACGTGACTGAGCAGATTTGTTCCGGCTGAGTAAGCGGCTAGCGTCACCTTCACGTGACTGCGTCTGGGTTAACCTTGGGGATTACCACTTTAACTCTGCAGTAGAGATCGACCAAACAAATTCTGTTGTCAATCACAAACAAACCACCAGGGCTGTGGCTGTTTGACACTACGTGACTCCACAGTGTTTTGCCGTTTCGGGGCATTGCCGCTTTCACAACTGTGCAGTTTCCCTTTTAGGAAATGTGAGAAGAGTTGCAAAAATTCCACCACAACAAAATTTTTTGGTGGTTTTTTGTGTTTTTTTTGCTTCGTGTGTTTGTTAGGGTTTGTTTCTAACCCTGAATAGGTGTAAGTTTGAGACCAATAAGACCTAAACTCTCAACACATCGGCGGCTACTACCTAAAGAGGCTGTATCACGTGCCTTTCAATTTTTTTTTTTTTTTTTTTTTTTTGCAGAAATGGGAAATTTATAGCGTCAAATCTCTTACAATATGATATCTTAAGGTTCATCACATTTCTTACTAAGTAGCTAAGAAATGAAACAATGTCTCCAGCTACAAATATATCCACTACTCTGCATGGACGAACTAGAAGAAATAAGCATCTAATCAACAAGAATAACCTGCTTTCCAACACCAAGAAAAAGATCAAAAATGTTCCAAATACAAATACCAGTATTACTAGTACTAAGACACCAAGTGACAACCCAACAGATAGCAGAATACTGACAATGAGTAACTCAATTTATGCTAATACCATTACTTTGAACCGGGGTAATCTTTTTGTAGGTAGTAATGATAAATACAAATCACAAAACAAATCTTTAAACTCTCACATAGTGAATCACCCACGTAAGATGAATAATGAAGGCAATTTCCAATATAAAACCTCTTCCAGTAATTCAGATAGGAAAGATCAACATGATTCACCCAAATTAGAAGACCCAAATTCGAAGAATAAGAAGAAAAAAGTTTTTGATTGTGAAATTTCATTCCATGAATCAAGAGTATCAAATGAATTGATTTTACTCAATTTAGAAGCCTTTGATGGAATTGAGGAAGGCGATTTATGTGAACTGAAAACTTTCAATAATAATAATAATAATACTAATAATAAATCAACTCTAAACAAGAGGAAAATATATTTTATTGCCAAAAATTTTAATAAAGATTTAGAGAAAAGATCCACTAATTCAAAAGTGTCAATTCAAATTGGTCAATTGCAAAATGCTCTGGACTTACCTTTAAGATCAAAAGTTTGGATTAAACCAAAGGATAAACTGATTTATGAATCTGATTTAATTGAAATTAACATTAAGGATTGCTATTTGAATAGAGGTGATATGTGGGGAATTTCTTCCACTCTAATCAATACTTGTGTTTTCAATAATCAAAAATTAATATTCTTAAACTCAATTAGAGGTGCTGTGAAAGGTATCTATAGAAATGGTCAAAAATTATTTTCTGGTTACATTGGAGAAAACACCAAGATTATCTTCAGATCTGAATCTGCAAGATTAATTTTCTTAATTCAAATCACTGATGAAATGTGGCATTTTGATGAAACTGGTGAACAATTATTCCAAAAGATGATTAACTCTTATTTCCCCAAAATTTTCAAAAAATGGAAAAAAATTGATACACATCATTCCATTACAATTGCATTCGCCATTTCCATGAATTTATCTGAATTATCTTATAAGAATTTAAAACCTGGTGTAAAATTGAAAAATTCAATTGATAATTACCGTATCGTGGTGGATCAAATCGGTATTACTCATTGGGTAGATATTATGGAAACTTTAACAATAGAATTCGCTAATATTCGTAAAGATCTTTTAAATGTTAAAACAGAGAAAGGTTATGATATCATTAAAAATAAATTCACTCCAGTGATTAAATCAAATTTCTTGGAAATGATAAATTTTGCAACTACAATTTTGACAGATCCATTCAAGCAAGTTGACTTACGTCATACCACAACACATGTGATGATAATATCTCCTGGTTCGGGACTCTACGATGTAGATTATGACCTTTTAAATCTAACAGGTAGAAAATTGTTATCAATAGAAATGACAATGGATTTAATCTGTTTGTCAAGAGCTCCATTACATGTGGTACCACTATTTAGATATTTAGATTATGAGAAAAAATTACACCACTGTATACCGAAATGGTTAAGTATTTTTTTTTGGAATGATTCTTCGAAGGATATCGTAGAATGGCATCCACGTTGTTTAATTTATGATATTCAAATGATGGGGTTAACAGAAAATGAAATTTATAAACAAGCTGAACTAGATTTCTTACACCCTAATAAAAATATCAAATCAGTTTCACAGTTTATTGATGAATATAACGATAATGTGTATCGATATCCAGAATTATCATTACAACTCTTGTCAAAGAAAAAATCTACTAGGAAAACACCTGATAAATTTGGCTTGAAGCAAGAATCAAATCATTTACTTTGGCATTCACCTTTAACTTCACAACCTGTCATTAATGGTAGTCAAAACATTGCAGTAACTGCTGATATTGTTAAAGCACCTGCCACGGCAACACATGATTCTAGAGAGGACATCACAACAGTTTCCTTAAATGATATCGACAATAATAAATCATTAGCTGTAGACAGATTAAAGGGTTTGACCAAGAAAAACTCAATAAAAGAATTTACTAAAAAATTTCTAGACAAGTTCACTTCTAACAATAATCCTAGAATTTATTTATCTTCAAAAATAACGAGTGATGCAAACTCTTCTACGAATACTGAACAGCAACTGAAAATTGAAAGACTCCCCGACAACTCTATTTCTTTAAACACTACAGGAACTTTCCCTGAACATAACCTAAGTATCAAGAAAAACTTACAAATATTTTCGGGAAATCAGAAAGAAGGGTCTACTGATTCAACAAATGACGCCTTATCCTTTAAGGACTCTCTCTTGACGGATCATTCCTCTAGATTATCAGAAGTCAGAGATAGATCTAAATTGATGAATTTGTCCACTAAGATGAAAACCGATCACTCCTCTTTTTATGAAACTTGGATTGAAATTGAAAATCCATCAATTCCAGTGACGAGTGATTTAGCAGATAGATTATTACCAGTTCGTTGGAAAGATGTTTGGCCAAAATATGTGGCAAAAAAATACAGTAAATGGAGATCATTTTCAACTCCAGCTGAGCTACCTGTGACAATTTCTGAGTTCCCTTCAAAGCAAGATTTTGATGATGATTTTTTCTTTAGAAATCATTCAGTTACATTAAATATTGACCAGGAACAATATGGTCGAACTTTCATAGACTTATTGAGAAATATGATATATACCAGACTGGTTGCTGGTTTCCAAATTTGTGTAGGAGATACTGTTGAAGAAGTTGAAAAGTCAAAATACAAGGACTCCCCTATGGTATCAAAATACAAGGACTCCCCTATGGTATCAAAATACATAGATAATAAACATTGGGATGCTTTAAAGGTTTATATGATGATTGATGCCGAGATTCATAGAATTACTTGCAATCAAAATGGCATAATCGATGTTCAACGCTATTTAAGAAAAACTGAACTGGATGCCTTTAATCAAGTTCCTAGTCATACATCTTTGGTGAAGACTAGGTATGAGAATTTTTATCGTGAGGCGAAAATTGATCCAGTTCATACTCAACGTACTTCTTTGAATTGGAATCAAATTGATCAAACACTAGCTGGTTATGGTAGTTTGATTGCTGACAAGAAATGGCACGGGTTTCGTTCTAAATTTGTTTTATTACCAGCAGAGGTACCAAGAAATACTTATTCATTGATTATCAATGGTCAAAATGAAACTTTATCACCAGAAGAATTGAGATTAGAAGGTCTTCGTAGAGTAATTAACTCCATTACAAGAGCTCGATTGTTGACAGAAGAGGAGAAACGTCACTCTTCCTTTAAAAAGGAAGAGATTCAACCGGAAGTTATGTTTTATACAGGCTCTCTATTTGATTTCATTAGCGAACAGCGTCATTTATTACAAAATTCTGCCATCAACTACAGAGATGAATTTTTCAACAAAGGGGATAAGCTATTAGCCAAAAAAATTGATTTGAGAACATTGGCATACGAAATTCAACAAGGGCCAAATAAGCTGACATTGGTCAATAGAAAATGGCACTGGAATAGACATCAAAACTGTTTTGTAGGATCTGAAATGGTCAACTGGTTAATTGCTGTCTTCTCTGACATCCAAACAAGAGAAGAGGCTGTCGAATATGGTCAAAAATTAATGTCCAAAGGCTTATTTGTTCATGTTTTGAACAAGCACAGTTTTTTGGATGGTCATTATTTTTATCAATTAACACCGGAGTATGTCATTGAAACC
Source organism: Grigorovia transvaalensis (assembly GCA_003708445.3). Lineage (NCBI taxonomy): Eukaryota > Fungi > Ascomycota > Saccharomycetes > Saccharomycetales > Saccharomycetaceae > Grigorovia > Grigorovia transvaalensis. The sequence continues at coordinate 47,169 of PPXN03000031.1, read as the reverse complement.
AGCCCCACAGGTAAAAACAATTCAGTAAATGAAGCCCAACCACTAGTAAGGAAACCGTCAAATCATAGTGCTTATGAAGGCTCTGTACCGCTGTCTTTAATGATTAGCAAATCTATATCACACATTTCAAGAGATGACCAAACTGTTACTTCACAAGTTAATTCATATATTGATAATACTGGATTGCAAGATCCTGTAGTGCTTATTAGTAACTCGCTTGTTATTGACGTGGATCCACTAAAGAAGTCGTATAGACAAGAGACATGTACTGTTCATTATGATCGTGTACATAATCCGGACCATTGTTTTCATATAAGACTCGAATGGTTGACTGCTACACCGAAGCTTTTAGACGAGTTAATCGGTAATTGGTCAAGAATTTGTGAAAGGTATGGTTTACGTTTAATCGAGGTACCGTGGGAAGAATTATGTACCATCCCATCCATGAATCCCTTCCATTCATTTGTAGAGATTACTCTTGCTATAAACCCATGGGAAGATCCCGAGTTTCGTGATGAACACCTCTTTGCAAACACAAAATTTTACTATCACATTGAATTGTTGAAACATTGCGGATTTATGCTTGACAATAGAGCTTCTGCCATTCTGAACGATGACATACCAGAAGATTTTGAAATCAGATATTCGTGGGGTAAGCCCGAGTTTAAGTATGCCCAGTATATTCACTACACTGGTACTTATATGGCTGAAATTAGAGAGAATGGGGCATTGTTTCTAGCCCCTAATAATATCTACATCTCACGGGTTTTGCAGGGAAATATGAATACTAAGATCAAATATTCTCAGAAGTCTGTAATCAACCCTCAAATGATTATGACTGAATTCAGAGAGACATGCACATCGTACGAGAAATTAAGAAGCATATTTTTAGAACTGAAAGAGAATGGGTTACAGAATAAAAACAATCCTTTAGAATAATAGCATAAGGCCATATATAGATAGACATATTTATTAATAATTATAAAGACTCTATAAATGTTGGTTAATAATGATACAATTTGATATAGTAAAGTTCCTATTTTTCATGGATAGTAATTTTTTCTACCAATACTTTTACTCTATCGAAAGCTTCCTTTTTACTTACACGTTTCCTACTTAAAGCAGGTTTTGATATAGAAGCTGCTTGCGTTTGAGGAGCATTAGCAACTGGAAGATTGTCACTTGAACTTTGTTTCATAGCATTATCAGCTGATACGGTTTCAGCAACTGGCTTATTCTTTTCATGTTCTGCCAATAATGGGAGGTATAATATTTTAAAATAAAGAGAAAGACAAGGACTATCGAAGGTGATACCATTGCTACCCTTTTTCAGTTGGAACGCTAATTTAAGACCTTCAACATATTCATCTATATGCTCAGATTGCTTGAAATTTTCCACTAACTCTTCACTAACTTGAAGAAAATCTTGGTACTTTAAGGTTGGTAATAGTGTTTCAATATATTTGTCGTCTATCTCTAATCTTCGATGAACACAAGCAATATACGACTTCGTAGCATGATTGATAGCTTCTGTGATATATGCAATACTGGACCCATGTCGTCTGATCTTTCTGATCATAAGTGCTATTGAATTGAAATCACCTTTATCGAGTAACAAGTTAACATAAAAGGTAACATATTGATACGTATAGACGAAATGTTTACCTGGCCTTTCATATTCTGGTTTCCAAATTGCAACCAAAGTCTTAGAACTTTTCAGTGATATAAATTTATCCATCTCTTGCATTGCGGCATCGCGATCATTGAAATCAGTGAACATGATTTTTGCAATCCTGTAATGGACTCTGTGCTGCCAACTTTGTTTATCCAGTGAAACCAAAACTTTTAGCAAGTCGACAATTTTTTGGTAGAAAACTTTCTGCAAGGGCGTATCCTCATCGGCGGACTGTTCCAACTTCCAAAACTCTACGGATTTCTCGTCAAAAATAGGATCAGCTCTCAAATATTTCATTAGCTTTTCTATTGACAAAATGCTCTCTTTAACCAGTTTATAACAGAAACATATCAATGAATAATGTGGTTCAAGGATTAGTTCCTTTGGATTCTTGTTTTTTGAAGCAAGCTGACAGGAGAGTTGTATATGTTCAAAAACAGAATCAAGTAATTCTGTTTCTCTTGATTTGAAAAGTATCTTAGCAATATGGTAATGGTTTGACCAACCTTCAGTAGACTCGTCCTTCGCATTAGTTGAATTGATTGCAATAGCATTAGCCCTATGAAAACACAGTAATGTTGCTTGTTCAATATTAAAGGGGGAAATGGTGGGTCGCTCTTCAGGTATCTGTTCAATGATTTCAAGTGTATCAGACATAGTTAGCATTTTATCAGATTTCCTCCAGTTGAAACAAAATTTATCCATTGGTTTATAGTATGCGATCATTAAGTTGGAACCCAGTGCTTCCAAGATTAATCTTAGTACCAAACCTGATTCATTTTCGTCGATCAGGCGTGACTTTAACTTGTTGTAATATAGCGATAATGATGTGATATAACAGATGATAGCTTTACGTTGAGTTATAGCGATCGCTTTTTTCTTTTCAATTGATGTAAATTTGTCTGCGGTCCAAATCAAATCATCTTCTACAATATAAGAAAAGCATTTACCCAACATATACCAACTCTCGTATCTTTGCGTATTATAAAGAATATCGTTTGTTATTGTTTCAATTATTGAGTCCAGTTCGGATGGTCTAGCTTGCATGGATTTTTTACGATTAACATATTGATTCAAGCTTTGCACAGCATTGACATAAAATATTCCAGCATCCATACCGTCCTGTAAACTGTCTCCAGGACTGGTAAGTTCTACGATCAGTTTCCCTGATAATGCCATTCTTAACAAGTTAATGGTAATTGGCGAATTTATATGTTCATCTAGCAAATATCTATTTCTTGCTAGAATATGATTTTCCAGAATAGAGATGGGTCCAATACTTTCAATAATACTATCGAGAACTTGTTTCATTGAATTTTTGGTATTTTTAACCAAGAGTGGGCTGGAAGAAGCGTATTGTAATTTCATTAAAAATATACCTAATTTTAAAGCGCGTGATCTTGTTAAAGTTATTGGGTTTGTTTGATGCTGATCTTTTGTAGAATTCTCGTTTGATGTTATAAAATGGTACTTACACCATATTATACGCTTCAATTCCTTGTAAGATTCTTTTGTGGAATATTTACAAAGTAAAAGTTCTGACAGAACTAAAAAATGATGATCTGATGCATCACAGATGGCAAATGAACCTAATAAAGAATGTATAGTCTCCACTAAATCGATGATGTAGGATTTGTTGGACTCGTTTGCACGCAAATCAAAAAAATACAACATCAGTGATGCTACTGCTACTATTTGATCTTTCAATCTTGCAGATGATTTAGTTACTCTTTTGAAAAAGGAGGATGAATCAGCATTTTCTGCATTAGTCTCGAAGTATAAGATTGGATAAAGTAAGAAGAAGATTTTTATAAGTTTATTCATTACTTCTTCATCCAGTTTTGTCACTTCCATTTCCCAGTTCTTGCCACTAAAATTTTCTGTGATCCTTTCTGTAAAATTTCCAATGAAGGATAAAGTGGTTAGGAGACTTGAAGCACGGTCATCCTTTGATTTACTTGCAAAATCATCTTGAAAAATATTTTCAAAGAGAAGATCAATGATATTAGAGTATGTGTTTACGATTTCTTCCACATTTCCCTCTTTCAAATAAAAGGTGAATAAAACATCCCATAATTTAATCTTCAATGAATAAGAAGAGCTCGATATGAATTCGAGCATATCTTTGTCTATTTTGTTTAAGACACTTGAATTGTTAGTTGGGTCATGAGAAAGTACAGCTTCCAAGATTTTTAAATGTTCTCTTTCTTGATTTTCATTTTCTAGATCCACAACAGTGATACTTCTGATCATATTTATCTTTTTCAGTTGTGATTTGATAGTGGTTAAACTTAAAGCTGGTATCAAGGCGTAGTTGGGATATAATATTTCTAAATTTAAGTCATTTGTTTGAAATAAATCTTGTATTTCAGATAAGGCGTTATTAATTCGTTGATCTGTAATTTCTAGTGTTGACTGTAAGAAACAGTAATAAACCCATTGTAAAGCCACGTAGGCTTCTATATTATCCTTTTTGTTGATTGTAGAGAGAAGTAAAGAATATAATCTAACAATTTTCCTCTCCAATTTATTACGTTGTGTTTTCAAATCAGCTACTTTACTTTTCAATAATTTTTTGGAGACGATTTCATCACAGATTTTACCCAAATGGTTGACTAAAATTTCATATAATGATAACCCAAAGAACCAATTTTCCTTACTATAATTGTTGATAAACTGATAAAGATTTTTTTCGATACTTAAAATCATCCATTGTGTAAAATCTAATAGTTCCTGGGACCATTTGTACTTGATAACATATCTATTTTGCAAATCGCCATCCAGAAGAAATTTCAATATAACGAATCTTACTTCATGAAAATGCATATTGCCCAAATTGATTTGTTCAATTAATTTTTGCAATAATTCGATGGGCAAAGGCTGGCAAAATTTTCTTAATTCTTGCTTTTCCTCAGAAAGGTTTGATTTCAATAAAGAGTTAAGTTTTAATACATCTTCACCATTTTCATAATTTTTAGAATTTGATTTTCTGTCATGTTTATTGTATATGTCTGAGTGCCAACTAGTCCAATTTTTCAAGATGTGGTAAAGTTCGTGGTAAATAAGTGTGATGGGCCTTTGATTGGACATATTGTTAAGTTTCAAGTCATCGAATGCGATGGGTAACTTAAAGTTGAATTTGTCAGTTATATTTTGTAAATCATTGAAAAAAATGACATGAATTGGGTTTATATTTGCAATATAGTTTGGTGTTTCTATAGTGTCACGATCACGAAATCTTTTACTTGTTCTTTGCTTAGGTGTATCGATTTGATCAATGGATCTTTTCCTTGGCAATTCTGTAGTGGTAGTAGTAGTAGTAGTAGTAGTAGTAGTAGTAGTAGTAGTAATTGTTGTTGTTGTAGTATTAGGCTTATTATCATCTGTTTCAATTTCTATGTTAGACAAAAAATCCTGTTTTAAGTTTTCTGGTTCAATCGGGCCCATTGGTGTATCATTTGGAGTAGATTGAACAATGTTAATCCTTTCCATTGGATATTCTACTTCATTATATGGATCCGAATTTCTTCCAATTAAGATAGCAATCTTCGTGTATGGTAAAGAATTTTTCAGTGCTTGTAAGAAATTTTCCCAAGTTAATTTCGCCATGTCAATGTCAAATTCCAGTAACTTCTTGATAGTAATTTCATCTTCAGTTTTCAAGACTGTTATCTTGTCTAATATGGGTTGAAAATCCTGGTTGATATCGCGGGAAGTTAACTTCGTGTCGTGTACTTTGATGTTATTTAAGATATGTTTATTTGTACCGCAAAGATCGTCTGAATCGCGAATTTCCCCTAAAAGAGTTTGATATTGAGCAAAAATCTTATTCAAAGATGGTAGTAGCTTGTTCGTGTTTCTCCTACCTAAGAGAAGTAAATCATGATCTTTCTTAGTCAATTCGTATTCTAGTATTAGTCTTTGTAATTTCTTACTTTTGAAGCTTTTAAAGATCCTAGTTAGCAACAGGACCACGGTAGTATCAGCTTCACAATGTTGTATAGAATCTAGTAAATTTTCCAAGATCTTCAACATGTAATTGACTATATCTGATGGGTCCATCTTGTCAGAATAAATAGATAACAGGTAATGATAATAGTACAAACCTCTGTTCCTAAACGCAAGATACCTCAATCTGTCAATATTTGGCGAGCTGTAGCGATAGACCCCCCACCTATCTGGTTTCATGATGTCCATGTGGAACAAGAGTTGGAAATTAGCATCAGATGCAATAAACTGTCTCCTGTTGAGACACAACAATGCCTTCTCGTACAGTTTGAACCCTTCCTCCACCTGGAATTCACGGGAGTACTCTTCCAAATCGTACTGCTCCTCGAGGGGTGAGATGTTGATGGCGTTGAAGGACGAGGACATGTGGTTGTCGTTGCTGGTGTGGGTTGTTCACTATGACAAGTTTGAATAAGTGAAAAATTATATTATGTGGTATTAACGAGTACGCTAAGAGTGGGAATGGTGAAGTTTCTGGTAGAGTGGTTCCCGAACGTGCACGTGCTGTCGTGCTGTGTGGAGAGTGCGCTGCCTGTTGTGGGGTCCCGTCTTTGTGGGGACTCGCTGTGTCTGGAAGTGGACGGTACAGAGGCTACGATTATGCTACCTCATCGCATCCCTCCAGAACTGCTACAACAACAAGCGGGAGACCTTTGTCCCTTGGTGAAGGGACCTGACGGTACGTATTTGCTAAGGTTGAAACTCCCTGCCAGCGAGAAGCAAGTGGAGCCTCTGGATGGAAGTTACGAGTACCACAAGTGGAGCAGAAAGTATTTGAATGGTCTAACTCGTTTCTCCTTCCATTGTCTGAGTTGCCAGTCCGTCTTGGTGTCCACGGAGGAGAATTGTAACCGTATCAACGATATGCCCTCTGAGTATTGGGCAGAATTGATGGATTACTGGCACTGTCATAAACCAGATCATCTGGACCCGACTGGAGAAGATTCCTTATTGAAGGGCTCCAGGTATGGCCAATTGAACCCTAGCCAAGGTGAGATACTGATCGGAGGGTCATACATCATGATGTCGCGTGCCACTATGCAAGACAAGGTGGAGGTGGACACAGACGGGCAAGTTTCTTGTACACACTGTCATACACCAGTGGGACACATATCCAAGGACAACCACAACAATCTACGTCTAGATAAATGGTCGATTACACTACAGACCGCACAGAACGAGCCCGTCCAAGTTTTCCCACCAGAGGACGATATAACCCTGGCATTAATAAACTACACAAGAGCGTACTCCGGAAGACACATGCTCCTAAAATGCCAGGGTCACCGCGACAGACTCGTGTGGATCTTCTCTCTGGGAACAGACGTCGTACACACGGGGAACAAGATGTTGCACAAGGCATTGAAGCTGCTGTGGACAGAGGATCCAGACCTCATCGCCAAGACCTCTGGGACACACACCGTGGAACCACTGGAAGTGTCCCCCAAACCGTACACCTGCTTCCAAGAACGCTGCCAGCAGACCATCGGGACCCTCCCGGCCAGCTGCCAGCGGCTCCAGCAGTGGAACGTCGCCTTCGTGGCCCTCCAGTAGCACCCAGTGGCTCGATGGCCTCGAGCCTCGTTAACCCAAAGAGGAAATAACTGACACCTTTCCCAAAGGTGAAAAATTTCCACTGTAATACCCACATAGAGGACTCTCTGGTACCTTAAAGCCCCACACACAATGGTCAGTGTGGCTAGAAACAGTCAGGGAAGGGAATGCCTGGTGAGAACCGCAAGTGATGAAAAATTTTCGTTCTTAAGCATAGTGGAAAGAGTAGATCCTCTGCCAGCCAATTTCGAACAAGAACTACCTCAATTCCGCGAGAATGTGTTGTATCTGGTGACACATAATAACATTAAGATCGGGTTTGTAATGACTTGGGTGATGAGAGAAATGCGAGTATGTGTGGGCTCTGAGTTGTTCGACAAGACTTTCAAGGTCGATCTCAATAAACGTTGGTTACAATTCAAATCTGATAATTTCCATGTAAGAACAGAACAGATCGATCAAATCGCTAATATCATGCGTAACGAACCTGATTGTAAATTAGAAGCGTTGAAAGGTTGGAGAAATGAAAAGTATGCAGTCTGGATCCAGGATAAACCGTATGTTTTAGTGGAACGTGCCTTATCCGGTCCGTTGGGTATTATTACTCATGGTTGTCATGTAAATGGGTACACACAGGATCCCATAACTGGCGACTATAAGTTTTGGATACCAAGAAGAGCTGCAACTAAGCCAAATTGGCCATCTATGCTAGATAATATCATCGCAGGTGGGTTAGGTTACCCCTATGGACCTTACGAAACTGTGATAAAGGAAAGTTTAGAAGAAGCTAATTTGCCCGAAGAAACCATTGACAAACATATTAAATCTGTCGGGGCTGTACATTATCTTTTCTTCGATAGTGACCCCACTTTGGAAACTTTCACTACTGAAAATGGTTATATAACTGGTGAAGTGGAATACATTTATGATTTAAAATTGCCACATGACATTATACCAAGACCCAATGACGGTGAAGTGGATTCTTTCCAATTAATGTCTTTGCAACAAGTCATCGAGGTTCTGAAAAATGGTGAATTTAAACCAAATTGTGCGTTGGTAATGATCGATTTCTTGATAAGGAAGGGTTACATTACACCAGAGATTGAACCAAATTATGTCACTATTCAAAATACAATGCATAGAAAACTACCATTCCCAACTTTGTCATCTTTATAAAGAGATAAAATAATCCTTGATTAAACATTATATATAAACATAAAATTTCTAAATAAATAATTCTTTCACAATATCATCATGCCGTGGGTCCATATAATATCTTTAGATCTAACCATTGTCTCATGGCGATTTCTTTAGCACTTAATGGTACATCACCATAAACTAATGGGGCGAAAAAGATAAAGAAGGAGAAAACACCTAACAATACAGCAATATAGAAAAACGTTAAGAAAAATTCATATATCTTTGGTGTGGATTCAAATGGTACACCAGAGATATCTTCATCCTTTTCCATATCTATTGATACGATATTACTAAAGATTAATTCCCAAACACCAGCACTTAATAATGCTGCAATTAAATGCGCTGGTAAATAATGATGTAAAAATTTTTGACGTCCCATTAAGAAGAATGGGAAATAATGACAACACCAACCAACAAATAGATAAGCTAGGGGACCATACAATTTTTCTCTGGTAATCTTATTAAGCACAAAGAAACTACGATGTCTTGTTAATAAATCAACAACGATTAATACAACAAACACTAAAATGGAAAGTGTCTCGAAACAGAAACCAACAACGTTACCAGTAAAGAAAATTTGCTTTCTGTCATCTTCCTTGGTCCAAAATGATACACCAGTAAGTGCAATAGGCCATTCTTCTGGTGATGATGCCCATGGATGATCAGAGGATAAATTATTATTATGTTTAAACATTAATTTTTGTAATTCAAACCATTTCTTTAAGAAGGGAAGTTTCTTAATAACTTTTGGTTTATAAACTTTCCTCTCCTCATCTAAATTTTCAATTGTTGCAACAATCCATTTATTATCTTCATCTTGTAATTTCTTATTACCATTAACTTCCTGTTGATTGAACGCCCAATCTGGTAACAACTCATCATTATGGGTCCAAACAGCAACTTGTGTTTGATCATGAATAATACGGAACGCTGTGGTACCACTCTTAATATTATGACCATTATCACCTGATTTATAAGGTTGCATTTCAAAAATTGTAAATGAATATTGTTCACCTTCAGCATTTTCTTTACTCACTGTAGTTATTTCTTCATTGGTTGGATATAATGGTGAAGCAACATCATGGGCTAATAAAAATGTATCAGTGGCAATATGTCTCAATCTAAATTTCTCACCTAATAAGATCCCTTCAGTTGGATTTTTAGGCAATTCATTTAGTGGAATAATTTGCCATTGGTTATTGAAATCTTCACCAATATAACCAGTAACTTGTTGACCTTGTGATGAGACACGTCCATCTTCATAATATAATGGGTAAAGATTGGTATGTGAATGTAAGAATGCCTCAGTATCCATATGTTTCAAAGTAATGATATCATAGTAGTTAACTTGTTTGGAATTCATAGTCTCCAAGGAATCCTTCAAAGTTTCTTGAAATTGAGCTGACATGAAAACGTCACCTGAACCAGATGTGTTCAAAATGGTTAAATGAACCCAAAACCAGAAAAGGTAAATTATAAATGGTATAAATACAAGACCATTCAATCTAGTGACTACATGTTTACACCAAAGTTTTAATGACATATTATAACGAATATCTAATAATTGCCAAATATTAACTGCAACAGCAATACCAATCATCACATAAGTTAATACACCAACATATTTAGTTGAAATGACACAAGACAAGGAAACACCAGTAACATGTAACCAAATGAACCATCTCTTGGTAAATGATTCCACTAATTGAATCTTATAAAATTTAATATAAGAATAAACTGACATAGCCACTGAAATGATTAAAATTGCATCCAAGAAAATTAATCTGGTCTCTATCACTTGAGCATTATCTAATGCCACTAAAAGTGCACCAAATGCACAAGTTAATGGTTTGAAATTTAATTCCATTAAGATATTAAAAATGATAGTAACAGTTAAAGTACCCAATGTAGCATTAAATGAACGATAAGCTAAATATGGTGCTGGATGAGTTTCATAAGAATCACCAATATTATCAAATTTATAACGACCGTTATAACCACATAACCAACCGATAAAGGCAATAGCCATTTTAGCTAATGGTGGATGTAAATCAAAATAATAAGATCTTTCTAGATAGTAAGAAGCGAATTTACCGAAATGAACTTCGTCGAATACAACTTCCTTGGGGTACCAAATCTTATAAAATCTTGCTGCAAATGCAATAAAAGTTACAATTAAACGTAAAATTTGATAATGAGTTTTTGGTGATGGTAACTTTTGTAAAAGCCAATGTGATGATAATTGTTTATAATTATTCTGGTTCTTGGTATATTTCACAGAAATGTCATCTACATCCACTGTGTTGGGGGTACTGTCCTTAGAATGAGTGGCAGACGTACCTTTACGTTTAAATGACATCGTATGTTTGTTTCTTTCTCTGATGGTTTTCAAGTGGGTTTAAATGAGAAGAAATGTGTAAATGAGATTCTTTCCTGTTTTTATATTATGAAACTCAATGATTTACACAATGGATGAAAAGAAAATGGATGGAAAATGATAACAGTGCCTTGTTTAAAGCTGGATGGAGAAATGAATACCACTAAGCTCAGGTAAGTATGTGTAAAGTGGATGTGTAATGGCAAGTCAATATATATGTATATATATGTATATATAAGTAAAAATAATAAGTAAATGATAAGTAAATACATCTTTTTTTTTCCAAATTTAGTCGTTTCCATTTTTTTCATGTTATGATTTTCAAGATTTTCAAAACTGATGAGGTGTCTGAAAAACTAGGGTTTTGAGATACCGAGTAGGGTTATAAGCTGGGTGCCCTAGGTTTAAAAAAGCTTACAAAAGAGGGTATTGTAGTAAGCCCTCAACACACGGCAAAAACACCCAGTTAGGGTAGGGAAGGGTTAAGTAGACCGTTAGCGGCGTAGTGACATGATGCCTTCGTTACCATGGCATCGGAGTAGCAGCAACAGTATATTAAGGTTTGGTTTAAGCCACTACATATACACACTGCATGGTAACGTCTATTGTTTTATCATGGCACAAAAGCCATTCTGAGTTCAATCCGGCTTTAATTTTATCTTACCTGTTTCGTTCAACAGAGTCGAAGTTCAATAGATGCATTTGCCGTTTTCGGTTTATCTACATGATGACATCGCTGAGATTTGAAGGTTTTGCCGCAGTTCCCTTCCAGTTCATTCTATAAAAATATGATTCTTTGCTTACAGAGCAGTACCGACTTGGTAATACCACCGCTTTTGCTCTCATACAAAGCATAGGTGAAACAGATCTTTATGCACTCAGCGATTAGTTACAATGAACAGAATTGTTACGCTTCTTATCTCTATCAAATAGATATATAAGGTGAAAAAAGTTTGCTCAAAATGATTTTACAATAAATCCAGTAATAAGTTGGTTTAAACATAACTAAATAGCATATATTTCAATACATTGCAGTTACTACTCTTTTTGCATATAGCATAATGTAATTGTAATTGATGTCAAACCAAAGAAATTCTAAATTATTAAAGTTGTCCTATTGGATTTGTGTTTTTGACTATTTAGATTGTGTATTCCGTAAAGATCAGTTATGTTTGGTGTTTGCAAAGAAACCAAAACACAATAACGAGCAAATGAAACAAATATGACCTACGAAGTGCAAACTCATGAGGTCTTGAAAATAAACCGGGGTTTTAAAGGAAAAATTAATGGCCAAAGTCATCTGTTTTTCCGATGCGGATAAATTATTCGGGTTTATAATTCCGTCGCATGGAATATTTTGCCTTTTGTGCTGAAGTAAAAATCGGATTTCCCTTTTCGGTTTTATGCTAGTAGTTTATCTTGTTGATTTTTATGTTATCGTTATCTCTCTTTGATCTTCGTCACAAATTTTTGTGTCCCAAATTTTTCTATAATTTCTTTTTCTTTTTCAGTGAAATTGCCTTATCTATTTGTTCGGCTTTCCATCTCCGCTCATCGCTTATCTGATGCCTCACATTTTTTTATTGAAGCTATAAAACCAAGAAGGTTGAAAAAAAAATGAATAATAACTAATTTATATCAACATTAAGTAACTTATACAAACTATTCAAGCTTTTCTGTTCGGTTATCCATTATATCTGTTAGCAGTACCTAATTGAACCAAAATGTCAGCAAAGTTGGACGCATCGAAACTTAAAATTACTCCAAACACAAACCCAAAGAAACCAATTCCAAATGAAGAATTGAAGTTTGGTAAATCTTTCACAAACCACATGCTAACTGTAGAATGGACCGCTGAAAAGGGTTGGGATATTCCTGAAATTAAACCATATGGTCCATTATCATTGGATCCATCTTCGATCGTCTTACATTATGCCTTTGAATTGTTCGAGGGTATGAAAGCTTACAGAAGTGCTGACGATTCAGAATCAATTAGGTTATTTAGACCTGATATGAATATGAAGAGAATGAATAAATCTGCTAGTAGAATTTGTTTACCTAATTTTGATGAAGAAGAGTTGATCAAATTGATTGGTAAACTAGTTGACACTGACAAAGAATTTGTACCCATGGGTAAAGGTTATTCATTATATATTAGACCATCTTTGATTGGTACCACAGCTGCATTAGGAATTTCTGTACCTGATCGTGCACTTCTATTTGTCATTTGTTCTCCAGTGGGTCCATACTATAAGACTGGTTTCCAAGCTGTCAAATTAGAAGCTACTGATTACGCCGTGAGAGCTTGGCCAGGTGGTGTCGGTGATAAGAAATTAGGTGCTAATTATGCTCCATCTGTCATGCCACAATTGAAGGCACAAAATGCAGGTTACCAACAAAATCTTTGGTTATTTGGTCCTGAAAAAAATATTACTGAAGTTGGTACCATGAACTGCTTTGTGGTATTCAAAGATTCCACTACAGATAAGAAAGAACTAGTTACAGCTCCACTAGATGGTACTATTCTTGAAGGTGTCACTAGAGATTCCGTCTTACATTTAGCTCGTGAAAGATTAGATCCAGATGAATGGACCATCAGTGAACGTTACTGTACTATTAATGAAATCATTGAAAAATCTGCAAAAAGTGAACTAGTAGAAGCATTTGGATCAGGTACTGCTGCAATTGTATCACCAATTGGTGAAATTGGTTACAATGGTAAGACCATCCAAGTACCACTACTAGAAGGTGAACAATCTGGGGCCTTAACTAAACAAGTTTCCAAATGGATCTCCGATATTCAATATGGTCTGGATAATTTTCAAGATTGGTCTAAGCCAATTGACAGCTTGTAAAGATATGGTATTGCTGAACTATAGAAATAACTATGTAAATATGTATACAAAAAGGCAGAAAAGATAGCATGTTAGCATAAATGAACTTATTGTATTTTAAAGTTTCTTGAATCATTAAATTGGTTTTAAAGCAAAATCATTTTCTATCGTTGATGTGAATCTTGTTTGTTTGGTGTCATTCCGAAAGTAACTTAAAATAATTACTAATTGAAAAATTTCAAAGCTTGTTTAATCTCGCAACAATCTTAAGTTAGGACATACATCGTAGAGAAATAACGAAGACGTTCTTCGTAATTTAAATTTGAAAAATGAAGATACCAAAGTTTCAAATTCTTTCCAATACCCATTTTTTTGCGTAATATAGAATTAGTTTCACCATGCCATCTGAATTTCTGCAAGCAAATCTTTAGATCATTTATTAGAACAAATGATAAGTACATTAACTCTAGGTATTTAAACAGTACATGAAGTGCTACATAGTTGAAGAAAAGAAAATCTTGCTGATTGATTGTCAGTCAATCATTAGATTAATAAAGCAACAACAGCTAAAAGACCACTAGTTAATCCAGCAATTTGTTTAACAGCACCATTTTCCGTTTGTTGTTCAATCTTTGCAGTAGTAGAGATTTCAGAACCTTTGGTTTTGGTAACTTGTTCAGCAGTAACTGGAGGATTGATACCTGAAACCTTAGTTGTGGTTTGAGATTCGGCAGATTTGGCGGTAGATTTGGCTGTAGTTGTTGGAGCGGCAGTAGAAGAACCAGCTTTACTAACTTTGGATTGGCAAATTTCATCACAAATAGTTTCAGTGACAGTTGATGGGTTACCTTCAACAGTGGTAGTGACAACAGTAGTCTTAGCATTTTCAGAAAGAACTGAGCTCTTCTTAGAATGGCAAACTTCATCACAGACAGTTTCAGTAACTTCAGCAGTATTTCTAATGGTAGTAGTAGTAGCACTAGTCTTAGAAGCGGCGGCTGCGGCGCTCTTCTTGGAGTGGCATACTTCATCACAGACAGTTTCAGTAACTTCACTGGTCTTGTTAACGGTAACATTAACAGTGGTTGAAGATTCTGGTGGACAAGAAGTAATGGTAGTAGAGTTAACGTATTTAGAAGTAACAGTAGTATGAGCAGTTGAAACGTTGTATGGAGCAGAAACAGATTCAACAGTGGCAGCAGAAGTAATTATAGCAGCAGCAGAAGAAGAAGGAGTAGAAGCAACGAAAGATGAATTAGAAGTGGTTTCAGCAACAGCAGAACTAGTAGCTTCGGCAGCAGCAGAAGAAGAAGTAGTTTCAACTGCAGCGGCTGAAGAGGAAGTAGCAGCAGATGATGAAGCTGCGACAGAGGAAGAAGTTGTGGTAGTAGATTCAACAGCGGCAGAAGAAACAGCAGCTGAAGAGGAAGTGGTAGCAGAAGATGAAGCGGCGACAGAGGAAGTAGCAGCAGAGGATGAAGCGGCGACAGAGGAAGAAGCAGCAGAGGATGAAGCGGCGACAGAGGAAGAAGTAGTGGAAGAAGCAGCAGCGGAAGTAGAAGCCACGACAGAAGATGAGGTAATGACAGCACTTGACGACGTAATAGTGGATGAGGCAACGGTAGAACTTGTTGCAGCAGCGGTTGAAGTCTCAGCAGCACCATTGATACCAATAACAACGATGTCATTTTCATCTAAGATGGAAGAAATAGCTGGTAAAATTCTAGTAGAATACCAAGGGACACCTTCAATCATAGGTTCAACAGTACTAGATGGAATTTGTTCCAAATAGGTAGTCCACAGTGTATTGTGAAACATATCACCAAATACAGCAGATGTGATTTCCGCTGGACCATTTTCACCAGGATGAGCTCTTTGGAATGTAAGATACTCCATTTCATGTGCGACAATATCTTTAACATAAACTTGTAGTTCTAAAAGTTGAACTTCTCTGTCACTTAATTCTAGAGTGGTAGTAGCATGTGCAGTCGCTAATGAGGAAGCGATTAAAGCCTTATTCAACTTGACCATTTTTATTTCTTTTAAGCGAATGTATAGGTTTTTTCTTATCACAAATGATCTGATAAATGTATTATGGGATAATGAAAATTTGGCAAAAAAGTTTGCAATCAAGACTATAATTCATGATTACAGTGTATTTATATCATTTGTGATCATGTGTACATACAATTATGAAAAACAGCAGATAAAATCACTATTTCTGTTTGTATTCACATAAAAAGCTAAAAATCATTAAGAAATCTTTTTTTTAAACGATTCGTTCCTATATTTTACAATGTTCTTCCCATTTAGAAAATAGCCTCGGAAGAAGTTTACGTAAAAATAAAGAAGCTAAACGGATGAGAAAGATCCAAGGACGGAAATGAAAAAATCCAAGACGAAAAAAATTAAAGCTTCTTAAATTTTTTAGCCAAAAAATTTATATCTGCGATGCTTTTCCTTCTTTGGAAATCTCGTTTAATAATTTCTCTCCATATTGGTACAAAATCCTGGGTGTTTTCCTATTTGAGTAAGCAGAAATGCCACATTTGTTCAGCATGGCATTTACCCTTTTTGGATAAAGATGTGCCTTATTCAAGAACGGCATACAGCAAAAAGAAACATATTTCGAAAACGAATTCATCAGAGATCTGTTTTTCGAGTAGTCAGAAGGAAATTCTAGCCCTCTTCCAAAAGTTTTTCCTTACTTTTACATCTTGTATCTTAAAAAAGTCATATTTATGTTACAGCATCATTACATTGACAAATACCATGTAAGATAGGTAAGAAACCCTTACAAATCCTCAATCTTCCAGTTCGAATCTTTTTTAGTTCCCTCGTACCAAGAAAAAGTTTCATTAGTCCTATCTTGATACCCAGTTAGGTTTTAATAAAACTACACAATAAGCTAATGGTTATCATGTAAACTATTGCCTTTCTCGCAAAAATAAATAACCGCTCGGTTCTCTTGTCATATTACAAATGAGAGTGACAATGGATAGTACTAAAAGCCTTATCATCTATGTTCCAAAACGAAACATTTCAAACCTTTCCAACAATATAGTGGATACTTACTAATAAAGGTTTTGAGTGAATAACATTCATTGAAATATAAAAAAATGATATAAATGATTATTAAATTAGTTATTAAAGTTAAAAAAACTTATATTAATGTTAAAATGTTTACTTCTTAATTACGAGAAAACATTTTTTTGTAGGCTGGTCTGTCATCATGAGCCATAGCATTAACATCATAGTCTGCGTTTCTTCTTGATGGTGGGACCCAACTGCCGGATTTCCATGGTAAAACACCTTCCTCCCACATAGTATTAACTTCTTCTAAAGTTAAACCTTTAGTTTCTGGAACAAAGAAGAACACATAAACAAATGCGAAAACTAAACAACCCATGAAAACATAACCGTAGTAGAAATTAATGGCACCTGTAATAAATGGTGTAAAGAAACTAATTAAGAAATTCCACATCCAATTAGCAGCAACAGAAACAGCCATACCCTTGGCTTTAATTCTCAATGGGAAAGTTTCAGCTACAATGACGAAGGCAATTGGTGCCCAAGTTGTTGCAAAACAGAAAATGAAGAAACAAGTGAAAACAATCATACAATTACCAGCACCTTTTGAAGTTGGTTGATTCATACCATGTGGATATAATCTAGTTACACCGACTGAAGCATAAACGACCAAACATGCAACCATACCTGCAGCACCCCATAACAAACAATTTCTTCTACCAAATCTTTCGACAATCCAAATAGCTGGGAAAGTGGAAACAAAATTAACCACACCAATAACAATTGCAGTTTCAAAAGAATCTTCTAAACCAACTGATTTGAAAATAGAAGTACCATAATAAAAGAAGTAATTAGCACCGGTTAATTGTTGTAAAGATTGAATCATGATACCCATAATTAATCTTGGTAAAATCTTACCCTTTGTGGAAAATAATTCCCCCCAAGAAGCAGAACCAGCAGCTCTTTCCACTTCAATACCTGCTTCTAGTAATTCAACTTCATCAGTAACAGCTGGATCATCAATTGAAAGCTTATTTGATCTTGCCACTGATCTCTTGGCGTCTTCAATTCTACCAACTTCAATTAAAAACCTTGGAGATTCAGGAACGAAAAGCATGGCAGCAATCATCATTAAAGCCCAAGCAAAACCTAAACCTAATGGAACTCTCCATTGAGTAGAATTATTATAATTCTTTGTACCAAAGTTAGTACAGTAACCTAAAAAGATACCTAATGTAATCATTAATTGATAACATGACACTAAAGTACCTCTAAGATGCTTTGGTGAGATTTCTGAAATCATCAATGGTGAATAAACGGCAATACCACCCACACCTAGACCTGCGATAATTCTACCAATGAAATATTGGAACCATTTGTCAATAGCGGTGATTGAGATTAAGATACCAATAATATAAACAATAGAGACCCAAACAAGAGCAATTCTTCTCCCCCAAATATCACCGATTCTTGACCAAGCAATACCACCAATGGCACAACCAACATTGAAGATTGATACAATAAGACCAGTTCTTACCTTTGAAAAATAGTAAGTACCGTCACTACGTTGTTGACCAAATCTTCTTAAGAAATCAGTTTGGTTAATAAACCCACCAATAGTACCAGTATCCCAACCAAAGATATAACCACCAAAGGCGATCATAATACATAAGATGGATACTGTCACATAAGCAGAAGCAGGTTTTTTGGGAATCTCCACTACATTATCTAGTGGAGGGTTAATATTATTCATTTTTTCAGGATCATTGGGTAACCCAGTTCTGTTGTTATGGAAATTGTTTGTTTCATCTTCTTTGAAAGAATCTTGTGTTAGCGAAGAATGAGTAGTGGTTGGTGTAATAACGGTGTTATTACGATTTGTAGTAGTTATATTTTCTGGCATTCGTCAATAATTTTTTTTTTGACTTATTTTTGCTATTTTTTTGTTAGAAAATGCAATATTAAAAAGCTAGTTAAATAATTGATTAATAGAGAGATGTCAGTGTCAACGTGACAACAAATTGTTTCAAATAAACAGAAACCAAATACATTCAAATTCGCTTTTATATAACAAACAAATGGAATCTGAATGTCCGAAAAAGTGCACGGTACCCTTATATCACGTGCGCAGTTGCCTCCACACTGCACCGCCGTGTCCCCTAAAAGTCCGTTCAGAACACAGACATTTTTTCGGAAGGACAAAAGAGGTTCAAATTGTTGGAGAACTATTTCCCCACCGGGAACAATAAGGTGGAGATTAAACTCCACTTATAAACCGGAATATTGGCATGATTGCAATAACCCCACATACATTTTGTTTAAGTTTTATGTCACTTAATACTAAAACACCCTTTGAGGAGTCGGTAGATTGTTTTGTACATACAAGTGGACATTCTCACCGGACAGTAAATCAGAAAAGCCTAAGGGGTAGCGATTCCTTCATAAAATCTCGTAGAGTTGCAAAATTCTTGTCATGCTATTACAATCTTTTACGAAATCAAATGGAACAAAGCTCCTTGCACAAGTTTTGTAATCTATCCGAGAACAATGGATGAAACTATCAATGTAGATTTCGTACACTGAATCGATTACCCCATTTTGTCCTTGCTGCTTGTCCACCTTGAAACATGTGTGTACCACCCAAGGAAAAGAAATTTTCAAGGATCCCACTTTGAAGTTTCAACTCCGCTGTTTCAAAGAAGACATAAAATTCGCGTCACAGGCAGTAAAAGAGTTTGAATTAAGCGACCGTCTCCCTAATGGACACAATGACATAAAACACAACAAAGCCACGTATTCTATTGTTTTACTTGAAGATGGCACTGCTTTGTGGCGTAGGAAAGGAACGACAAATTATTACCACAATCAAATATGTTGACTTTCCCTATGTTTACATTTCTTGTCTCGTATAATAATAACCGTATCCTTCAAATAGACAAATTTTAGTAGGCGTTTTAGCATGTTACCTTGTTGAATCCTTAAACCCTAAGGCAACAATATATTCAATTGGTATCTATCAGTTTGCTCTATTTCTTCCGACATATTCTGAGAACCAATCTTGGTATTTGGTTAAATGTCTCTTGAATTCTTTCTATTTTTAGCATATGATGAATAAACAACAATCCTCTGTTTTAATTGGCATCGATGTGATATACCATGAATAGTACAAGGAATTTTTTTGCTAGCTGTTACTATTATCTTTTCTTTGGTTTATATAGTCCATATAAAAGCTACAGAAGATAAAATATGGTAATTAAAAAACCCAAAAGTTAAAGTACAGCTATGTTACTATAACCAAAAGTATGAACATTCTTGTATATGAACTTACTAACTGTGCAAATGGAAATCAAGATTATACACTTCTACTTGAAATCTACCTTTAGTCATAGACATGCAACTTCTATTCTCTCTGTTTCGGCAGTTCTCTCCATGTGAGCCTTTTACTCAAGAACCTATGATATATAGCCATCCTAAAATTATGATACAGACAATCATCTCCTACCAACCTAATCGTTGTGAGTTTCACCATAAAGTCTACATCCCTCTTGAAATGACTCCAACACGCATGTACTTGCTTTCTGTAAACGTACTTTAGCATTTTGGCCCAAACTGAATGAGTCATTGATATCAAACTTATCGTAAATACCTAAAACGTAATTTAGTACACCTCGAATATCTATTCTTTTGGATATGAAATCAGCTTCACTAACTGCTAAAACCATATAATCTTCAAATTTCTTTGTCTTAGGGTCCTGAGATGTAACATACCAATTGGCAATAGAGCTGGGACTAAGGACATTGTAACCTCTACAATGATAGTCCTCTAAATTCCAACCCAAGACTTCTTCTGCAAAATCAACAACTGGTGATATTAGTTCTAAATGGTATACTCCTTCTTTTTCAATTAAAACAGATAATTGTGGTCTATAGAATTTACCACCACAATTACAACCACCAGTATGACCTTTAATAAATCCTATCCATATGTTTTTCCCATTCACTTGCGGTATAATATCAGGTAACGGTATATATTGAGTACCACCTCTTAAAAAGTTAGTCTCTCCTGTAGATAACCCATAGTCTGATGCTTTTAAAACTTGATCACATTGTCCATCGGTCAATGAACAACGAAGTATCTCCATTGGGTTGAAATCATAAACAAAATGAATAAATCCAGGCACTGTATTACTTGATTGAGACGTCTTTTCATTGAAAAATGGTGCCCAATTCTTTTCTGATCCTCTTAATTCCTTACCCTTGATATTAAATTCAACAAGACTATTATTTTTTCTATGCGGTAGGAAGGCATGCATTTTTCTACCTTTTGGAGTACCCATATTGAAAATTACCACTGGTTCTGATCCCTCTTTATCCCTTTTCAAGACTACATGTGAATCTTCAGGACCATTCCATCTTTCCTGCATCACAAATGGGACTCTTAAAACAGAAGGATAATTAATAGAGTAATCATCATATATTGCATCAATTTTTTTCTCTAGTTTTATTTTCTTTTCATTAAATTTGGAAAGACATTTCTTATATTCTTCTGATTTTTCTTTCATGTTTTTACAGGACATTGTTTCAAGTTCTGATTTCAAACTTTCCAATTCATTCTTAGTCTCTTGAGGCATCTCTGTATCCCTAAAGAAGATACGTTTATCGTAAAGTTCATTCCAGTTTTTATCATAAGCTTGTGCATACGCTAGAGACATGTATGAAACATCTCTACGGTTTTCCTTAGAATAGACAACTCTTGTGTAGGCTACATAGCAGTTCTCACTAGCGATCCATACGGGTGCTGTTCCAAAGCCAGACCACCTTTTTGTAATAATTTCATCTTCTGGCCAATCTTTTTCATCAGGCAAGAAGTATTCTTTAGCATTTGGAACTTTGGTATTATTTTTCAAATGATTTCTCACTTCTGTGAAATTTAGTTTAAAATTTTCTGGATTAGGGTACACTTCAAGCTGGTTTTCGTACCTTATATGAGAACAATTAATCACCTTATCATAGTTATCTAAGAGTTCTTTATCTGACATAAATGCATTCTCCATTTTGATCCTTTCATCATTTGATATCTCTTCTTTCAGTTGGTTCAAATCTACATTCAATACATATCCAGGTGGTCTCTTCGTGACAAAGGGTAGATCATGGATGGAATCCATAATTCCAAGTTTATCCCTGTTTTGATGTTGGAGTAAAAAAGAGGTATCGACGTCTAATAAATCCCTTGTTTTATCAACTATTGTTTTCACATAGAGTATATTTGTAGTAAGCACAGGTTTAATATAACCTATATTATCGTTAAGAAAAGTAGTGACCAAGTAAAATAAGTTCAAAAGAACTGCGAAGGCAATAATAATATGGTTTTTCTTCCTTAATCTAGCCTTTGTTATCTTGATTATCGAGCTAAGAGGCACCTTCATTTTCCAGTAATGTGACAACCGGCTTTAGAAGCGCAAACAATTTCTTTGTAGGGTGAACTCTTCCCAATGTTAGTCTTGGTAAAATAGAATTTTCGTAAAACGACACAACATCGTCGTGTGTCAATTTCGTTAATTGCAAATCATAATGCAAATCTGAATTCGTTTTATTTTCGAATTTTCCTCTGGAAAAAATATTACCTCTTTCGGATACATTGGCGGGAATACCATGGAAATAAGAACCATAGTAATCAGGATGCCTTTACGTAGACTCGTCTCAATGAGAATATTTTACTCACTTTCAACGTGCACTGTTACTTTGAGTTAAGGCAAATATTGAAACCTTTTAAAACTTCGAACTTCAAAACTACCGTAATAGACAAACATATTAGGTAGCAATAAACGTCTGCTGTTATGCACGAAAAGATAGTTTTTTTTTTCATTTGTTGATATAATATATATTTATATACAAATATGTCAAAAGAAATTCTGATCGCATAATGTTATTCTCGGAGCTCAAAAGGTTTCTGGTCTTCAATTTGCTTTTAACTAGTACCTGCAAATATCTTTCGGTTCTTTTTCATGAATATATGTAGTGAATCAAAGCATCTGGAATACTGTAAAACCCAACTGACACTGCTGCGGCTAAACTTTTCTATACTAATAGGAAATCTGATATAAATACGTCGAGAAAATATATTGATACTTAATACTCTCAGGAGATACAGTTTTAGCCTTCAAGGAACAGTAAATTAAATCCAAGTCTTTCTTATCTGTAGTAAAATGTAACTTGAAGAGTTAATCGAAATAGTTTACAGGTTGTCGTTGCTTGTATCTCTAGCCTTCTTATTATTCCATTTCCTGTATTTATTACTATTAAACTTGTTATTCTTATTCTTGGGATACCGGTATGATTTTGTTTTTTGTCTCGATCTTAAATCTTGATCTTTGTTTCTACAATATGCAGCAAAATGATTATCTCTGCCACAATACAGACATGATACTCTCAATTTTTTCTTGTCAGCAGAAGGGCTATCTTTTTGCTCTATCTCACTTTCTCGTTCCTTTTTGGCTAGTTCATTTTTAAAGCAAGCCAGAATCTCATTGTCGTTTTCTCCCCATTTCTTCCGTACCTTCTCCCTTATGTCAAAATCCACAATGCTTGAAATCAGCCACATTTGAACGAGCTTCTCCTTGGATAGAGCATAAAAGGGGTAAAGCTTTTGCATTAGCCCTTCTAGTTCTTCCGTAGTTGTTACTCTAAAATCAAATATACTTTCAATCACTTCATCCGGAGCAATAGTAATACTGAATCGGTTCAGAAGTTCTGTCAAGCAGTCTAGTACTGATGTCCACTGAGAATGTTGCACCAAATCGAACTGGTCGGCAGCAGAACCTTCGAATGAATTGCGGCATATTCGAACGGTTTCCTTTTTTGTTAGCTGTCCGAAATCCTCGTTAAGAGCTAACAACCTAGCACACCATTTATTTAATTTGATATTACAATTGATAACTTTACCATCAAACGACATGTGCTTCAGTGCGTAATTAATGTCATGAGTTCTTTCTGTGAAGAATTCCATTCTCTCCTTATCAGAATAACTCCCTAAAATTACGTCATCTGTTCTAAAGGGTTTTTCCGCAAGAGCAATAAGTTCTTGGTCAAACCTAGTCCAATCTAACATGTTTACTCTAGTCTGATTATAACTATACAGCAAGAGCTACCAAGTGTTAGAATGATTTGCGTAACTTGGGATAATAACGGTTTTCGAGTTGTTTTGTTATTTTATATTTTGTTTTTCAATTCAAAAATTTGAATCTTTTTAAGTTCCTCACAGTAGAACTCATTCAACGTTTAAATATTTATGATAAACTTGTAAGAACTCAATAAAGATTGCTTTATGTAGTATATAATAGTTTATAACTTACGATATTATTTGCAAAAACTGAGGTTTAGATACCTGAAGGAACTGAAATTCTTATCGTTTGTAAAATGAAATTCTGCTATATAGAAAATATTAATCATTTCCAGATGATATAAAAGTTTGGACAGGAATTTACTGAATACTTGGTTTTTGTTTATGTTTCAAATCTTCTTCTTGTGCAGCCAACTTTTTCCCTGCTAAGTAATATAAGGATTAGGTTCTTTAGATAGAGTCAGTATCAAAATGAAGAAAACAAGAAGAAAATGCCATAAATGATAATTCTTCCTAATTGGCAAATATGGGATTTCACTTTAAACTCAATCTACAAATTTTAGTAGTGTAAAAAGTTTTGCGATTTGTCTAAAACTCGGTCGTTGAAAACTAAGCTTCTCATGTTTAGATACTGAACTCCTTCAAAATTTCATGCTATCTAAACTACCCAACCAATTAGGGATTTATTAATCTTTAGGGTAAGCATTTTTAAGCTAATATATTATGTTTACCTCTTACAGCAATGGGTTCAATTTTTTAAATAAGGTTATCATTGCTTTTCCAAGAGTGGGCAGAAACTTTTGTAATAGAAAAATTCATTAAATTTATATCACCTATATATTCAATATACAAACATCAATATAAATTTAGTAAATCATTAAAAGAATAAATTGAGAAAAGTGACCATAAAAAAAGCTTAATTGGAACAAGTAGTACCACTAACCTTTACGTAGGAACCCAAATTGAAAGCAATTTGGAAGAAGTTTGCAATGTTTAGAGTGTAACCTAAGTCGAAAGTGTCAACTTTATTAACGGTAGTACAAGTGTTTCTGAAATGGGTGTTAACACCATGGACACTAGTGAAAGTAACTTGGTGATCATCTGAACCTCTGTGGAAACTATCTTGGTGAGAAGTTTGCATACCAACAACACCAACGTAAGTGTTACCACCGTCTAATGAAGAGTAAGTGTATTCCTTTTCAGTAGCAGCAACCTTAATGTAGAACAAACCACAGTTTAATAAGAAACTTTGACCGCTGACAGATTCGTGGTTAACACCAGCAAAAGCTCTAGTGTTGTAAACCCTACCGTTACCAACAGTTGGACCGCATAATTCAATACCCTTAGCTTCGTTAGCAGCATAAACAATTTGGGAGCTGAAATCATGTTTACCAGCAACTTTAATATCACCTTCATTGTTAAAGGTAGCACGTTCTGGATGACCTAAGTATAAGAAACCGTGACCTTGATCAACCTTTAAGTCGGAGTCGAAATCTAAAGTACCGTAGTTAAAGAAATTCTTATGTGGAGCTAAAGTGAAGTTCTTTGGTTGGTAGTTGGCATGAGAAGTGAAAATTGATGAAGAGGAGCCAATGGTGTTGAAATAAGTTTGACCATGGTTGTAGAAGTTATCTGGAGCAATCATAAATTGGGAAGCATCACCGGTTGGAGCAATGTTTCTGAAGTACATGTTACCACGGTTAGTAATGGTATGACCACTACCAAAATCAAGCTTAAGGATACCTTTGACAGAATGACCGAAAATGTCAAGTGAACCACCGACCATGATGTTTAAGTCACCATTGAAGACAAAATTGCAACCGTCTTGGATCTTTAAAGTGCAACCAGAATCAATAATGATGTCTTCGTTGAAGATTTGATCACCGAAAAGAGTAAGACTCTCCTTGACATGCAAAGCCAAGGAAAGTTTGATTAAACTTAATAAAATCAAGACTAAATTCAACCTTGAGGTGTTTCTGTTAAATTTCATTTTGAGTTGGCTACTAACGTAAGTTTTTTCTGAGAGCTTCAATAAGATTGGAAAAAGGACGAGTTTTCGTTGGGCTGATTCTTTTTTATGGTTTTGGGTTTGAACTGATATTGCTAATTAGTTTCAAACTTTTCCTTGCAGTTAACGAATGATTCCTTTTTTTCAATATTAAACTTGTAGTTGATTTAATACCTGTTTTGTTGGATGGGTGTTTATATCACAAAAAAAATAAAGAATAACGAATTAACTAAAAATCATGGATTGACTGTTCTTTATATATTGCTTTTTTATTAAGTTCATGTTATAAAAAGGGTGTTTGAACTGTGCATTATTGCTTATCCTAACGGTTATTAATTGATAATCTTTCAAATCCTTTGTTTCAGACAACTCCTAAATTATCTAAGAACTTTCTAACAAGGGTGAGATCAAAGGAAAACCGGATCGCGACATTATGCATTGCAAAAAAATAACATATAGAATGCATTAATGGTATATTATTACATGAATATACGCTAATAATGAAGACATAAATGAAAAATCCTGAGGGATATATTTTGCTAGAATAAGGATATTCTTATGCCAAAGGTAAATTTAATTTCAACCTTATTCACTACTTAGATCATTTATGCATTTAATTGATAAAATATAATAAATAACGAGATAATATTAATAACCTAAAATTCAAAGTAATAACACATTATAAACTTAACAGCCCTAAAGAGGCAATTACACACCATAAGGTAAAACGAAAAACCCTCCCTAGTGAAAAAAATTGAGATCCCATCATTTTGGGTTCAAAGAAAGTCATTGCATATTCATGCGTCAAAATGAAAATCTAATTTTTAATCTGGATACTTTCAGTTTTCCTCCTGAAAACCTACAACGTTAATAAGTGGGAATACATCCAATTTTTTGGGACCCTTTAATCCAATGTGGATTGAATATCTTTTTCATACAAAAATTTGTTCAAAAAGAGTAACTGAATATGCATTCGGTTCTTATTTTTCGATTCCCTGCGCAAACTGTATAATTAATGTAGAACAGTAGGTACCCTTGTTATAGTGAACGGTACCTCCAATGTGAGATGCTATACTATGTAAACTACAACTTGCGCTCGGCGTTACGTAACTTCGTGTAATAATCAAGTACATCGCAGAAGTTAAGATATCATAGTCGCAAATAGTAAGCAAGCTGTTAGCATAGGGATACTTTCAACATCTTATAGCATCTTACCTTATTACACATAGTACCATCGAAAAGTATCATGATTACTAAGAAAGTAAAGAAGAATCAGCTAAGTTTAGCAGTGAGTGGATAATCAAAGTCGCAAATTAATATGAAAAATCGATCTATCAGCGTAATTACGGCCAAGTGACAAAAACTTTTGTGTCTGCATTCAGAAATTCCTGTTACAAACTGCTGCTTAGACAAGGCAGTACATTTCTTACTAGTTCAAGAGTCAACTCAACCTCTTGTCATTGTGTTTTGAAAGCGGAGGAACATAGTACTATCTCTGCTTGCTAATCGCCCGATATCTCGCCCAGCTTTTTATATCTTGAAGCCAAAGCCTTTTACATGTCATTGTCTATTCTTTTCCTACTAAGAATCATGTATTGGTTCTAGACTTGGCACTTGGCAAAGAAAACACTGTGTGAAATTCCAGCAAAGTTTTCTGGAAAGCGGACAACTGTTTGTACAACTCTTTTGTATGGACTTCTCAAAGATTAACCTGATTACAGTAAAGAATTACTTAAAAATATATAGAAATTAATAAATACCGTTTTGTTTATCGTTAGTATATGCCAATATGAGCAAGTCAACGTAAAAGGAATAAATCAATATCAAAACATTTGAAAGTAGTAGATTCATTATGAAGTAAGACAACAAGTTGGGAGGAAAATGGCCAGAATTTTACCTGTCGGTGCTTGGAAAGAAATAAGCCAAGAAAACTACCACGCAACAAACTGGCAAACCATGTACCCCCCTTTATTAAGCAACAGGAATGCCAGATTAGAATGATTTTCCATTTTATCTCGAGATTTTTTTTTGCTTAATATAATATAGGAAATTAGATGCATCATGCAAGTCGAAATTCTCTAAATTCTTCGCTAGTCATTTTTCGGGCGAGATATCAGCAAGATTGACTCAGGTTTCATATCTACTCAGATATCTCCTTTTCCTTCTTTGAGAACATGAAACATACTAGAAAAAAGAGCCATTTAAAAAATTCTGTACACAGTTTTTAATATGCTACTATTATTCTACATGTTGGGAGTATTTTTATACTTCAACCTGTTTATGGCAATCAACATAGAAAGGAAACATAAAAATCACGATTGAGTATAGATGCTTGAGAATACCCAAACGCATGGCCTATAATGATGTAAAAAATGGTAATGAATTTACATTATCGTGGACCTTCTGATTTGTTGGTAAACATAGAGTTATTTAATCCATTGATGAGAGTCCCGTAAGAATGTCAGTAATTTGCCTACCTTACGTAACTAAAATCATAAACACGCAGTGTAAGCTCTATCTACCTATAATTTTTTCCTCACCTTCAGGGTAAAATTTCAAGCACTGATCTTGCTTGATAGCTACTTTCTGTCCTTACATTTTGGATCATATAAAGATAGTTTACCATACATATAGTGACCTTGAATACATAAGAAAATGTATTTGCAAGCTTAGACTACTTCCATACACTACTTCAAGGTTTTCCTCTATAAGCGTCTGATATTCATGGCTCTTCTCACAGGTAGATATAAGAAAACATTAGCTATTTATTACCATGTATTATGCTTAGACTTAAAATCTTGTTGGAAAACGCTTGAGTTACGAGTTTATTTGCGACGTTCAAGGCAATCTTTTCAGAATTTTGTTTTGAGTGTAGTCATATACTCGATATCTTCAAGTCCAAAAACCGTTAACCAAATATGGAATTATATGCTAAATGATCTTGCATCAATGTCTGTGAAAATTAATTAATACTGTCTTCCCAAGAATACAAGAACATAAAACGTTCTCGCTAGGCAAATGTGTACTATAAAAATAGCGGGAAAGCGTATACTGTACATGTCCTAACCTATGACTGATCTCTTCAAAATTTTTTGATATTCAGCGATGTTCTATTCTTTTAAGCATGCCTCTAGAAAGCAAATGTTTACCTCATTACTCATCAAAAGCATGTTTTCCTTTTTTTCTTTAGGTAGCAGATGGTCAAATTTCTGTTTCCAAGTAATTCCAATTCCGATTGTTTTTTGAGCAGTATTTCTTTCACTCTCGCAAACAAACCCAATATAATCTATATTCTTCCTTGTAAGTGCAGCATAACAGTTTCTTAATCTCAGCTAATGACTTCATTCTGCCGCCTATGCCACATTGATTAGGTGTGTTACCAATGTGCTTTCCACCAAATTGGATACTGAATTCATAGTTATAAAATACATTTTTGTCGTTTGTCCAAGGCAACAGAGCTGATAAAAAGATGATCCGAAAAGTGAGACAAAATTCTTTTTCTGTCTAAGATATTTTCATCTATTATCTTCTACAACGATAAATAATTGACAGAAAACTTATAGCCCAAAGGGGAAGATGGATAATTATCCATATATATAGTTGAGGGTGCTCACGGCAAGATTCTCATAATTACAGCCAAAATTTCCACCATCGCGCTCACTAAAACGTTATGTTTGCCAGAGCATACGTTTGAGATTCACCGCGTAATGCCCCACACCTCAAACCTAGATAGGGTTAAGAAGAAAGTAACATTTAGTAATGCTACACAAACGAAAAATAATTCACAGCTAGACATATCTCGCCTATAAAAACATTCTTCGTTAATATCTACAACTACTCTGATTTAGGCTATTTATTAAGTTTATAGACATGGCTATCGTATCGTACAATTATTTTTTCCGAAGTTACTGTACGATCAAATTCTTAATATATCTATTTCTATTGCTGCAGTGACAACTTCCAATTTATTGTTAATCAATCTTGTTTTCTACATACACAAACACCTAGCATGGTAGTAGTGAAAATGGATAGTAGCAGCAATTCTAAATTTGCTTCGTTAGCATCTAATAATCAAGCGGAACCTCATGCTAACAATTTGACCTTATTTCTAATTAAGGCTTCATAGCATATTACGATATAAAATAATAATAAAAAATATATAATCTGTTGATATAGAATATTCCTATCAAGGGTTAATAGTATAAAACAATAGTTAATAATATCAAAAGATAACACATTAGAATAGTTACTATAGAATAATTATTTACCTTGTAATCTATTACGGCTGAATATTAGCAATACTAAGCTACCTTAAAGTGATGTTGCGTTCACAACTTGGCTGACTCCACCCATTGATTACGGTTTGAACCTGGAAGAAACGAGTTATTGAGAGGTGAAATAATGGTATTATTTTCATATCGATATGCAAACAATGACACTGAGAGTATCGCAATAATGATAATGCCGATCTGCATAGAAATCCTATCCATTGTTTGATTAAAAGCCCTGCTAATAATGACCTATTTCCTGTTATGAACCTAATAACGATAGTCGTCGACTTTGCAGATTATAATATGGGAATAAAGCTGTTGATGCTATGGAGATCCTTGCCTGCTTTCGTTTCCTTATTACTTCAAATAGTTCAGTGTCCAGATTTTTATTCAAATTATCCCTTTGCATTCTTTGCTGGTCTCTGCTTGCTATCATTTTCATTCTGGAAATGTATTGACTATTTTTACATTAAATGCAACTTCCATCACAGTCTTCAATACCATTTAGGATCAAGGGTTTAGTTTTAGTTCATTCTGGGTGTGGGTGCCTTTATTGTTTTCGAAATTGATGTAACAATTAAAATGTCTCATGTCATTTCTTTCGCTCTAAGAGACCCAATTCTTTCTTTTTTTTTTATTTGGTGGTATCAATATTTCATATCCTTGGTGAAGGTATCCCATTTTCGAAATTTCACAAGGATATGAAATTGATCAGAATCCCGACTCCAATTACGGTCAGATTAAATCACTTTGATCACTGTATTGTTTATTAAGAGTGAAATAGTTTGTTTTTGTAAGCAGTGCAAATATACCAGTATTGAATGAGTAGTGCTGGCCATTCATTTCTTAATACGAATAATTTTTTTATTTTTTCTGATTGTTGTTACCTTGATAGCTGCAACAATTGGCACATATGTTAGGGCACATGGGACTATGCGATAATAGCAAGAGACTTGCTTTGGGTTGGTTTCTTGACTGGTAGCTGTGTAATAATACTCCGTATAGTTTCTGGTGATTATGTTACATTCTTCCAGATCCTACAGGGCCATCAAATTCAAAGCAACCAAGATGAGACCCCCCCCCCCCCCCCCCATCTACTGTTATCATTGATCCGATGAAAAAACTGTAGCTAGTGTACTCATCCCAAAAAGATTTAAGTAGAAAACTTTTTGATATGAAAGAATGAACAAATGATTAGAGTTATAAAATAAAGGCCATTAGTACCCGTCTGATAATGAGCGGCATATTGATACTTTTCACAACAAAATAGAATACCCATACGTTCTCCACCGACCATATAGAAAGTAACACTAAGTGAGATATACGCCTAGAAATAAACTTCGGATTCTGTTCTTATTTATTTTCATTTTCTATCCTTGTAAAATCTCCAAAAATGAAATACTATCACCTACTATTACAGGAAGCATTATTATAAAACTACCAATAGAAACCAGGTCCAACTCTAGTCTCTTAACACTACAACAAAGTAGAATTCCCATACCTGACTATACAATCAATTACCACAACCGCAATGGCAACGAATGTCAGAAACAGCAAAGGAAAAAGCTCTTGATCCGCCAAACTTGTTGAAGTTCTTGATGAGAATTTTGAAGATCTTGATGGACGTTTTGAAATATTGTTCTTAAGCTACTATACAATTCCCCTTTCTCTCTTTTTGTTGACGTTTATATTCTGGAAGGGTATAGAAAATTTCAACTTTTCTAGATACTAAGCAAGCTAAAACGATAATTTAAACAAAGCAGACAAACATCCTGATTAGTGTCCACATGTTTAACCCGAAGTAGTAATCCACAAGGTTAAGGTCTTTGCTTACATTATTGGATATAAGATACTTAATATCATCCCTAGTATGTCCATTCGAAGTATTGGCGGTGTTGCTGAGAATTGCACTCTAAAGTATTAATCAGAAACTGCTCTATTAGTATAGTATAATAAATAGAAAGATTCTGTTTAAATCTCTGTTTTTAAGCCTTTTTATATTAAAAAACCCATGAAAATTAAGGGTACCAAATGGCAACGTTTACTTTGATTTGGACTGGAGTAAAACCTATACGATACAATGATTGTGACAGTTTAGTTTGTTGTAAGAAACAGTAGGTTTAAGTGCAATTAGACGTTTTCTTGATATACGAAAAGTTTCAAGTATATATCTACAAAACATCTACAAGGCATCAAGGATTACTTGGGTATCATTTAGAACATATAGGGTATAACTGTTGTTGTTGAATTTGCTAATTGTAACCATACATGGTAGCATATATTTAGATCATATGCATGCAACTTGAAGTTGTAAAAAGGTTTAAAAGATTCTATTAATATAAGATTTCAGGGGAAATGGTAAACAAGAGGTCGATGCAAATGGTGTCGATGCTGCAGTATATAGAGAGTTTCACATAGGTTGTGCCTCAGGATGAATGTTTCAACCTACTAGAAATGAAAAAATGGACTAAAGATTGATTCTTTTCTCAAGAACTGCGTAATAGGGATTAACAACTGACAGCTATGACGCTCCAAACCTCAGAGGTATGATAGTCAAAACGCCATTTAGTTCAGTATTATTCTATATTATATCAACTATTTTCTCTATTGCATTCATATATTCGCTGTTTGCGTTTCTTGTGTATATTTTTGGACTGCTGTGTTGTCTCTTAAATTACTATAATCCATCAGTGAGAGAGCTAGTGACCGAGTATTAGCATACAAACACTGGGAATTGTACTTTTCAAAATAATAGTTACAAAAAGGAAGACATATTTCATGAGTTTTCTTAACCGATGTAGGAATTTTCATTGTTTCGACAAGAATGCAAGTTTTCTACTTTCTCATGATAAGCATCAAATCTTAGCAACTTTATTAATTATTTTACTTGAGCACAACGAAAACTCGCAAGCGTGCATGCAGTGTTGAAGGCTATTTGAAGGACGGATGACTTTTAGTAAAATACTCTTCTCAAAATTCTCGAAACTTAATGGACTCCCAGAGTACTGTCAACAGAAAAGCGGGAGATGATACAGCCTAAAGACTTGATAGTTGTTCCTACCTCCAACGTCTAGTTTCTAGTCGAATTTCTATCAGCATTTGCCTTAGGAAAAGCTTTCCAGTAAACCTGCCGTAGGAAATAAATTTGAAAAATTAAGCTTTCAATGATAATCGCCCAAAAGAGATATAATTAATGCTTCAAACATTTAGAATCTCAATGAATTAAGTCAAAATATGTCTTTCTAATGATATATAACTCGCTACAAAAATTTTGCTGGAGGCATCAAAAAAGCATAATATATAGAGAGTGCCATTTATAGTAATTGGTACAGCTGACTTGTGACTCTTGTTTTTATTTCTGTGTGAATGTTTCCTTCAACATTCCTACTGACTAAGCCTTCCGATCTAATAACATCATGGAAAACATTTGCAAAGCAAAATTATATGGATGTTAATTGGAAATCAAAAATTAATTGATCTTGTTACAGTTTCCCTTATTGTGAACGATGTTACAAAAACATGTAAGCTACAACAATAAGCTCACTATTTAATTTTGTTCCACGTAAATATGATGGCAACTTCCGATAAACACCTTCACATAAACTGTGTAAAATGGAGTTTTATCCAGCTTATTAATTTCAGTTAACAAATTGGGATATTTCCCTATTGTCATTGCTCGTTGAACATGTAGTTTTAGACCGCTTTAAGCTACATTTTATTGGATAGCATTATCAAATAATTGCTTCATTAAAGCATGCTTTCAGACGAACTCTGCAAAACATACCGAAAAAGTAGAATAAGAAAGAAGTACTTCTAAGCCTTTCCAGCTGTATACGTGTCTTCCAATAGCAAAACAATAGGCCTGCTAGAAGCCTCTTTACAGAATAAAAAACAAAAAGAACAATCGAAAAGCAAATAAAAAAAATGCCTTAAATTTACGCAATCTGTACTAGAATATGGTGGCTTCACTGAAAAATAAATCGCAAAATCGTTACTATTCAATAAGTTTCGAAAAGATCGAAACATCAAAAAATCGAACATTCTCTATATAAGCCTTCTACATAACTCAGCCTTCTATAAATTTAAATGAGCCACTTTACAAAAATCGACGTATAAAAAGAGACATAGTAAGATAGTCCAACTGTTTCATTCTGAAATGCATTGTAGGAAATTCCAACAGAGTTTATATCAAACATCCTCCTACAATGGTCAAGATAAATATTCTAACACTTTCATTACTTTTTAATACGGTAATTAGCGCTCCAATTGTCAAGAAAACTGAAACAAATGATATATCTAGTTTGAATTTGCTCTCAACAAGGAGTACGTGTAAAGAAAAAAGCATAATTAGCGGCGGGATTTTACCACTCAAACGTGATGCAATTGTTAGTTCTGCTGTTGTCAAGACAAAAGGTAAGAGTAAAAAAGTTGAAGAGGATGAAGAAGATGAAGATGATGAAGAAGATGAAGATGATGATAATGAAGAAGATGATAATGACGATGGTGATAATGATGATGATGATAATGATGACGGCGACTGGTTCGCAGCGGAAATTCATGGATCTCTACATAGTTCGGGTGGAGATGAAGCCAAAAAAGATGATAAGGACAATGATGGTAGTGACGTCGATATATTCCTTTCAAGCTTTGGAACTCTTTTCAACTTAACAGATTTTAATAAATGTTCTAAAGGAGATGTTGTCACTGCATGCATGTTTAACGCTACGAATCTCAATATTACTGGAAACAAAATTCAATTAACGAGTAATCTTAACGTTACAAACCAGGGGAAAGAAAACTCCTTAAATGGCACTGCAATATTATTCATTTTGTAATTTCATATTTCATCTTAATTCAACTCAACATCTTATTTTATTGACGATTTTTGGTACCTTTCTGATAATTTCTAGAATTTATTTTATTCGCAAAGCATACAGCTCATATATGATTTTTCTGTAGTCAATACATACACAAAAAAAAAAAATTTCTTCTCAAAACAGCAAAATGTGCCATCTCAATAAAATTCTGATTCTTATACTCTTTTTCTCTTTCTTATCATGTCATTTTACTACTCGACTTGAAGCACAAATAAAGATATGAGAACAGTCTTGACATAAGCTTGCAAATATTAACTTTTTCTCACCACGATTAGCTACCAAGATGCACATCTTTGTACTAAATTTCAGGCAAAACAGCTTTCCATTTTGTTACTGCACTTTCAAGGATGGAAACACCCCATGTGGGTTCATCAAAAACTACTTCCATTGTTTTTGCTTTCACGTTGAGTAATTTATGATATTTAACTTCACTAGTTAAGGAAAGAATTGGCCCTATTTGGGATACATATCATAGATGTCTTTCCATTTTGTTATCTATCTAACAGGTACACCATCTGTGTATATGGAACCTTTTATGCTATTGTATGAGGACAACTTCATTGCATTACGAAATCTAAATCAATACTATAACTTACTGTAATACCTTAAAGAAGTAGGTTTAAAACATGCAAAGTGATGTATGGTTTACTCATATTTGTACCTAAATGGCAATCATCGTTTCGTGTTAGAGGAAAAATAGAAAAAAACGAAACTTTTCAAAAATTTCTCGATAATCGTTGCCACTTTACAAACTGCTTTGTTCTACAATGGAAAACTGGATTCTTTGCTAGTCTTTTGGCTGGTTCATTATCAATGTATAATTTTGTTGGCTTCAATGTAATATTCATATATTCGATTAGATTTCTTAACCACTCTACTTCTTTAACTGCGTTACTAGCCGTGATATATTCATAATGAGCAGAAGATAAGCAAACTTCTGACCGAAATTTCTTGGAAGACCACGTAACCACACCGCCAGACATTAGCGACACATACCCCCAGTAGCATATGGGAGATCACAGCTAGCCGCAGACGCAGCGTCAGTGAAGACAGTTAGGTCTATTGGAGAATTTATATGGTACTGAAGACTGTAATGTCTAGTACAATACAAATATTGAAATACCTTAATAGCAGCAGATAAATGGACATCATGTGGTTCTTGAAGAAAAACGGAATACCATGGAGACCGCATAAACTACATCTGGACGGCCTGCATTTGCCACAAATAATAGTTGACCAATAATACTTCTATATCGAGTCTGGTTGGACAATGCTGGTGAACTAGTATCGAATAATTGAGCAATATCAACAATCGGAACGTGTACTGTTTATTAATAGGTATATTCGAGTCCCGAACAGAATTAATAATATAATCTGCCAGATCGATAGGAATGGATTTGTCTGTTTGTGAAATCGTCATTCCCAAAAACTTATTAACTAAGCCTAAGTCCTTCATGGAATATTTCTTTGTTAATGCTCCTTTGACTAAACGAGATAATTGACTAGTTGGAGCAGCGATTAATAAGTCGTCTAATGTCTGGCGGTGTGCTTACGTGGTCCTCCAAGAAAATTCGATCAGAAGTTTGCTTATCTTCTGTTCATTATAAATATATCACGGCTAGTAATGCAGTTAAAGAAATAGAGTGGTTAAGAAATTTAATTGAATATATGAATATTACATTGAAGCCAACAAAATTATACATTGATAATGACCAGCCGAAAAACTAGCAAAGAATCCAGCTTTCCATTCTAAGACAAAGCATATTGCTCTTCACTACCATTATATTTGAGATATAGTAGCTAAAGGTAAGGTAGAAATAGAACATGTACCAACAACTGAGCAGGTATCTGATATTTTCATAAAGTCATTGAGCAGAGCAAAATTTGAGTTGTTCAGGAATAAATTGTTAGTTGAGATTAAGCAGTAGGGGGTATGTTAAAAAGCAAATGAAGTTATGCTTTCTATCTAGATTGCTTTTTCACAACTCGAACACTAGCTTAAATTGCTTTTAGACAAATAGAAAGTCTAGCTTAGATTGCTTTTCTACCAAACTTATAGTTTAAAAGAGAAAAAGGAGGAGGGTGCACCCTAATCTAGATAGTCTTAATTAGAATATATAGTTTCAACAGATATTCTACTTCGCTACCGAGTAACCATTCTACAGGAAGAAGAGTATACGGCGCATTTGAGACTGGTTTTATCAGTCTTAAGTAAGTTTAACTTACATGCCAAGAAATCCAAGTGTAGTATTTATCTAAAGCAAACGTCATTTTTCGGTCATGTTGTGAGCAGCAAAGGTATAAGTTCGGACCCAGAGAAAGTGCAGTGTATAGTTGAGTGCCCCGACTTGAAGAATTTCAAAGACGCTCAAAGCTTCTTAGGTTTAGTAGGTTACTACAGGCAGTTCATCAAAAACTTTTCCGTCATAGCAGCTCCATTAAGACTATTTGCCAATCCTAACAAAAAGACCACTTGGGACTCAGACCAAATCAGATCATTCAAAACATTAAAACAAGGAATGGCGAATGCTCCTATTTTAAAGCACATTAGAAACAATATAAAATTTCAAAGATAATGAATTATCTTGAGACAGATTCGAATGAATCTATCTATACTGAATATTTTTCAAACAACGTCGAGGACGATGTTTGAAGAGGTCCAAGGCTTGTAAAGCGGCTGCGGTACGGACCGGCCACTTGATACAACGCCTTGTCATTTGCTGAACAAAAGCCAACAAGATAACATTGTAATTTGCCGTACGCTTCTATCAGAGCGATGGTCTGATAGGAACAACATTAGAAATTGCAAGCTTCTCTTAAAACGTTGTGGGCATGAGTCAGAGCAATGATCTGAATGTTTTCCACAAAAATGCCCGTATTGATGAACGCAAGTATTAGTAACTTGTAACTTTGTAAACTAACCTTGTCAATAATTTTGTAAGGACCATAATAAATTGAATGAAGTTTAGTGTAAGCACCGTTGTTATAGGAGTTTTTGTGCATCCAAACATAGTCTCCAATTTTGAAATCCAATGGTCGATGGTGAGTTTAAAATGTACAGAGGCTGCGTCCTGAGCGTCTGCTATGCTGTGTTGAGACATGGACCAGACAACTTGTAAATTCGATAAGTGTTCATCAAAATTCCATCTGTCACTACCAACAACTTATGCTTGTTCAGGGTTGTGAACATGATGAAGTCTTCTAAGAGCATGAGTAAAACCGGGGACATGACGATAGTAACCGTAATTGGCATAAAAATGTGTCATTTGTATGGCTGGATGGTAGCTGTTATTGTAGGCGAATTGACCCGTTTTGATTTAGCGTGGCCAATCTTCTGGGTGGTTCCCAAGCATGGATCGTAATATGGAAACCATAGTTCCGTTAACTCTTTCGACTTGGCCGTTACTGGCTGGATTGTAAGGTGTGAGTATCTTTGAGTTAATCTGAGCCTCTGTTTTAGCCTTGACCATGCATAATTAACAAATTTGGTATCTCTATCGCTAACGATTTCGTCAGGGAAACCGTGATTACAGATAACATTTTCCAAAAGCAGATCAGCAACTCCTTCAGCTTTAACAGTAGTGTGAGTAGGAATAAATAGCGCCATTTTAGTCATGCGGTCGATTGCAACCATGATGTCGTTAAAACCATCAACTTTTTCATACCAGAGACAAAATCAATACTGACACTGGACCATGGTTGGCCAGGGATACTTAAAGGTTTGAAAACACCTACGGGTAAAAGACGTTCGTGTTTAGAACTTTGACATTCGATACATGTTTGAACGTACCGTTTAATAGTAGCCATCATATTAGGCCAAAAGTAGTGCAATATTAAGTTTTGGTATGACCGTAGAGCACCTGGATGTCCAGATAAGTTTGAATCATGGTGGATTTGTAACACTAGTTTTCGTATCTCACCTTTGGGAATCACTAGTCGTTTCTGATCGTATTTAGATTTAGCATAGTACAATGAGTCGTCAATCAATTGGTAATGTTTTACTAGCGTAGCGTATTTCTGTGGTGGATTCTTTCTTTCTAACAAGCATTTGTAAATAGTGCATAACAGAGGGTCCTTCTCGTATTCTTGCTTTAAAATTCCAATGTAATGTGGAGATAGATGGTGCATGTGATAAAGCTTGTCCTTGTGGGTGACGTCGGTGGCGTTGATGCGTGACAGAGCATCAGCACGGTTAGAGGGTCCCTTGATATACTGGATGTTGAAGTTTAAATTCAGCTAAATCATCGTACCAGCGTAGTAACTTAGCCTTTACTGTTTTTTGTTTCATGATGTATTGTAGTGATTACAATCTTCTTTGAGTTGTCGAACGGCTTTAAGATGGGAGT
The DNA here is from genome assembly GCA_003708445.3 of Grigorovia transvaalensis. Lineage (NCBI taxonomy): Eukaryota > Fungi > Ascomycota > Saccharomycetes > Saccharomycetales > Saccharomycetaceae > Grigorovia > Grigorovia transvaalensis. The sequence goes on along the minus strand of PPXN03000031.1, from coordinate 7,872 downwards.
ATTCACCATTGCTTGTTTCAATGTTTGAATGATCTGATTTGGTCTGAGTCCCAAGTGGTCTTTTTGTTAGGATTGGCAAATAGTCTAAAGTGGGAAATGTCTAATATTCAACGGCCTTGTAATCATCTCTCTATCACGGCACATGGCTTTATCACAATTTTGAGCATAGGAACAACCAAATCATTATACAAACAACTTCACAAATTAAATTAGCAGTAAGACTGCCTTTAGAAGACTACTGCTCTGACGTGATGATCCATTATTAATCAATTTACATAATGTATTGAAGAGGTTAATGCTCGTTTTCACAATTCAGATTGCTCATCTTTGAAACATTGATCACGGCTGTTGTTTTCAAATGTGCTATATAAAATACATGAAATGAAAAATATGAAAAAAAAAAATTGATTTAATGAGAAAATATCCAAATGATGAATATAATTCCAGTATGCAATCCTAAAAACATTATTTTTTATGTTTGTTATGAATAAGATGCCCTTCTTTATATTGTACGCTATTGGAAAGTCCATCAATCCTAGATCTCAAGTAATAATGAATGCTGTCCATGAAAATCTATTTTGAACGTACCTCTCATTTGTTAAGTTTCGTACTTGCATCTTGGCAAAATATCTGAACACTTTTAATACCATGTACTTTCTTTTGCTGATGATCTTTCACCCTAAAATTTACTTCTTCAGCACTTTCTGCGGTTTCACCTAGTCTTAACAATTTTTTTTTTATTATTTTAACTATATAGTAATCAACAATTGCTAACCTCAATAAAAAATAAAACATAACGAGAAAAACTTCAACAAATAAACCTTTCGCTGTACCAGCATTATTTATAGACACATCTACTTTGCTTTCTTATAACAATATTGGACTTCTACTTTATTTTTTTGTATATATCTTCTAGCATACACAGTACGGCAATAATTAGCATAAACGTGAAAAAACTGAGCAACAAGGATAAGATAGCTACTTTTGTGCATATGAAAGGATCATTGCCTGACGAAATCGGTTTCTTAGCCGAACAAGCAGAACATATTTTTTCATTTGGCTGAGTATTTGAATTTTTACATAATTCATATCTTTTATTAGTATCTTTATCTTCAGGAACAATAAGAATATTCTTGGAAGCTGGTTGCTTATTAATGGCACTTTGTTCCTGTTTCTCTTTTTTGCCCAATATTTTTTGATCTTTTTTCATACCGTCTTCTGCTACAGTAGGCATGCTCTTTCCGTGCTGGTTGGAAAGGCCAGACATTTTCTCAAGAACAACTTCTTCTACTATTTTTTTGATTGAAGTCGTTATTGATTGATTATCAAGTATGTCAGTTGAGTTATCACTACTTTTTCTATTCACCCATCCTTCATCGTAGGATACAACAGATTCTTGGGAAGTTTTTCTTTTATCCTCATCTTCAACACTTGAAACGTTCAAAGATTTTCCAGAAGAGGACGATTTCCTTTCTGGAGTGCTAACTATTTGGAAAGATTCTGATTTTTCAGTCATTTGCTCCTAATTTCTGATCAATTTCTTTTTGTTGGTGTTCTTGGCTTTTTGTTCAGAATACTGATTGGTAATATCTTGGAACTTTGAGAATTTGCCAATGTTGAAATTGTTCTATTTAAACTTCCAAATTGAAAACATACCCTTATATTTTAGGGCAATGACACATAAATGTCACATTTTAATTTTTCGGAGTATGAAATATCAAAGGAACAAGTTACCAAAAAGGGAAAAAGAAGAAAATCAAGGGCATAATTGAATTTTGGGCCCCCAATATGGTAATAACTACACTTAGTTCAAATTATATATCAGTAATAGCTGTTTGATTACCTTGCTCCTTGATTGTTGTTTTAAACATATGTTTAATTACAGCTTTGTTACGTATACGTATACTCGAAAAAGTCATTTATATAATCGTCGTGAACAAAGAATGTATAGATTTCTCTTGTATAATATAGATTTCAAAATATTCACACGAATGCAGTTACCTGTAGTAAATTAATCATTGAATATCGAAATTCAATAACTCGTTTTTTATTTTTTCTGTTTAACATTCATTCTCATCTAAAAGAGCCCTCGGATGTGGCTCATCTCTAAAAAAATCTTGGCAATCTCCTCTTGTGGATGTACTCTTAATTACACTACCTCCATATGCAATGATTGGAATGAAATTGGAGCAACAACAGCTTTCAAGAAAAACCCTAACGGGAACCAGAAGGAAAATGAAGGCATGAAACAATCATTGGAGTATTCCAAAAAAATCCAAAGCTTGATAAATCAATCCCAATATACTTACTAATAAATTGGACCACTCGATGGATGATAAGTTTTCGTCTTGCCTTTATTCTCTGTTTCAAAAGCAATCGAACAAGAATCGAATGAAGCAATTGCTGCTATGATCTTCAAAATAGCAGAAAATTGGAAGAAGAACAAAGTAAACAACGGTACAATACATGATAATCGTGGTGGCATCCTCCAGAATCCACAAGCTATGACATGTAGAAGAGATGTCTAACAGAACAAGATGTAATTGAATTTAGAAATGGAAAATCCTTTAAAATATCAAAAAGTGTGTCATTTCACTGTTGTTCCAAATCATGCTCATCTGGTACTGTTTCTGACTGTTTCATGACTCTAGGTTTTTGATTGTGTATGAGGATCCTATAGTTTTTCAAGAAAGAGGAAGGAATTAATCGGAAAAACGTCATTTTTGAATTTTAATTTTTCCTTCAAAAGATAACGGCTCTTAATTGAAAATCAAAATTCAACAAGTACCAACCGCTTTTACTATGTCCGTGGAATTACAGCAATATCCACGGATTTCTATTCTAACACAAAATGAAAAAAATTGGATAAATTCGGTTTCGAGATTGAAAAAAGCTTGAATTATATGAATCACTCCCTATACCATACTCCCACTTATCTCTACTGAATGAAGCTGATATTCCAAAATTAAGCTGGAAATGTACTTCTACTATTTCTTTTCTGCATGATTATAATACCACTATTTGAAATTTAATCAATATGCAATGCTGAAGCAAGTTGACTAAATATATGGAGAGATCATAAAGCCAAGTAACAGATACATGAACTAGTATTTCAATTGATTTTTTTATTCCTATTCAAGCCGAACTTTGTCACTTCAATGTTATAGATAATGAACTTTGAATTTCAATTTGGATTTGTAAGTCAAGGTGGGATCAGCAACGGCAGTTTTGCTAGTAGATTTAAGAAGAGATTTAAAAATTGCTTTACTAAGACTGGCAATCGTTGTAATGGAAGCTTAACTACCACCAAGTCGACTACTTAATTGTAAAATTCGTTAAAAATACTTATCCGAACCTTTGTCTATATTCTTTGAATATGAATATGATAGAACGCAACCTTCGTTATTTTCACTATGATCTTATGGAGTAGTAGAATAGATAGGTTTTTGATGAGTTTGATGTATAGAATGGATCAAAAATACTGCTCTCAAAATCGTTAGGTGTAGGATCACCAGCAAATTTATATCTACCATAATTTTTAGTACCAGTGATCTGTTTTGTAAGGAGTTACTATGCAGCTGCTGATATTTTTTTGATGGAGTCACTTGCGTTTTGATCGTCACGATATTGTCTAGCACAATGTTTAATACAACTCTTTCGAATTCGACGATAGTCATAACAACCCCAGGCGCCCTATTTATGGTCCTACCTCATTACAGCGTTCGTTTTGTCTCACGGTTCAGATTTAAGAACTATTTGCAAGACTTTAGCTATGAGCTTTCACATATTATACTTTTGATTAGACGAGACTCATGTTGACTTATGGAAAGAAAAATTCACCGGGACTCATGGAGAAAAAGATGGTGAAATAAAAGTTGACTTATTCAAGAAATTAAGATAATCATGTTGGAATTGTGAAGATATATAATGTTTTATTTAATATCCAAATGAATTTTTTAGTCTCTTCCAAAAGATTAATCTAGAGTTGACTGAGTTGACCATAAACTCGATTTTCATTTATATATATATCAATATATTTGTAGATTTGCTAGATACTTACTAGATTTCAGTAGCGTATCTTATATTCCAAAACATAGCTGACAAAGCGGTAAACTCAAATTGCATTATACGATAAATTTTGCTTGTGATTCTTGTTCTTTATGCAATGACAGTACCACAAGAGGATTACACTTTAGTAGCAGCGATTTCATTCTCTTAGAAATAATGCCGTACCTCTGAACCTCTTTATATTCTAAATCACTGACACCATGTATATTGGACAAATTAACTGTTGACACGTTTCTTAGAAGCTACTTAAAATTTTGAAGACTTTTTTTTTCATTTTCTACATTTTTCAATGCAACCTCCAATTGAAAGATATAACGATACCAGAATAATGAAGGAAGATACTTTCTGCAGGGTAAGTCCCAGAGTTGCCGTCATTCAAGGATGGATTGTTGATCTGGCGATGGAAAAGATCATTTCAACTAGTACAGCCAAGAAGATTTGTAGTAAAGATGATTTTGAAAAGTTGTCGTCATGCTATTTGAGAGATTTTAAAAAAATTGATGCGTCAACTAATTGTATCATTGATGTTGAATCTGAGGTGCTTTTTAAGGCTGTTTCAACGGTTGAATATGATTTTGGTGTCACCAAGGAGGGGCATAATCTATTTAGACCTTCCAGGGAGGTTTCAAGATCTGAACAAGGGTTGTTTGTTTCTAATTTTTCAGCCTCTTGTCACAAAGTTTGCCTCGCCAAAAAAAGAACAGTTTATATAAGAAATCCGAAATATAAAAAAATTGCAGCAGAAATATTTGAAATGATGGTGGATATTGGCCCAGGGCCTGATTTTAAGGGCATAGACAGACTTCTTTTTTCTTTCTTGATTAAAGTACAAGAAATTATTTTACCTGAAAATTATCTTGATGCTATTACTATTGGTAACTATGTGTTGCCTGATTATCGAAAATTAACCAGTAAGTCCATGTACATGGCATTTGAAAAGCCCAATATGAGCGGTATTTACAATTTTATAGGAAACTTTCATACTGGTTATGCTTCTCTGATTAGAAATTACAACAAAGATACTTTGAAACTACATGGGCGAAGAGTTGGCTTTCCTTTATATTTATTCTTTAATAAGCACAAACTTAGTATATTTCAAAGAGCCCCAGCTATTTCATTACAGCAGTTCGTGGGCGAAGCGCGTGATGTTGAAACTTTACTTGGTAATTTTGACAAACTCTTCAGAGAAGCTAATAAAGAAAATGAACATTATGACTTTGTACTAGTTTTTCCAACATTAGTAACTGATCTTCAACACATAAATTCCCACTGTCCTAATCAAAAGTGTTATAGCTTATCAGAGATAGAAAAAATCATATTCCATGACGAAAAAACTGAAAAAAAAGTAATGTAATGAGAAAGTACCCAATTACGAATACAGCCCTATGCCTTGGAATGTTCAAGAAAATACCCCGTTACAATTAGTTACTTGCTATGAAATGTCACTCGATATAGCTTTGTTAAATTTGGTTCGGTAGAGAATATTTTACAAAGCAAGTTTAGGCGGTAAAAGCTTAAATTCAATACACAGTTAGAACTCTTCCCTTCAGTTATATCTAACATTCAGAATCAATAATTGCAGCCCTGGTTTGAGGAGTCAGTCCATTGTTGCTTTATAAATTGATCAACTCCCCCTTTTCCTTGTTTAGTTAAGTTGTTTGTCATCTTCATAATCAGAAATCAATTTGATCCTAGAGCTTATTATTAATTGATATTAAAAAAGACAGATTTTTTAGTCAGTCTTACTATATCTATAAATCCGTGATTTCTTTTCAAAGAAATCTATATAAAAAATATATATACTAAAAATATAAGTACACTAAAGATGGAATATGGTGCATTTGAGCTAAGTTTGCCAGTATTTATAACAAAAAACTTACACACATAAAGTAAAACTGAGGTGAAAAATTTTCACTAAGTTTTTGTACAGACATCATTTTTTCAGCACGGGATCAGCAAATTGTTTGTAATGAACTCACAGACAATGCTAATAAACTGTTTGTGTTTGGAAACTGTGAGCATGAAATTGTTGTGAAAACTCTCTGTAATGATCATGTGATCCGACAGTTGTTATGCCTAAATATCTGACATCCAACCCATACAAGCATTTTACATCGTATCATTGAATTAATAGTACTAAATGGTAACGTACTTGTATTAGAAAAAAAAGAAAATAAAGTATAATCTAAAAAGGTATCTCTAAAAAATGAGAACAGTAAAAATATTAGTACGGACATGTTAGAAAAAATGAAATCATTAATGAAACCTTCTGGATAATCCCTTGAATTGCTTAACAGGAAGAGCCTTAGTTCACATATCAGGGGCATTGTCTGCAGTGTTAACATATAAAATCTTTAAACCATAGTCTTTAGCTTCTTGCCTCAGTCTGAATGCCCTGGCTCCATGGAATCTGTACCTGAATTCTCTTTCATCAGCGTTAAATATAACGGAAATTGCACTTGTGCTATCAGTTAACAGCAGCGGTTGCACATCTTGGTCGGTTAATTTCATAGCTAAACTTTGAAGAGCTTTTAATCCTGGAAAGGCAGCAGCGATTGCAGAGAGTTTGGATTCTGTTGTTGATACACATGTCAGTGTGGCTTGTGTTGATTTACCAGCTATGACGTGATTATTGTGAATGAAAAAATAACCAATCTGGGACTTAATTCAGGTAGGTTACAATGTGAAGCATCAGTTGAAGCTGCTATAGTTTCGGACTTTTGAGACGATTTTATCCAGTTCAGTTGTTTGTGCCTGGTATCCTAGACAAATTGTAATAATGATGATGCCATCGTTTTGACCTCTGCAATATAAAGTATGGCGTGCCAGGATGTTGACATAATATAATAAATCAAATCTATACTTGTTTGCAACGTATGACAAATATCCAGTAATCTTTTGTAGAAATTTTTCATCTGCCATATAACTCTTAGCAGTTGCATCAAAATCTTGTTTGGATAATTTAAAGCATGCAGTCACTGGGACTTTCAACCTTTTTGTATTTTTACTTTAATTGGTACATCCAATTTCATTAGTTTGTTCTCCAAATTTTCTATCAAAAATCCATTGAGACACCTTTGACGATAACACCCAACATATCATATTTAGAAACTACATTATTCAATCTTCCATCATGAACCACCTTCGTAGAGAATTCACTACTTAAAATGTTTACTAAATCATCAGCATCATTCATGTGTGGTGGGGTTCTTATAATTCCTGCTCCAATGGACTGTATAGATAAGCACTGATAATGTTTAATTGAGTGATAAATGAATCATTATTAAACACAGTTGACAAACATAACGTTAAAGCTCGGTTCTGAACTGTGCTCAAAAAAATGTTCGGGTCAAAGGCAGAAATGCCTTGCTGATCACCTCTTGCAACCAAACGACACCTTTATGTAAAAAACTCTCGAACTGGTTTTTCACATAATAAATGTCGCGAACTGGTATTATGGGACTCTCGAACTGGTTTTAAAAAACTCATATCGTGGTTGTGACTATCTGGTGGGATGAAAGTTGGTTCGTTGGAAAGAGCGGTGCTTGTTTAGTCTACTCCTGGTGTGTCAGGTTGGTGGGTATTGATTTGGTGGAGTGAGATGGATATGAAAATATGTCCTATTCGGGTTCCTATTTCGTATACGGGTATGTCTTTCCTATTTTGGTAATTTTGTAGATGCTTCAAATCCGGTGCTACTACAATGTGAGTGAGCTCATTGGAAAGTCCTTCAAATCCAATGCCAAGAATATTAAACCTTCTATGTTTAGTAACCATGTTAACTTGACACTATTCGATGATGTG
>PPXN03000030.1:0-118171 GCA_003708445.3 Grigorovia transvaalensis | reverse complement strand
CCTCATAGGATCGCATACGAACGGAATCTATTCATTCACTGACCAATTAAATAATATCATCTGGTCATAATAAAAATAACGTAAATTAACCAGGTGAACTCATATCACTATATTTTCAACTTCACATGTTCACTAATATTTACCTAAATATTCACCGTTCGTAACATTGGGTTAAATATTAGGTTTTATTCAGCTCATACTACCTCTTTTATTCTATGGCTCTTTGGCTTGTTGCTATTTGATTACATTAATCCATCATCAATATACTGCTATAACTTATTGGAAAAAGGTCCGTGTTAGATATTGCTTTTTGTGTTTGGTTCAAAAGCTGTTTTTTTATTGTTAGCAAAATCGGAAACTAATGAATAAAATCCAACTTGAAATTGTGCTAATCATTCAATTCCTTTTTGATCATTCCTTCCAAATATGTATACCATTGTATTAATTTTTAACTACTGCAAATTAGTTATTTTTTCCTTTTCTCAAAAGATGAAAGGAGTTTTCATTTTTATTTTTTAATAGTTTTTATTACGCTCCTACTTTATATAAGCAATCTCTATTTACCTATTATTTTGTTGGAATAGCTCTATTTGTTTCCTAATTTGATATATTATAGAAAAATACCTTAGGTATAGCTTTATGCATGACATCGCATAACAATTAGATTTTACCACCTAAAACTTACACTCAAAAGATTTCTTAATTGTTTCACCCCCCTGGAAAAAAATACTAAACTATTTGTAGTTTGTTATTACCGGTATTGTTGTAGGGATATAAGTTTTAATAAGTTGCTATATAAATTCATTCTTGTTCTATTTATTGTGTATAAAATAAAATTGATGAAATGTTTTATCAAATTGTGGTATTTCAAATTTATTGTGCATTTGAAAGCTTGCAGATATTATACAAACACCCAAAATGTGACAACAAGGTTGGCTCTTACAATAAGCTTGGTTTTTTTTAACTTTTCTTTTGTCATTGAAAAAAAGTTAAAAAAATTGGTATAGTGAAAAATTACTATATATCTGAAATACGAAACTAGATATTACGGCAAAATTAATCAATGTAATTAATATGGTAATCTACATTAAAGGCCAATAACAGAATTACATGGAAAGCTTATTCAAGGAAGAAAATCGTTTGTTATTTACACCTAGCCAGGATTTCCTTTAAGCATTTATCGAAAAGTTTTCAAGCAAAAAAGATAGTCATCTACTGAGATAAAGTTTCTTGAATAAATTTAATGAAAGATAAATTGAAATCCAGAAACAAATTCCAAAAATTTTTGACAAGATTTATACAATCTAGCATGTTAGAAATTATAACCTTATTTTTCAGCAGGTGTTTAAATTTTCTGTGCCTCTTTGCAGAATAGGCACACCTCAATAATAGTAGATATGAACCTGAAGGATTACTGTACACTATAACCGACGCCCCTCAACGTGGGAAATGTGCCATCTAAAAAGTTAGGAGGTGCCCGAATTGAATTACTAAGTAGTACTGATTGAGTACTAATTTGTACAGCACTCTTTTACACTAAGGGTTTTTCGCCTTATTCCAGTTCATAGTGCTGTTTATGCATATCTAAGTTGCAGATTCAAAATCAACTAACGTGACATAAGCCAATCAGTATATGTCGATCAAATTGAGACAAATTTACTAAGCAGAAGTTTGCAAGATGTGTAAGCCAGTAACTTTAGTAATTAATGTGGTATGGATTAACACTGCATTCGCTTAACCGGTTGATTACTAACAACATTGAGTTGTCCCGGACACTTGGACGTTTTGGAACAGTTTTCTTCAGGCACATTGCGCATTGTTCTATTGTTTTTTCAATATATCCGTATCCGGAAATTGCGTTTTTCTTCTCGAGGCTTCTTCACCAAACGGAAACGGAAACGGAAACGGAATGGAAACGGAATGGAAACGGAAACGGAAATAATTTACAATAACGAATAGGAATAATAACGTAATGGCAGATGTCTGTCCGACCTAATGATTAATACATCCTTGTTTGATTACAAAATCATATGTACAAGCTTAGGATGTCACTAGCTCTCCAATCAATATAAAAGACCATGAAATTAATTAATGAAAGACAATTCTGTTTTGTGTGTCATACTGTAGAACAATATTAAACTATACAATCATAATCAAATAAAATATATCAAAATGCCTTTCGTCAAAGATTTTACTCCAATTGCCCTTAAAGACACCAACTTATTCAAACCAATTCAAATTGGTGATATCGAATTAGGCCATCTTGCCGTTATGCCACCTTTAACTTGAATGAGAGCTCATCACCCAGGTAACGTTCCAAATAAGGACTGGGCTGCTGAATACTATGATCAACGTTCTAAATATCCAGGTTATTTAATCATAACTGAAGGTACATTTATTTCTCGTCAAGCTGGTGGTTATGATAATGCTCCAGGTATTTGGTCTGAAGAACAAGTCGCTGAATGGAAGAAGATTTTTGCTAAGATTCATAACAATAAATCATTTGTTTATGTTCAATTATGGAGTTTAGGTAGACAATCTTATGCTGATACTTTAGCTAGGGATGGCTTACGTTATGATTCAGCTACTGATGAATTATACATGGATGAAGAACAATAGGAGAAAGCTTTAAAATCAAAGAACCCACAACATGGTCTTACCAAGGATGAAATTAAACATTATATTAAAGAATATGTTCAAGCTGCTAAAAATTCTCTTGCTGCTGGTGCAGATGGTATTGAAATCCATTCTGCTAATGGTTACTTATTGAATCAATTTTTGGATCCAATCTCTAATAAGAGAACAGATGAATATGGTGGTTCTATTGAAAATAGAGCTCGTTTCACTTTAGAGGTGGTGGATGCTATTGTTGATGCTATCGGTCACGAAAAAGTTGGTATTAGATTTTCTCCGTATGGTAATTACGGTACCATGTCTGGTGGAGCTGAAACAGCAATTGTTGCTCAATATGCTTATGTTATTGGTGAATTGGAAAGAAGAGCTAAATAAGGTAAAAGGTTAGCATATGTTCATTTGATGGAACCTCGTGTTACCAATCCATTCTTAACGGAAGGTGAAGGTGTATTTAGTGAAGGTACCAATGATTTTGCTTATTCAATTTGGAAAGGTCCAATTATCAGAGCTGGTAACTTTGCATTACATCCAGATGTGGCCAAGGAAACTGTTGAAGATGATAGAACTTTGATTGCATATGGTAGATTCTGGATTGCAAACCCAGATATTGTATCTAGACTTGAAAAGGGTTTGCCATTAAATAAATATGATAGAAGTACATTCTATGCTATTACTGCTGAAGGTTACATCGATTACCCAACATATGAAGAAGCTATTGCCAAAGGTTGGGACAAGAGTTAATGGCAACCTTTTTATCATATAGATTTCATAAAGTTCATATACTAAAATCTGTTTTAGTTTACTACTAAAAAAAAATCCATTATAAATCTTACTATCCATAGTATATCCTTTCATTATTGTAATGAGAATCATATGTAGATGTCAAATTGATCTCTGCAACAAAAGTAGGATATATGATTTCAAATATGCAATAGTAAGGACTTTACGGTTTCAGGTTTTCATTATCTTGCAGGTATTAGATGAAGTTTGTCATGAACTGTAGAATTTGAGACTTATAAACTTCAGCTAGGTTCTGTCACATAACAGCGTACAATTCTATGTACACTTTAATTCCTGTTTTAATACAAAACTATATCCTAATGCAAAAAATTGCTATCTTAGTATGGAAACTCTGCCTAAAAATTGCACTCTACAAGGGAGTCAGCCTAGCATCTCTAACTTTAGTAGGACCCTTTCAAATAATTTCACTATACAGCCCATACACCAACTAAAACTACAAAGAAGGCAAAAAACAAAGAAACAGACTTCTGAAAAGGTAGCAAATATATGAAAGATTATCAATTGCAGGTGCGAGTGAAATCAATGTCAGTAAGAGACTATACTTTTAGACACACTAAGTAAAATGATATATTTTGTGAAAGGAAATTAAGAATTAAGAATTTAATTCAAGGGTGTTTACAGTGTGAACACATGAAAAGATTTCCCCCTTAAGGTTGCCAGTGCTCTTCGTTCACTCGATGTTCCAGATGAACATTGCATAGATATTTCAATTGACTTTGTTACTGGTTCCTAAGAAGATTTGGCGCCAAATATCAAACCTTTCGGGTTATTGATGTTCGACATCTCGAATTTCTCTATAATTCTACTTCAGAGTCTTCAGAAGAAACGTTTGAGCAGCTTTAGAAAATTGGATTATTCGTGCCCTAATACATCAAAAACTTCTCAAAGTCTGCTTAAACTTAATCGTACACACACATACCTAGGGCTTACGTAGAACTTTTTACCTAGCCCTATCTTTCCAGTTTCTGACAGAAAATTCATTCTTCAGTTATAACATCTTCCTCTCTCAATGGTGGGACCATTTGACTGAAGTTGGTTAATAGTGAATCACGACGAACACTAGGTAGTTGATTGGACTTAGTCAAGGGATGTTAATTCTGGGCTACATCTTGTATTTTACGATAGTAAATTTGTGCTTCAACATAGTAACCATTAATGATAATAACATGTAAATGATTCGAGACGCTCTCCAAAAAAATTACCTGGTACTTCCTTTGAACATCTGTCAAAATTGGCAGAAAGTATTTCAGTATTGGCATTGATATTTGAAGAACAAAGGTGTTACTATGACATGCAGGACCTTAACACAGAATCAACATGCAAATGTTTTCTTAACTTTAAGCAGCTTCCAAGAGGTCAACGTAATTCGGTACTGTCAAAATTCGATCAGGTGGTCACATCGTGGGGACAGTACATGTTGTTAGTGAAGATTGATTTAAGAGAAGACTGATTCAAGACACTAAATCTAGCGATGCTACCTTTCGCTCATAATCGAATTCCTTATAGGCTCTTAGTAGCCTTCGTTAACTATCCAACATTACACTGCTAAGTTTTATTAACAGTCAAGTCACTTCAATTTCTTAATGTAGCCCAAGAATTTTCATATAGCTTGAGAAGGCAAGTTCTAATTGAAAAAATATTCAGTTTTTGTTTTTACTTTGTTTATGTTTTCATTTATATTTAGATGTGATAGGAAGATATCATTGCTTTGGTTAACTAACACCGACAACTAGTTGGTCTATTTTAGGTTGATTAGTTTAATCAACTCATGAACATTGTCTTTGTATTGTGTGCCTCACATTTCCGTACGATCGAATCTTAATACGTTACTTCATCTACTGTTGCAGTAATGCACTACAACCTCATAGATTAGTCAGAGCACTGAATTGTCACAGATGATAATAAAGAGAGTACGCTTTGCTTATTTACGGGTTGGTAACAATAAATTAGAAAGTAGAAATTGTGTTAGCAATGAAACTCTTTTGAAACACAAGATATGCTTGAAGCAAGGTGACACTAATCCATATCAAAATTTATTTCCAGATAAATTCAAATGGGTCAATACACATTTGCCAAATAGAGTTACGATGAGAGCTGGTATGTTAGACGAAACACGTGCCAAACGCGTTGTTCTCCAAGATCTGCATTGGTCTAATATCACCGTTAAGCTTCTAGAAGTATCTTATCGTTTATTTTTTTTTTCGAAAGCAATTTTTTCCACTAAATCAAAACAAATGGCTAAGAAACAGTACTATGCCGTCCAGAATGGTAGGAATGCCGGTGTCTACAGTAGTTGGAATGAATGTAATCAAGAGGTAAAGGGCTACAGTGGTGCAGTTTTTAAAAAATTTGATTCTTACGAAGCAGCTCAAAGTTTTTCGAGAGGTAATAGTGGTTATTCTGGTGGCTCATCAAATTATAACTCTGGCGGATCATATGGGGGACAAGGGTCTTCACGTAACTATGGATCCAATAATAATGATTACAGCTCATCATCTGGTCGGTCGTCAAGCAGTTATAATGCACGATTTTCTCATGCACCAAGCCATGGCTTTTCATTCAGTGGTGGTTCATCAAGTTCCTCAAGAGTGGCTAAACCTTCTGTTGCAAAGGACAGAAGTGGTGGTAGTTTCTATGCCGTGAAAAGTTCAAATGCTGAGATTCCAAGTAAAGTTTTCAACTCATGGAAAGAATGTCAGGCTTACACACATAGACAAAAGGGGCTTTCATTCAAAAAATTTGATAATATGGAAAGTGCAAGTAATTTTGCTCGTGGTAAAGTTAGTGATGATGTTGATTATGGGTTTATTGGTGAACATCCTTCTAGTTTTGGTGCTAAATACCAATTAAAAACACCATCAACCAAATATGATAAACAAGTTAATGTTTACTGTGATGGTTCATCATTAGCTAACGGTACTTCTCATGCCCGTGCTGGATATGGTGCATATTTTGAAAATGAACCAGGACATAATATATCAGAAAGGTTGACTGTTGGTGCACAAACTAACAATCGTGGTGAGATTCAAGCTGTTTCCAGTGCGTTAGATAAAATTTGGAATAATTTGAATCAAAATGTTGACAAGAAGAACTATAAGTTGAAAACTGATTCAGAATATGTAGCCAAGTTGTTAAATGATCGTTACGGTAGTTACACTAAACAACAGTTAAAGGAATTACCTAATTCTGATTTGGCTGTACCGATGATTGAAAAATATGCTAAAGTTAAGAAATACTATGAAATTAATAAAGATAATTTTACAAACAATGGTAATTTTGAGGTTGAATGGGTTAAAGCTCATGCTGGTCTTCATGGTAATGAAATGGCTGATCAATTAGCCAAAGAAGGTGCAATGAAAAAAATGTAATCCTATATCAAAGATCCAAAGAACTATTCCATTTTTCTCCTTCACAATTGTGGTAACTTCTTATATATATACAGATTTGTTTAAAATATATTCACATAGTCTATAAATCGTTCTTTTTTTTTCAGTCATATTTACCAAATATATATAAATCTCTTTCATCATAATTCCAAAGTCTTTTAATCAAATCTACAAACCCATTATTTTCGGTTTCTAGTTGATATATACCACAGAATGCTAACAATGTGGTAGAATATAGCGTCCATCTAGAGATGAAATTACCCTTCGGGTATCTTTCCTTAGGTAAATAATTAATTATTACTGTTTTAAACCCATAGTAAGAATAGAATAAAAATGTGGTAGCAATACTCATATCAATCAAGGGGTTCAATGGAATATTCATATATGAAGTATAGAATGGAATCAAAGATAGTGGTATCAAACTGTATTTCAATATTCTCTCATAGTCATTTTGATAAGAACCTTCAACGTGTATAGATTGTGGTGGTTTGTATCGTTTCTGTGCCACGTCAGAATTCAGTCTAAGGGGCATGATTCTTAGGGCACATGTTCGTGACAAACTGGTACTCTGCTGAAGAGCACTAGAACGAAGAATACCTATCCTAAACATGATTCTTTTTCAGTGATAGGTGAAGTCATCGCTTTGGTTCATTTTTATTTTTTTTATTTTTGGTGTTTTTCATTATGACACAAATTAGAAACTGGCAATTGGATTTGTCTTACTCAGTAGCGCTTACTCCTTGCAGCTTTTGATTGGAGGGAACAGTGAGTAGTGGCAAGTAAAAATAAGGATGGGTGTTCTGGATTTTTTGCAAACTCACATTGTGGGCAATCATTTCAATATAGACGAATGGTCCGGCAAGGAGATCTCAACTGTAGCGGTTAGGATAAACTTTGTGTTGGTACTTATCCTTTATTACATATTCCTTAGTGTTGTCAATAGGGTTGCTAATTTTTGTTTAGGGTGTTTGTTTTTACG
Source organism: Grigorovia transvaalensis (assembly GCA_003708445.3). NCBI lineage: Eukaryota > Fungi > Ascomycota > Saccharomycetes > Saccharomycetales > Saccharomycetaceae > Grigorovia > Grigorovia transvaalensis. The sequence goes on along the minus strand of PPXN03000030.1, from coordinate 110,371 downwards.
TAAATTAATACAATGCAAGAAAATGTTGCTATCACAAGTTCCTATGTTCAACAAACAAGTAAAGAAAGTTCATCATATTGTGGACAATAGTGTACACGAAGATATTTTACCTGGAATTGACAAGTTACTGTTAGTATTCAGAATACTAATTTATAAGAATTTAATCGAATTACTCCTAGTTAATTCAGCCAAGGGGAATATAAAGATATCTTTCACCAAGGAGTCTGAACCGCTCAATATCTTTAAAGATAAGAAGCTGCTTACCACTTTGCTAATAAGTAATCATCGTTCAATAAACGATTATCTTTTAATATGTTATATTTCATTGTATCAAACACAATATCTTTCACCGTATGATACCAATTGGGAAGTTGCTAATAAAGTTTGGGAAAGCCCCATTAATGAAGTACCGCAAGTAGCATTCCTTAGTTGGGGCGACATTCTATCGCAACCCACTAGAAAATTTTTTTGGAATATAGTCTTTAAAGATGAGAATCGGGTAGTCACCAGCAAATCGTTACGTAAATATTTGACCGAGAATGGGAATAGGATTTTTGTCATATTCCCAGAGGTCAACATAATAACCACCGAGTTGAGTCTAATTCAAAGGAAATTGAATCAAGATTTCTATCCCTATGTGGCTAAATATTCGAACGTGCTTTACCCTCGGTTTGGCAATTGGACACAAATTCTCAACTGTTTCAAGCAATTGAGTACACAAAACGATAAGGATTCTGCAAATAGCGGCGTCAAGTTGAACAGGTTCTTCTACCACTTGACCGTGGTGTACTACCACAAGCTGGTGGTGGAGAACGCACACGACCACCACCGCGGTGGGTTGAAGAAGTGCAACACTTTGAACGTCCAGGAACTGGTACCCTCTCTGTTTGAACTGCTACAAGCGAACCACTGCAGCGAACACCCTGCAGTACACATCCAGCTCACACTGACCCGCGAAGAGGTGGCACCGCTGCTGGCCCGCCCCGCCAGGAAGTGGGAGAGACACCTGGAGTCCACCTGGAACCGCACAGAGAAGAGCCTGCAGGACTTCGAGATGAGCTTGAAGGGCCGTGCAGAGTGATCTGGAGCTCTACTTTTCCTGTTTTTCAAAGTGAATGGAATAAAACGCCATATGTAAACACAGGAACACACTGCAAATCGCTATCTCACACACAATGATACTACAAAGCTCCATCCCCGAGGTAAAAGAGGACGATATCGGATATGCCCTCAACGAACGTAAATCCAAATTGACTCAATTCCAAGATCTCGGGCCACCGGATCTGATCACAATGATCAAATACTATCCCTCTTCAAGTAACACATCAGCCTCTAATAATACGACGAAGGAAAAGGAGGAAATCAGTACAGTGGATCCATCTGTCCTGTTGACTGAATTGCATGCACATGACAAATTGAAAGGTGAAATGGGTACTTTCTTTTATGCCCTAGGTGTAGATACATCTGACCCAACATCTGTCACTATTTTCTTAAAACAAATCGCTGACGCTATAGTGGAACAACCACAAATTTGGTTTGGCAAAAAGAAAATATTCCAAATTTCTAGGATTTCTTTATCTAGTTGGAACACCTTCAGGAAATGTGATATGAATATCGTGGTACATATCCCGGGTACTGTACAAATGTTTGTATTGGACTCAAATGGAGAACAATTACATATCGAACCAGAATCTAGTGAGGGGAAAATTGTTTGGGCGGAAACTTTTGTCAGTGGTGTCGTTAGATCTATGATGTTGATGAAGGATAATTATGAAGACGGTGAATTACAAAATTTAGTGGAAACTTTACTGATAAATCCTTTAACTTCTGGTGAAATTGATTCTGTGGCGAACACTTTCATCAACTTGTTCCCCTTAGTGTATGAAAATGGTGATATCTTAGGTGGCCCATGTAATGTTATTAATCCTACAAGAACCAATAATTATCTCGTGGAAACTTTATTAGAAGTAGTCAATTTAACACATTCGGTGGAAAAATGTAAACATATGTTAGAAACTTTGATGGAAAGATATCCAGAAGTTATCATAATCTTGGTACGTGTCCTCTTAGAGAATGATTTTGAAATTGATGCTGTCCAACTAATGTATAAACAATTATTAGAAATTGAACATTATGACACCAGGGATTCTCAAAGTAAGATTCCAAGATTCCCACTGGATTATAAATCAGAATTATTATGTTGTCAAGTAAGATATTTAATCGATAGTAAGAAAGATTTTAAAATGGCTCAATTATTAGCACAAAATGCAGTTAATTGTGCACCAAGTGAATTTGAACCTTGGTATTTACTTGCTAAAGCTTATATCAAATGTAATGATATTGAAAATGCTCTATTATCTTTAAATGCTTGCCCCATGGCATCATTAAAGGAAAGATATGTATTGAAAAGAGTAGTACCATTCCCCAATGATACTGCTTTACATTTACCCCTACCTGTGGATGCAGTATTAGATGAAGTCACATTATTAAATCCACAAGATGTGCAACAAGAACATAAATCTGCTGATCCTGCACTAACTACTTTAGCCGCATCAAATTTAAAATCAACATTCCAATTAGCATATAAATTACTAACTGATATTGTACAAATTACTGGTTGGGAAAAACTTTTAAAGATAAGATCTTTAATCTTTGTTATGGAGGATGAATATCAAAATTCAACCGATGACATCTCTAAGATTGATAATACTAATACTAATAACACTAATATCAATATTAATAAACCTGGCAATGATAATGTATCCATTAACACTAACGCATCTTCATTACGTGTTAAGAGATTATGTGAACGTTGGTTAGATAACCTATTCATGTTATTATATGAAGATTTAAAGACTTATACATTATGGCAAACTGAACAAGTATATTTTGAAGCACAAAATTCCACTTATAATAAATTAACTTATGAATGGGAACTTTATGGACTATGTGCACGCAGATTGGGTCATTACCCAGAGGCATCTCGTGCATTCCAACAAGGTTTATCACAAAGATTTTCATCATTATCAGCTAAGAGATTATTAGAATTTTATCAAATTGAAAGACGTCATATTAGAAATATGTCCAATATGGCTAACTCAAATATGACATCTGGTCAAATTTTACAAAGAATTAAGGAAATTGATAATAATATAATTGAATTAATTGTACAAATATGCTGTTGGAATCATAGATGGTATATCGAATTCTCAAGACAGCTATTACTCACTATGAATGATATTGTACAGGATTTAGGTATCACTAAACTATCCAATGAAATCGCGGCAAGATATTCTGAAAGTGTATTTAAACTAGTGAAAAGAAATATATTAGATTTTTACAGTAATTTCACTAACGATTACTATGATGTGTAAGATCAGGGGGGATTACTGGGCAAATGGAAAAGAGATGTTATTTGATTTATATGAATGTATATATAGGTGACATGGAGCATGTAAAATTGTGTATAAATATAGAAACCACACTGAAAAGTATGCTAATTAATAATTGTAATTGCTAGCAGAAATTCCAGTAGGAACTCTGCCTATGGTTACCCCTACGGTTCGCCCTACGCTTCCCACTCCGGCCCCACTAAAACCAACGCAGCCAAGAGCCCAGCAGGAAAAAAAACCTGGCGGGTGAAAATTACGCGAAAAACCAGCAAAAATGGCGTCTTCGCAAACAAACAAAGAAAAATGTCAGAAAAATATCAAAATAAATTTTGCAAAAATTGAAGACAACCAATAAGTTTAAATGCTTCATTTTCTTACAACGGTACTGTAAGCGTTTGCCACTTATATATTCCTGATAGACATCAACCACTGTTCCTTTATTTTTGCATTGCACTCGTTTCATTATTGTTATTCTTGTTTTATTTTGAAAAAGTCCCTATACTCTCTCACTACCGCTAAATTAACTATCTTATGGATTTTAGAGAAATACAGAATCAAAGGTTACCGACACTTTATGAATTATTAATTCAACAAACTTTACCACCTGTAGATTTATGGACTTTTTACACATATTTGTCTCAATATCCCTATGCTATCAATTATTTAGATTTTTGGATTGATTTAATGGGTCACATTAGATTATGTAAAGAATATCTAAATGGTGTAAGACAATCATTGATCGAAGAAACAAGGGATAAAAACAAGGAAGCACACATAGATATAAATGATACCGAGAGCGATGATAACATTTCTGTCACCACAAGTGTCTTAATGCAGACCTTAATGAATGAAGGTCATCTTAATGATGCAAATATTTTAAATGACAGTTATAATGAAAAATATGGTACTAGAGTATCACAATTAATTCAAGGATGGAAAAGAAGATCCAAACAGCAACAACAACATAACAATAATAATAGTGGTTCTAATCATATGAATGAGAGTAGTGACGCAATTAATATTTCGAATGGTAATTTATCAACTTTAATGGATGAATTTTTAAATTTACATTATAAAGAACGTAATGTACCGTATTTAACCACTAAAGAGTTATTGAAAAATGCTACACAAATTTGTAATAAATATTTAATTTCACCAAATGAAAGCCCACGTTATTTGACTAATATACCACAGGACATTAAGAATAATATCTTGGATAAAATCATTAATAATAATCAATATGAACCATCTATCTTTGAAGATATTAAGCAACTAACATATCAATTTTTAGAAATGGATTGTTTCCCCAAATTTTTATCTAGGATAGCATTACATAATTTACATGATGAAGTGTCAGATTGGAGATTTCATAGACATCATAATCAAGGTGGAAATCCGAATAACAATAACAAATATCATATGGGAGATTCATTTGATGTAGAGTCAAATGAATATAGTGGTGCCACTTTACCATTTTCCAATTATACTACTTTGAGTAGAGTTACATTTGGATTATTATGGTTATTTGCTGGATTTTGGGTTGGTTATGTATTAATTTTCATTAATTATAGTCGTGCCATAAGAGTAGTCACTGTAGTACCATTCACATTAGGATTTTATTATATCATTTGTGGTCTATATGAAGTGGATGTAATATACTCCCTATTTGGTGTGACACAAAGATTAGTACATCGAAATAGTAACAGTAAAGAAAGTAATCATTTAAATGATAATGAAATTATGCAAGTACCATGGATCTTAGTCATATTTGGTGGACGTAGTAGATTGCTATGTGTTGAACATCCATTTACAAGACGGTTATTACATAAACGTGGACTTTGGTGTGCCCTATTGATAGCGCTATGTACAACGGTATTCACTGTGGTATTTAGCTGTGTTCCAGGTTACAGACTTTAACCTCTACATTTCCTATTCCTATCGCTTAGAACCCATTTATATATTCTTGAACTTTTTTTCATTTTTGTGCTTTCAGATTTTAAAGTATTATCAATTTATATTCAACCTTTACATATTTATCATTATTTCATTATAGACTCTATAATAAAGAGTATTCCACGGCAAGACTCTGTCTAAGAAGTCACGTGCAACGCAGAGCATACCGACGGCTTATATTTTAACCGACGGCTTACTTGTGGGCTTCTTTGACGACAGATTACCTCACCTCACGTAATCAGACGTGACCCTTCCCCTCTTGTCATGGTTTTGTCATGGCCGATGCCATTGCTTTTTTGCGGCATATTGCCGTTTGCGTGCACTCCATTTTTTTTCGGGTTGGTATTTCCATTTTTTTTTCACTCGATAAGAAAAAAGTGCAAACGGAAAAAAGCTAAATTAGTCATCGCTTTTTATATTTAAACTCTGAAAAAACTTCCATTCTGGATTTTCTTTCAGTTCTTTTAATAAGTTTTGCTTTTAATCTTTTTCCTTTTATCTTTTTTCTGTTACAGTTAACTTTCGAAGAGAACAACTACATTTTTTGAAACTAACAATAAAATAATATTATATATATATTTTGGAAATATATTTTATTATTTTTATAGCTAAAAATTTTATTATTAATTTCATTTTAACTTGACTGTTTATGTTTAAGTTATCACAATCACAATATACCTGTACTGACTATATTTCTGACCACGTTTGGAAGACTAGTTCGCATTAAAAACTAAGATATATTATTTCAATCAATCAAAAACTACAAATATCAAATAATTTTTTATTTCTAAAATAAAATAAACAAAAACTTATATTATAAAAATATTAATCAACAAAGAAATCAACTCAAATTTTAAAAACAAAAAATATTCATAAAATGTCTTCAGTTCAAAATCAAAACGCTACCTTCCAAATTAAGAATGGTCCAACTTTCCATGGTAAGTCATTCGGTGCCCCAGTTTCCATTGCTGGTGAAACCGTTTTCACTACTTCTTTAGTAGGGTATCCGGAATCAATGACTGATCCATCTTATCGTGGTCAGATCTTAGTCTTTACTCAACCATTAATTGGTAACTATGGTGTCCCATCTGGTTCAAAGAGAGATGAATTCAACCTTTTACAATATTTTGAATCTCCTCACATTCATGTAGCTGGTATTGTCGTCGCTGAATATGCTGAGAAATATTCTCATTGGTCTGCGGTGGAATCCTTAGGTGAATGGTGTAAAAGGGAAGGTGTTGCTGCCATTACCGGTGTCGATACTAGAGAAATTGTTCAATTCTTAAGAGAAGAAGGCTCTTCTTTAGGTAGAATCACTATTGGTGATGATACCCCAGTGGAATATGTTAACCCAATGGCTATTCATTTGGTGGAACAAGTTACCACTAAGCAACCATTCCATGTCTCAGCTATCGTCAAGGAACCTGTTGCCAATATCGCTTTAATTGATTGTGGTGTCAAGGAAAATATCATCAGATGTCTTGTTAAGAGAGGTGCTAATGTTACCGTTTTCCCATATGACACTAAAATTCAAGAAGTTGCTGATCAATTCGATGGTATCTTCTTATCAAACGGTCCAGGTAACCCAGAAATGTGTGAAAAGACTATTAACAATTTGAAAGAATTATTATCTATGGATTCTCTTGTTAATCTTCCAATTTTTGGTATTTGTCTTGGTCACCAATTACTAGCTCTTGCTTCTGGTGCTAAGACTTCCAAAATGAAATATGGTAATAGAGCTCATAATATTCCAGCTATGGATTTGACTACTGGTGAATGCCATATTACTTCCCAAAATCATGGTTATGCTGTGGATCCATCCACTTTACCTGCTGATCAATGGAGACCTTATTTTGTGAACTTAAATGATGGTTCTAATGAAGGTATGATTCATTTAACAAGACCAATTTTCTCTACTCAATTCCATCCTGAAGCCAAGGGTGGTCCACAAGATTCTGATTGTCTATTTGATAAATTTTTCATTAATATTGAAACTTACAAGCAGTTCAAATACAACCAATTGATTGAAAAGTCTGATCTTATTGGTGTCAAGAAAATCGATAATGTTGAGAAGTTTAGCTTTAAGAATGAAATTATCTCTAAGGAAAGAGTCCTTTTCTAAATTAGTTTTAAACTTTTTTTCATCGACACGGTTTTTATTCGTCTGCTAACATTACTATTCATTTTTTGCACATTCTCTTTACATCTGTTGCCCTCAACATAGAAACAAATCACTATATTGTATTTCTTTTTTTATATAAGTTACATAACTTTTCAATTTAATAGTGATTTATAGTTACAACCACTCGTCTGGTTGCGTTTTGCCTGTCCTACATTCTAGATACCCCTTTCTCCTTCCTGTATGCCACAACCTTGTTCGTGTTGGTAATCTTCTTCGAAGCAACAGTGTCATTTTGTGCCATATATAATTTTTCATCATTCTGTATAATAAGCTATTATTCCAAAAAAGAAAAAAATAAAGAAAAGAATTTTATCAACTTAGATCAAATCTTACATTCCTCTCCCAAACGAAGTATAAACTGTCTCCCATATCTCAACAACTACATTCGATCTGTTTTCCTATAAATAACCATCATTATGTCCATGGAGAAAAAACAACGCTATTTACTATCTATGGAACCTCATCTTGCCAAACAGAAAGATGGTAAACAAGACACATACAAAAGATTTCGTTACTTACTTTCCGTAACAGATCTTTTCAGTCATTTCATCTCTAAAAAGGCATTACATGACAAAAATTTACAAAAGATTTTGAAAGATCATGAATTGACACATGCTATTGATTCTGGTAAGAAGGACTACGTTTCACGTCATCATCGGAAAAGTGAAAAAGAGGAAGATGCTGAATTGATCGCAGAGGAAGAATTAGATAATGAAGATAGTGGGTTTTTCAATGAACAAGAATACGTCACGGAGAGTCCCAAATTTGTTCAAGGTGGGAAATTAAGAGATTATCAAATACAAGGTTTGAATTGGTTAATATCGTTACATGAGAATAAATTGTCGGGTATCCTTGCTGATGAAATGGGTCTTGGTAAAACTTTACAAACTATTTCATTTTTAGGTTATTTAAGGTATGTGAAAAAAATTAATGGTCCATTTCTTGTATTGGTTCCTAAATCCACACTGGATAATTGGCAAAGAGAATTCAATAAATGGACACCTGAAGTGGAAGCCGTAGTTCTGCAAGGTGATAAAGAAACTAGAAATGATATGATCAACAATGTTATCAAAGAGGCGAAATTCGATGTGTTGATTACATCATATGAAATAGTGATTAGAGAGAAAAATGCATTGAAAAAATTCGCATGGCAATATATCGTCATTGATGAAGCACATCGTATTAAAAATGAACAGAGTGCTTTATCACAAATTATCCGTTTATTTTATTCCAAGAATAGACTATTAATCACGGGGACACCGTTACAAAATAATTTACATGAATTATGGGCATTGTTGAACTTCCTTTTACCAGATATTTTTGGTGATTCAGAAATTTTTGATGAATGGTTTGAACAAAATAACTCAGATGAAGATCAAGAAGTCTTAGTGCAACAATTACATGCTGTCTTAAACCCATTCTTATTAAGAAGAATAAAAGCTGATGTGGAAAAATCGTTACTACCTAAGATTGAAACTAATGTCTATGTTGGTATGACAGAAATGCAAATCCAATGGTATAAATCGTTACTTGAAAGAGATATAGATGCAGTGAATGGTGCTGTTGGTAAAAGAGAGGGGAAAACAAGATTGCTGAACATTGCCATGCAATTAAGGAAATGTTGTAATCATCCGTATCTTTTTGAAGGTGCAGAACCGGGTCCACCGTACACTACAGATGAACATTTAATATATAATTGTGGTAAGATGATTATTTTGGATAAACTGTTGAAAAGGTTGAAAGAAAAGGGTTCCCGTGTATTAATTTTCAGTCAAATGTCAAGATTATTAGATATTCTGGAAGATTACTGTTATTTTAGAGAATGGGAGTATTGTAGAATTGATGGTTCCACACCACATGAAGAACGTATCGAAGCAATTGACGAATATAACAAACCAGATTCTGAAAAATTTGTTTTCTTATTGACCACTCGTGCTGGTGGGTTAGGTATCAATTTAGTTACTGCTGATACTGTCATTTTATTTGATTCAGATTGGAACCCTCAAGCAGATTTACAAGCAATGGACAGAGCTCATAGAATTGGTCAAAAGAAACAAGTTCACGTTTATAGATTTGTCACTGAGCATGCTATCGAAGAGAAAGTCATCGAAAGGGCTGCTCAAAAATTAAGGTTGGATCAATTGGTTATTCAACAAGGAAGTGGTAGAAAGAGTGCTAATTTAGGTAACTCAAAGGATGATTTATTGGAAATGATTCAATTTGGTGCGAAAAGTGTTTTCGAAGAAGATGCTAATAAGATGACTACAGATGCTGATATTGATGAAATTTTGAAGAAAGGTGAAAAGAAAACAAAGGAATTGAACGCGAAATATCAGGCATTGGGTTTAGATGATTTGCAAAAATTCAACGAAATTGATAACCAATCATCATATGAGTGGAACGGTAAAACATTTGAGAAAAAGAAAACTGATGTTGCAGTTAATTGGATCAACCCCTCAAGAAGAGAAAGAAGAAGAGAGCAACAAACCTACTCCGTAGATGATTACTATAAAGAAATCATTGGTGGTGGCTCTAAAACAAGCAAAAGTGCTTCACAAACCAAATTACCTAGAGCCCCTAAGATGATTCAAGGTCAGGATTATCAATTCTTCCCCAAAGAATTGACTTCTTTGCAAGACAAAGAACAACTATCATTCAAGAGGAAAGTTAATTATCAAGTTAATTCATACGATATTACTGGTGCAATGAGTGATGATAGTGACAGTGATGATGATAATGAAAAATCGAAAAATTCCAATATTGATATCGCCGCCAAGATTAAGGAAGAACAAGAAAAAATTGATAATGCACCTGATTTCACAGAAGAGGATGAGGCTGAAAAGCAACGTTTAATTTCTAAAGCTTTCACAAATTGGACTAAAAGGGATCTATTAGCATTTATCAATGCCTGCGCAAAATATGGTAGAAATAATATAAACCTAATTAAAAGATCAGTGGAAAACAAGACTCCTGAAGAAGTGGAGAAATATGCTAAAGTGTTTTGGCAAAGATACACAGAATTGAATGGGTATGAAAAATATATAAATACAATTGAAAATGGTGAGAGAAAAACTGAAAAGCTTAGACAACAAGAAAGAATATTGAAGAAAAAATTAGCACAATATGAATATCCATTATATGAAATGATGATACAGTATCCCCCGAATAATGCCAGAAGAACTTATAATTCTTTGGAAGATAAATTCATGTTAATAACAGTTAGTAAATACGGTCTACTAGATGAACACTTGTTTGAAAAATTGAAACAAGAAATAATGCTTACTGATATATTTACGTTTGATTGGTTTATAAGAACAAGAACAATTCACGAATTATCCAAAAGAGTTAATACTTTACTGACTTTGATTGTTAGAGAGTACGAATCACCAGAAGCTGTGAAGAAGAGAAGAAACAAAACGGTTCCCAATTCACAAGAACCCTCTTTAGCACCTTCGTTGCACTCTCAAAGTAATACTAGTGTTGCCGCACTTGCAAATAATATTAATATGAATAATAATAGTCATCCAAACACGAATTTCAATACTAACATGAATCACAATAATAATCCTAATAACTACATTAATAATCATGCCAATGGTATATTCTCGGTGATGAACAAATCGGCGAATAGTGTGGCCTCTGCTACTAGTATGTATAATAACAGAATGGCAAATAATAAACCAGTTCACAATAATGTCATTAACTCATTTTCGAATATGTCGCATATGAATGACGCAACGATGAATACCAGAGTTACCTCTAATAATTCCAACCAAAATTCAAATATAGTTCATTCAGTTATGGACGGTACATCGAAGGCCATTCAAAATTCAGATGACCATATCAACAAAAAGACTAAAATATAAGACTGTTAAGTCATATCATATATATACTCTGTAAAAAAAGAACAAAAAGACAAAATTCCAGTAAATGTGACATTAAAATTGAATATTGAATTATATTATTATAGAAAACAGTATATGCCTATACAATACTTTTATCATATTGATACCCATGTATCCGTTTATTTTATTGAATAGCAGATTGGTACGTATTTTCTCTGGTTTTGTATCTGTTCATGCCTTCATTTCGCTTGTATTTTGTGCCTTATTATCATCGACCGCTTCTAATTGTTTCTCCAAAGTGGCCAATTGGGCAAGGAAGTCAGATTCGTTTGTATCAAGTTGTTTCTTCAAATCAACAAGTGCGTTCTCGATATCTTCCACAAGGGCAAGCATATCTTGGTTAGGCTCCCTCCCTGTGGCCCCGCCGTTTTTACTGGGGTCTGCTGGCGGTTCCGAGGCCGTCTTCAAGGGACTGGGCTCACTCGTCGAGGCGTTGATTTGTTGCATCTCCATACAATAGTGTGTTCTTATGTATGTATTATAGGTTTTCCAACTTTTGTGTAGAGTTTTCCATTTTTCAGACAACTTGCAGTACAAAAAAGATGCGATGAGCCAGTCTAAGATCTTTAAGAGATGCTTGACATCGGACGTGATTTCTAACTTCATTAGGGGTAACCAGAGTATCATAGATTCTACAGTCTTTCAAGGCACTTTGTATGAGTTGGTAACGATGAAAGAACTGAAGGATAAATTAGGTTTGGAAAATTTGGTACAAGTTGGTGGTGCCCACGATGGGGGCGTGGATATCTTGGGTAAATGGACTTTAGATCCAATATTTTCGAAGATGAACACTTTATTCAAACTTGATCAACCGTATAATGTAGTTCCTTTGAAAGAAAAACTTGGTAAATTAACTATACAACCTCTGTATCATAAACTGCTAGAAGGAAGAAATTCCAGTAAACCAGTAAAATTAGATGCTATCGTTCAATGTAAATCTTTAACTAAGTCTAAATTAGCACCAAGGGAAATACGTGAAATTATGGGGACATTTATCTCGAAGATACCGATCAGGAAACGCAAATCCACGATTGCATTCATATGCTCGCCAAGTTTACTAACTAAAGATGCAATCAAGATTATTAATGAATTACCTATACCATTAGTTTATTTAAGAATATCACAATTGGAGAGAATAGGCAAAAATGAATTCGATCTTAAGGGTACTGGCCATCTGTTAAGTTACTATGAAAATGACTATTCTCAAAAATTATTACAAAATTGTGGCATCAAAGAAATGATAACAATGAATTTGAAGAAATGATAATGAATGATAATGAATGATTAAGAATTATTTAGTGTATTATATATATCTGTGTTTCTAAAAGAAAAGGAACCGTGTCTATAAAAATGTATGTACCTTTTCCTTTGAAGAATATGAGCTGTGTGATCGTTAGTGCAATGCAATGGTTTAAAACTTTCTCCATTTCATACCAACGGCAAAATATCTGGAAATAACAAAACATGCTGCGCTAAATAGTGTAGTCACACCGCAGAAAATCTTATAATGTTGGTATCCTGCCTCTGAACCTTTACCTATGATGGCACCAGTTATTGGAACACCAACTAAGGTGAAAATTGAAACGCAGAAATACATTGTAGAATAACGTCTGCCAAATTCTTCAGTTTTAGAGATTTGTCCACAACAAACTGGAAGTAATGAAAAGATACTACCAGAGAAGAACCCATACAAGGCACTAATCACATACATATTTGTTAGAGTATTACCAAATGGTAACCAAGCAACAAACATGACAATACCTAAACATAATAAAGTACCAATGGCTACATTGAATCTTCCAAATGAGTCACTTAATCTTCCAGGAACCCATCTTCCTGGAATACCAGTTAAATTGATCACCATAATTAACATATATGCGTCATTTTGACTGATACCTTTATTCATGGCATCTGCTGCATAATAAGTTATCACCGAACAAAGTGATAATTCACCAATACATGTACCTATAACACAGAAAACATATTTTAAATCTTTAAATGCTGCTGCATCGAAGCTTTCGATGATATAAACTCTTAAGACATGACGGAAACGTGATTCACCTACACGAGTATCATCTTCCACATGTGGTAATCTCTCTTTAGCTAAACAAAGAGATAAACATAATAATGCTAAATTAATAAATGCTAAAGTTCTGATACCCCAAATGTAACCATAATATGGATCATTTGCCTTAGTCATGGAAAAGAATTTTCTTAACATCAATGGGAAAAGACCACCACCAACACTACCACCAACAGTGGCTAAAGCACAAGCAGTACCACGTCTTCTTTTGAAATAATGTGCTGGTGCACTGACTAAGGGACTTAATAAAATACCATTACCAAACCCTACCACAATAGAGAATGACAAAATGAAATGCCATAGTTTTGTGGAGTTAGCAGTTGCAAATAATCCAGCAACATGTAAAATGGTACCTAGAATCATTGGATCTCTAAACCCGTTCCTATCAAAATATGTCCCACTGAAAATACAAGAGGCAAAGCAAATGAATAACATTAGTGAAAAGACCCAACCAATAGTGGATGTATTCTCATCAGCTAATTGATGGTATTGTAAGAAATTTTCGATAACACCGGTAGTGTTCAACAAACCAAAACAAGCCACTAACCCTAGAAAGCAACCGAAGGTCACAATCCAAGCTCTTAACCCACCTTCTGGATAATCGTCATCATCGTCATCATCACTTTCGAAATCACTTTGATTACTACTTTCTCTTGTTCTTTCTTTGGAAAAATCTGAATTATTCTTATTGGAACGATAATTGTTCTTGTATTCTATTGGAAGTTCATCTTCAATATCTGTGTTTATTGATCTATCAGAAAATGAAACTAATGAATCCACTGTGTGTAATTGTGGAATTTCACTATTTAATTGTGTTAAAATCGACTTAGTAGAAATGGTATCTTCAAATGAAGCTCTCTCTGTCATTTTCTTCTCTATTGATTTTTATTGTTTCCTTTCTATGGTAAGCAGTACTCTATCTCGATCAAACAGTTGCATTTTTATATATTGATAAATTTTTCAACACACCCACGGAAAAATTTCTTGCCTTCGATGCTTTTCTTCTCAATTAGTCATTCTGACTACAAGGCGCTTCGAGGAAAAGTTACTCATAAAAAAGAAATGAAACGCAGATCCCAAATTATTTCCCAATATGTGAATTTCTTTTTCCAGCGGTCCTGAATTTTCAAGACTCGAGGTTCGGAAACCGAGCTCCGAAGGGCATCTTGGACTTTAAAAACCGCCGGAAAAAGATTTTTTTTTATTTCTGGACGCGGAAGGAAAGTTATATTCTTCCGAGATCTGTCACAATTTTTCCATTTTTCCCAGAAATGAAGAAGGTGTCGGAAAATAGAAGTTAAAAATAGCAGCACCCTTGATGCAAATACTGACATTGCGTGCTTTTTTAGGATAATAATGTTCCATCTGGCTGAAAAGAACCCCTTTTTTTATGGATCTTTATCTATATCTAGTAAAAAGTAGTATATTTATTACAACATCTAGTTAACATATTTAGAACGTGATGACTATGTGAAGTGGGTTTTCAAATGCAAATATGTCATACTATGGGGCTTATCCAAAAGAGGGGCAAAACAATAGTGTCAAGTAGTATCTTTTAAATAGAATTAAATAATGATATTTTACATACTGATACATTGTACAATGCTAGTAGGAGTTTGATGACAGTCAAATGGAAGACATTCCAATCATTAAGCTAAAATGATATGGTTGAGTTTTGAGCATTTTATTTTCTTCATAGAAGTGGCAGCCTTACTGCTAATAGAACTTCACATAAATTTCGCGTGAAACATACAAATGTTGCAGGTGGTGGCATTTTTCCCTACTGTACCATTCCTCTAAAAGTGTAAACGTTAAAAGCTGAAATAACACCTTCACTTCCAAATTGATATCCAATATGCTATATTTGGCATGACAGACGTAGTTTAAATCTGAACTTTTCCCAGTTGTGAATCTGATTACGTACTTTGCAGCTACTACCTCCTTTTCAAGTGAGTTATATGGAAACAATTCATAAATTGAGTTACAAAACATTGCTCTAACCTTGACTGATTATTTTACGAGTTGATGTTGTTCATACTCCTTCAAACTGGTTGAGATTTTGATGGTAAGAGTGAAGCAATTGAACTTATTTTAGTCTCACTTCCTATACTAATTATTAGTTTAATCTTGTATCAGACTTTGGTCAGCAGTATTTCTGATGGTAGTAGCAGTAGCACTTGTCTTTGAACTGTAAATTGAATGCCCGAATGATAGATGTAAGTAACTTACTTTAGTTCCATTCTATTTCTTTCTTTAATTTTTTGCTCAAATTTCTTTTTCTTCAGTTTATTACTTTTAGTGCCATGAAACTTTTGTGACAACAACTTATATGCCTCTTTAGTGGTCAACGTGTTACCCTTTTTATCTTTATAATTAAGTTGGACATCAGGATTATACTCCTTGAGGTCAACAATCTTTTTCGGACTCTCTTCATCATCACTATCTTTTAAAACATTCTTCTGTTCTTGCACAGGAAGAGTTTTTTGGTAGTCCTTCAATAGGTTTACTGTTGAAGCTAAGCCTCTAAAAAAATCAACATTACTTTTTTCATTCGTAACATTTTCAGCTCCCTCTTCTTTACTCTTCATGTTGTCTAAATGTGTTTCACTACTAGAATATGGTTCATTTTGTACATTTACTACTTCTTCATGCTTAGAAAGAAGAATATTAGACTGAAGTGCATCAAAAAAGGCAGTATTTTCGTCTATAACCATACCTACATTCCTCAGTTTATGCAATTCTTTACTTCTTTCTAGCTTGTCATTTTCCTTGTAGTCTTCGTTTCTCGAATCAACTTTATTAGTATTCTCATGAATTTCACCTTTCCTAACAGGACGAATGTTGAACAATTCATCACCTTCAATATCAGATTCTTCTAGATTAGTTAATATTACTTTTCTCATCTCAGTGGGGGCCGTTATCTTCCTTCTATTATGTGAGTGCTCTTTAATTTTCTTTCTCTTCTTTATCTTGATAGGTTTATAGTCGCCAACATCAGAATCTCCACCTTCCTCACTATCATTGAAAACAGCTTTTATTTTCCCATCCTGGTTTGTAAGAACGGCATTGTGTAATTCCTTTTCGTTATTAAGGTTCGTGGTGGATCCAACAATCAAGACATTATTTACTTCGGATTCTCGATGTTTTACCTTTTCATCTTCTTCAATATCCTTACTTGAAACATCTAATTGCAACTTCTTCCTCTTTCTGTCCTTATTCATAGTTCTTAGTTTAAGGTTCTTTTTTATATCATTCTCCAAAGCAGATTTTTCATGTTCGATAGTATCATTATCCATAGAATCTGTAATCTCTGTTTCTTTCAAAGTTAAAATCAAATTCTTATTATTAGCAAACTTTGTGATATCTTGTGATACGTTCAAAATGGGCAAGTCTACATCATCCATGTTTTCATCATTCTTGATGGAAATTTGTTTTTTCCTCGTACCACGATTTTTCGATATACCGTTCAACCAGTCATTATTATTGTCAGTACTTGATGTTGGTTCCAACTTATCCTTCAATTTTGACACTCGTTGTCTGAAAAGAAAAACCTTATCTTTACTTATGAACTGAGGCTGCTCAGTTTCTTCATTCTCCGAAGTCTTTTGCTTTGTGTCTTCGATAACAATAGGCTTCAAACCTAGCTGAATACGTATCTTATTGGTTTCCTCTACCGACAAAGATGATTCAGTAGCCATGAACTCGCTAAGCTGATCCGGGTATACAATCAAAAAATATTAAGATGGGATACCTCGATAGAAATATATAGATTTAACAATTCCATATTTTGAAAAAAATGAAAATGGTCTCAAAGTATGTAAAATAACATATACGCCTGAAGATGGCATAATGTTAATATAATGTATTAGACATTTTTAAAAATATTATTGCATATATATATATATATATATTGGTTACCCAATATGTAATACCAATATGGGAATTTTTTTTTGTTTACTAATTTACAAATTCATAGTTAATTTTTTATTTTAGGATATGAGAGAACAACTAGTGAGAATGCATTTATTTCTTTTCTTTCTTAGATTTTTTATCTTTCTTCTCTTTCTTGTCCTTTTTTTCTTTCTTTTCCTTCTTTTCCTTCTTTTCCTTCTTTTCTTTCTTTTCTTTCTTCTCTTTCTTCTCTTTCTTTTCCTTCTTAGATTTCTTCTTTTCCTTCTTTTCATCTTCATCTTCATCTCTCTTTCTCTTCTTGTCTTCCTTCACTTCGTCTTCATCAGATGATTCATCATCAGAGTCAGCTTCAGCAGTTTCTGTGACAGCGTCAGCATCAGCATTGTAAGCTCTGGCTTCAGTCATTTCAACCTTCTTAGCTTCCTTAACCACCTTTGGTGTTGTTCTTAAATCTCTACCTTCTAATTGTGATAATCTGTTTTCCACTTTAGCTCTAACATCTAAACCGATATCGCCTGAATCGTCTCTGTCTTCAGCTAAGGCATCGTAACGTAAAGCTACAGCAGCTTTAGCAGCTAAAACTCTAGCAATCTTACCCTTATTCTTACCAGTAGCTTGACCAACTAAAGAAGCATGGTATAATAAACCGTATTTTGGAGTATCGTGTTTAGTTTTTAAAGCTCTAAATAAAGCCTTTTCAGCACCTAAAATTTGAATAGTGGAAGCTGGAGCCTTGGCTAAAGAGATTAAAGAACCTGAGTGTGCAATTAATCTAGCACCGACTAATTCACCAACTAATTGAGTTAAATTTGGAGCAATAGCTTTCATTCTGGCAGATAAATAGTTAGATAATTGTTCTCTGTAAGCAGCAAATTCCACAACTTGAGTAGCTAAATCTTTAATATTATCTAAATCACTTTGAGTGATTTCAGTACCCATAGAGACTTCAGCAGCTGTCTTAACACGTTCTTCAATTTCTTCTGGTAAGATTTCACTCATATCAGTTTCTGATGCCTTTGATCTAATACCCATAGTTAAAATAATTCTAGCATAAGCGACTGAATCAGTGACGATCTTAGCTAACTCAGGGAAATGCCAACCGTACCATTCTTTACATCTCATGGCATAAGTATTTAATTCTTTATCTAAGTCATCTAATAAGGCAATAGCTTGAATAATCATAACATCCACTTTATCAGCTGAGAATTTTATCTTATGACGACCGATAGAATGAGCTAAACCTAAGGACATTTTATTTAAATCACTGTCATTTAAACCTGGTAATAATTCTGGTAAGTATTCTTTAACGGCTCTGTGAATATCTAAAGTGACTGCATCAGCTACCACGTTAAAGTTTAAACCTAATTTATTGATAGCATTACCCAATTTTGTTTCACTAACGATTAAAGTTGATTTCTTATCTTTCTTAATATCTTCTAGTAATTTTTGTAATTGCGGACTTACTTTACCTTCGATGATAGCGTTAGCTTCTTCTAAGGCGTTAGCAGCAGAGTTAAATTTAGAGAAGGCAGCAACTCTAAATTCTTTCAAGACTTTTTCGGAAGTGTCCAAATCTTGAATCAAACTTGAAGATTTGTAAATCTTCTTATCAGAAGCCTTCAAAAGGGCGTAACCAGCAGAGGTTTCAGTTAAGACGTAGGACATCGTTTAATCTGTTTTCAATCAATGATGAGCAAAGATGGAAATGTTTTGTTTCTGCAATGAAATGAAAATAAATTTTTCATTAAAATTTTCGATGAGCTCAAAAAATTTTCATTAGCGTTCCACGTGACGTGGGAAATGATTTTGTTATGGTGAGACCACCTTAGTGGAGGGCATCGTCTGCTGTTTGCTCTTTCTGGTGGGTTAACACTACCCCAGGCTGCGTTTGAAATGTGGATATGGGTTCCCATACTACCGGAAGTAATAAATATTATGTATGTATATAGCCATCTATCTAAAATTTGAGAATATTTAATGTACAGTGACTGAGCAGGAAAACTATGTTGGTGAAATGTGAGTGTCCCATCAGAGCGTTTATTTAGCGTTTGAAGATCACTAGCACCAAGTTCAAGAAAATGGATGATAGGACTGGGATGGTGAAATTGTCATCCCAGTTGAAAATATCAATTCCTTCACTTAACGCAGCTACTAGTCCTCCCAATAAAGATAAAGTAGTTAAACTTAACTTACTAGTCTCTGGTGTCCATAACATTTTACCATATGTGTTCAAATGTGAGTACTTTGGCACAAATAACCCATAAAATCCTAAACAAGTCAAAAAGCCAACTGTAAATGCTGCAATGGATCCAGCTAATGATTTATTTGGTGCTAAATTGGGGGTTAAATGACCAAATTTTCTACCAAAAGTGGACGCTGCAGTGTCTGACCAACTTAACAAACAGACAGAGATTAGGACAACATCCTTTGGGAAGAACAAAAATGAAAAAATCAAACCTAATATATACCATAACACTCCATTATACGTGTGCACTTCCTTCTTTCTCATTAATGGTCCCACAGCATGACAGTAAAGCCTGTTGAAGAAATCCCAACGTAATCTGATGAGATCCAATGCAAATATCATAACAAATGCAATGATTAGCGGCTTCGTTACATTGTCATAGTGAACACCTTGTGTGTATAAGTATAAGGTAATAAATCCAATAGATGAATGGAATGTCTTTCGGGGAACCTCATGTTTAGTGATGAAATCGCCAAACCATTCATGCGATTTGAGATGTATTTCTGTGACAGGCAAATGTACTTCACTTGGATTCTTATTATTGAATATGCTGGCAATTTTGCCTCTGCGCCTCATTGTTATAGTGACTTTTTCCTCATCCACATCTGTACTGAGACTCACGGTGGAGCCCACTTCTTTAAGCTTGTAGCCCGTAGTGTCCACTTCTTGGTCCACTAGTTTGCTCATCGATAACTTGAGGTCTCTGGGTTCCGTTTACTTTTTGAACTTAGTAGACTTGCCCATTTAGGAATTGAATATTTTTTTTTTGGATTTTGCTTATTTATTTCTCAAATTCAATATGGTCCGGATACTTAGCAGTTTTTGACACACAAAACGTTAGAGGAATGACAACATAAGCTTTATTCATATAAAGTTATTAATCTACTTATCAAATTATACAATTATATATATCTAAAATTAAAATTAAGATGAAAATTTATTATTAAAATTTTAAATTGTTTAATAGAAAGTGGAAACTTTCTTGTAAGAGAAAGTTTTGGTAGATTTTTGAACTCTGTGTGGTAATGGGAATTTTAAGTCCTTGGTTAAGAATTGCTTAACGTATGGTCTCTTAACATCAGCAGTCTTTTCAATTTCAGCAACCTTTAAGATGTGAATAGATCTAAATCTGGTTCTGTGTCTGGCAGCCATATCTTGGTATAAAGTGTCAACAGCAGAAACTCTGGTAACATCTCTGACTTCCTTGTACATGTTATGAGTACCGGATCTAGAGTCGTATCTAACCCAGATACCGAAGTTCTTGACAGTGGTTGGGTGAGCTTCAGCAATTTCGTTGACGGAAACAACTTCACCAGAAGCTTTCTTAACCTTGTGTAATTTTTGTAAGAAATACCAGTAACGAGATTTAGCAACAACAACATTTGGAGCAAAAATTCTCATTCTGAATAATTTTGGTTCTGGAACAGATTCAGTTGGTAAACGACGACCAATAACTTGGTATTCCTTCAAATTAGCCATCTATTTTAAATATTTTTTTCATTATTTGTATTTAATTTCAATTCATCAGTGCATAAAAAATTAAAATCACCCAAATTGACTTTAAAAGTCAGTGATGGGGGAAATTAATTTTAAGATTGATTTAGTAAATTAAATCCAAAAGATATGCTGTTAGTAAAAATGATCATTCATTTATATTTTGATATTCTGGAAGTCAACCGAAATTTTCTCATTAAACACTTTTATGAAGTCATTAATCAAACTAGTCAAAAAAACTTTTCATAAACTCAACTAGGTTAACAGATAAATACGGTTGTAAGTCCCATTTCAATTATCACTATTATTTACTCACTTTTTTTCTACTTAATTTCCTTCAAGGTTAAATTTTAAAATTTCAATATTTACTAAAAACATGAAATATTTCATATAATTAGCATTCTTTACTGAGTTGTTGTGCTGTAGGCGGAAGGTCCTTACAAGGAATCCCGGGCGGGGGCCAAACCGAAGCTTGGTTAAATGATACTAACCTGGTAGGAATCTCCCCCTAACATCTCCTTCTGGTAAAGACCATTCTGCGGCGGGAAACAATATTGAAATTAAGAAAAAATAAGTCCCAAAAAGGAGAATTTTGTTTGTTTCTCCCAAAGAAAAATAAAACCTGGTATTCATTCAAACAAGAAAAAGCAGTTAAGTTTACAGAATGTACGGGTTTAGAGAACAGTCCAATAAAATTTTGTTTACTTCGAAAGATTGTGTGGTTACATAGCATACATAGACACAGTTAATTTGTTATATAAATACATTAAATTGGGGAATATTATCTTCTTCGGTTGTTGTTTATGAGAAAAGCCTAATTTATTGGAACAGTTATTTCATGTGGAGTACGTGGTTCAGTTAGTGATCTAGTTTCTTCTTGAACTTCTTGAACTGCTTGCACAACGTTTGATACAACATCATCAACCACTACCTCAACTTGTTCAATTGGTTGCAAAGTTTCTTCTCTTACAGTTGGTTTCTTAGCAAAGAATTTCATTGGGCAACCACTTTTCAAATTATCCCAGGTTTCTCTTTCCAGGATACCCATTGACGACCAAGTGGCAGAAAATGCATTACCAAAAGTAAGTTTATCCTTCTTGTCTAATTCGTTGTTTATAGTCTTGTTGACATGAACAAAATAATTGCATGGAGCCATTGCCATTGTAGTGGCGGTTGTACTGATCACTGGTAATAATCTTGCTACAGCATTACAATTAAGGGCAAAACATCTATCAAATTCACAGGAGAAGCCATCTGGATTTACAGTTTTACCATTTGGTAAATATTTATGTGTTACATTTTCTAAAGCATTATTAACAGGTAAAATAACTGGGTCCAAAGTACCTCTCACAATTGGTTTACCCTTTGTGTCATAATATTTCTTGTTATAGTATTTTCTGAAATCAACAATCTTATTATGAACTGGTTTACAAACATAATTACCTGTAGTGGTCACTAACGTATTAGCAACTGCTTTACTTCCCTTTTTTGTTTGTGAAAATGGATACTTAATTTCATCACCTATTCTTTTATATGTTTTGGTTTTCAATGATGGTATTATTTTATCTGTTAAGTTTAAACTGGAATTTGCAATAGAATCAAAGAAATTTGTAATGGGCGAAACCACTTGCAATGGTTTAGAATTCATAATTTTTTTAATCTTAGGCTTTGAAGTGGCGATAACTACTCTTGTGAATGGACATCCATCCAATATTACCTTGGTCTCTTGCACTAGTGGATACGATTTCATATGTTGAATAGTTTTGAAATTAGACTTTTTAGTTGAATCCAGATCATTTGCCAGTCCAGGTAAATCAAAAACTATATTATTATTATTACCAAGCCCTGGTCCTGGTTCAGTACTATCCGGGTTAACAATCATATCGTTTGAAGTAGGTTTGAATAACTTATGGTTTCTATGAAACAATCTTGACATTAATGAGCAAAAGTTAAGATATATGTATCTGTATCAAGAAAGTGTTTGTAAATTTACAAAAAGTATTGTGACCAAATTGATTTTTTATAGTCAGGGCTCAATTTTGTGTCACAAATTTTCATTACGGTCGTATTACCCTTTCTGAAATTCCAAGAAAATTCCGAAAAATTCAAAAATCTCGGTGAAAAATGGAATAATTCTTCAAAGTTAAACCCTTGATGAAACTGACAATAGATGAGAACGATAACGCAAAATGTTGATTACCACGCAAGCTGCGTACATATTGTGCTGAAACAACAAGTGATTTCAAAGTAGCATGCCATTCAAAACTTGATAGCTTTACATTTAATGTTATCTTCCATTATGCCGTGAAGAAAAAAATATAATAGGTAATGATCTTCATTATGGCTGATTCCATCTTGAAAAGTCAAAAGTAGCAATATTTCTACAGAAACTTACTTTCTTTGTTCAACAGTGCTTGAAATTCTTTGCCGAATTACTCGATTATCGGATTTACATGCAATTCTTGTCCTAATCCGGAGCTGTGGTTTCCACAACCCGAAATATGCACTTCTTATTCAATTAGACTTTTGCAGTGTGATCCTCACAGTACATTATGGTTTTTAAAATTATTGGCATATTTCTCTTATATGCAATTCAATCATATGTTATTTTGGGCCAAATGTAAACAGTTATAGTTTATTAGAATTGAAATGGTGATAAACTACTTTTTCCCTGAAATCTTCAATCAAGCGAAACAAGGGGATATTACGCCGTTTGGCATAGGATCTGTCTGAATTTGGATTGCTTATTCTACATTGCAAATCACATTTTGCCTGGAATAAAAGTTATAACTGACTTCTTGTTTCATTTAACAATAGTCAAATTTGGGGAGCAATAACAAGTAAGAGAAATACAAGAATAAACCTTATATTGGGTTTTCAAAACGATAATAGTGTAAATGATTGTCAATTTTGTTTTATTACTATTTTGGTAATCAAAAACAAGAAGATGTTTCAGGAACTTCAATTTAGGTATAAATGATTTTCCATTTCCATGGCTGTGGTGCATTATCACCATGGTAACCAGCCGTTTTTCAGTTACATAAACGACAAAACAATAGGAAAAGACAATAAATTACTCAACTCAGTTAGTGCGGCAAAAATGACCAAAACAAAAGCTTTTTTTCAAACAGATCTCAAAATGTGCAAAACACAACAATCATTTTTCCGCTTTGGGCAAAACCATAATATTCAATATCCCAAAGCGGAAACGAAAACAAGTCTTCGAGATTTGGCCATCACAATTAGAGTACATTATTTCAACAAATTGATCAGCCATGGCGTTCAATCATTGTATTTCTGCTGTAAATTAGCGTAGAGTGATTCAAGTCATTGTTCTACAATATCATTTTCCGAGCTTACTTACATATTTTTGACACTTCACTGAAAGTATTTTAATTTTTCACTTACAATGGGTTGGAAAAATTATAATATATAACAAACCCAACAACCACAAATTTTTTCAAGTATGAAAAACTACTCAAAATACTTTTACTAACATTTTTCATAGATCAATAAACTAAATTAAAAAAATTAATCAGTATTCACTGATAAACACATTTAGAAAAAAAACTATACCATTGAGTTTGGAATTATTACATTTCATAACTTTTTTCAAAACATAAATTTCTTTTATAGATAAACGATAGAACGATATACCCAAAAATAAACTACTCAGTGATTTTGTTTTCAAAGATATATACGAAAATACTTAGAAAAGATAGATTGAAAGTACTATTAGGCAAAATTTTATTAAAATCGAATTACTTCTGTATAACAAACCATATTCGATATTTTTAGCAACATAATTAAGATAAAAATAGCATTAACGTATACAGAGCAAAATGGTGTTTTCAACTCCTCAACATAAAAGATCAACTATTATACCATGCGCTCCAAATAAAGATTATAAACGATTTAGACTGGATCATCTTTTAGAGAATACGCCTACAAAAATATCCACTTCAAACAAATTCATAATAGGTAAGAGTCACAACGTACAAACTCAATATCTGATACCATTAGATAACACAACTGTGAATAATATTTTCAAAAAGAGGAAATTAATGGATGATGATGATGGTATACTAGGAACTAAATTGAATTTAGATGACTGGGATGAAGGTTGGAATTCACCTATATCTGATCTAGAAAGTATAAGTCCTTTAAGTGACGCCCAATCTCCATTGACACCTTCGGATATAACACCAAATGAAGTTATATCTATGAAAAAGATTAATCATGTTAATTTACAAGATGAAACTTTTAAACTAAATGTTAAGATTCAGAACACATTATTTGAATCACCATCAAATTCACTCGAAGATACTGTCAAAAATAATGGCAGTGATTTCAGTCACGGTAAGGGCGATGCTACTGAGATTATAACTATCGCTAATAGTGGTTCAAATAATTTAACATTTTCTAAGTTAAGAAGGCCATCTATTGATTTTGGTCCAACAAGATTTACACCAAAGCATAGATTGTTGAAACCCAAAAAGACTATTTTAAATGTTCATCCCGGTAGCTTAAATTTAATTGTAGGGTCAGGGAATGGCTCTCTGGATGATGCTACAATTTACGCAACTGAAATAAATTCATCCAATGATGACAATAAGATACCATATATTTCTAATATCTGGGAACGTGTCACTATCCCAGTTAACAATACTATTAAACAAAGGCATAAAAGAATGAGAAGTAGTTATTATGGTGAATTTTATGATATCAATAATAACGATAATATTGAAAATACGAAATCGAATACAAGTTCTAGCGAAGAAAATAACAAAGCAAATGATGATAAAGATGATGTAGCGTTAATCAGGGCTTTTGAATTTAATGACTTGAAACAAAAGGAGAGTCATATTAAAAAAAGTATCAAGTGGTCTATTTAATGACATTGATTTTATAAGGACAGACAGTAGTTTTTTCGGTGAAAGAACCAATATAACAAAATGGACAAGTATTATATATTATTAGTGGGAAAAAAGTACGTAATGATTTTAAAAACATAAAAATTCATAAAAAGTTAATTATAAAAAATTCAAAAATTTAATGATACCAACACCAATTGAAGTGTACTATATCTAAATTCAAGGTAATAAAAGGCAAGTTTTCAATCTGAGATACCCTAAGAAAGGAAAAAGACGAAAAAATTCAAAAATTCCAATACTTCAAAATACTATTGTAATTGACAGAAGTAATTATATAACAGATGTTTGTAAATTGCAAATTATATAATTGTGTAAAAGTAATAAAAATTTACTTGACTTTTTAATTCATTGCTGAAAGGTTTTAGATCCGTTTATTTCAGTTCTCACGCAAGCAAAAAGCCACCCATGTAATAGTTGCAACAATATGTTGCATCCTTCAGAGCTCTAAATGTTCAGTTTATTAATATTATATGAAAAATGTATAATTGTATAAAAAATGGAAGAATGAAATGTATTCACATTGAAAAGTAAACAAAATATCATAGGATTTCTTTAAACTCATTATTTTGGTAAACAATTTGATGTGTTACAATTTGACATAAAATCGATTTGACAAGCATCAGTTTGGCTATTTTTAGAGTTAAAATCGCTTTTTATGGAACCATAGCCTGTTGTCTCGTTTATACCTGATTCTTGACTTGGAGCAGTTAAACTTGTCTTACTACGAGTATCTTTCCCTAAGCTAGCTAATGTAGTCATTTTGGAGTTTTTATTGTATAATTTTCTTTGCAATGATTTTGAAGAGTAAGATTTCTTTATAGTTGATCTATTCGATGAGGTTCTTGAACTGAATTTACTACCATGATAATCTTGCTCCGTTGTGTCTGGTTCACCCGGTGTAATAAATTCTGGTTGAATTGTGACGGAATGAATATTGTAAGAATGAAAGATGTTTCTTATTCTTTTCACATCACGTAGATAATCATTCGTATCACCTTTAACTTTGATATGAATAGATGCAATTGAGATTGATTCTGTTAAATTCCAAATATGAAAATCATGAATAGTGACGATATTAGAAATTTTTAAAATTTTGGATTCAATCTTATCAGTTGAAACGCTAATTGGTGTTGCCTGTAATAAGATTCTTGATGCTCTACGAGATAAAGGTATAGCCGAGGAGAAAATGATCATTGTGATTAAGATGGATACTAAGGGATCAGAATAATATTTCCATGAATAATCAGTTTTCCAAATAAATATTGCAGCTGCAATTACACCGATGTTACCCAATGCGTCACCTAGTACATGTAAGAAGACACCCTGCATATTCAAGGAATGTGAGTGAGTTTTCCCAGTGGAGTGATTACCATTAGTATAATTTTGTCCTTCTAAATCAGTATTTGTTGCTTTTGCATGTGAGTGCGAATCCGAATGCAACTGTGAGGGGTGATGCTGCATAGAGTTATGTTGATTTGCAGTTTCAATTTCAACTTCGCTTTGGTGTTCTGTTTGGAATAACTGTTTATTGTATTCCGTTGTGTCAAAATGTGCATGATTTACAATTTCATCATGTTCATTATTGATCATCAAATGATCTACGTCATCTAATGTTACAGACACGATCTGTTCTGGTAAGATATCATTAATTGTAGCATCTTCAATATCATTTGAGTTATTGTTTGAATTATTGATGATCAAGATATCATTTTCATGATTATGTAAACTTGAATGACTGTGATTATGTGAATGTGAATGACCGTGTGAGTGATCACCATGGCCAAGTTCATGGAATAAGAAAAGTCCCACAATATTAGATATAAGCCCAGCGATACCCACCCACATGACTAATTTGGGGTTTTCAATAATTGGTACTTCAATTAATCTTTGTACTGCTTCAATGAAAATAGAGAAACATAATGCAATTAAAAAGATAGCGTTTACTAAAGCACCTAAAATTTCGGCTCTTTTCCAACCATAAGTGTATTTTGAGTCTGGACCTCTATGTTTAGCGACATTAACAGCCCATAATGCAATAAGCAAAGAGAAGATATCGTTTAACATATGAAATGAATCAGCAATTAATGCCAAAGAATGTGACATATAACCAATTGAGATTTCAATAAAGAAGAAGACTGTGTCCAGAATTAAAAGTGAAATGATTCTCAGTTCTTTATTTGAAATCATTTTCAGGGTTTTTGAATACACTCGATGGTTATTTCAGCTAGAAGAAGTCGAATTGTAGTACAAGCAGATGAAAACGATCATTATAAGAACAAGATAATAAATTCTCGATGGCATAAACTGAAAAAAAAAAGAGAAAAAGAAAATTGGAGAATTGAAATGTGACACATCACGTGCCGGAGTTTCTGAAATCTGTCAAAGTTTGGTTTTCGCCGGGTAAAGCCACGAGGCACGTGACCATTCAATTTGCACATGCAGATCACGCCCTGTTGGGGCAAGAACAGATAATCCAACAGGTCTTCCTGGTGGTCACGTGTGCCATTGTATGTTACTATTACATAACGGCAAACTGCTCTTCAACAATGCACGAAAGCGTCCATTGTTTTCCCAATCGGGTTTCCAAGTTGCAGTTGTGGCAAAGTTTCTGCTTTGTTTTTTTCGCAAACCCTTGAAATGGGCGGTTGCGTAATGCTGAGATTTGGTAGGGTTTTTCCCAAAGCGGAAGTTTGCTCTGTGATGTTGCAGAAAAAGAAACAGCAGGCTTAAATTTGCACATGCTCGGCTTTAATCGCGGTGGCCCATAACCGCCAACGTGAGGGATAAACAAAAAAAATGATTGGAAGCAACAATTGCAAAAATATATAAATACTTTTCTTCCTCTTCTTTTGGTGTTTGCTAGTTCTCAAGGGAACAATACTCAAGGGAGCAATACGATAGTTATCACTAGTGTAACACGTACTGCCCACACTTTTTTTAATCTTTGAAACATGGCTCAACATTACACCGTACCAGTAGGTGAACCAGCTAATGAAAATGAAGGCGCTCCAAGAAGAAACGCTATGGTCCCTGATGGACCATTAGAGAGGCCACGTGGGTACAATTGTACCACAGTCTACGAAATGGTAAGTGATTTTTGTAAGAAACATGCCAAAAATAACGCAATGTCATGGAGAAACGTAATTGATGTTCATACAAAGACCAAAAAGATTAAAAAAGTTATTAATGGTAAATCAGTGGAAGTGGAGAAAAATTGGTGTTATTATGAATTATCTAAATACAAATATATGACATTTGAAGAATTAAATGATTGTATGATTCAAGTGGGTAAAGGTTTAGTCGCAATGGGTTTAAAACCAAACTCAAACGATAAATTACATATTTTTGCATCTACATCACATAAATGGATGAAAATGTTTTTGGGTACTCAATCACAAAACATTCCAATTGTAACAGCTTATGATACATTAGGTGAAAAGGGGTTAACTCATTCAATAAGACAAACTGAATCCACGGCAATCTTTACTGATAATGCATTATTAGAAAAATTGATTAACCCGGTAAAAGATTGTAGTAATATAAGATTTATCATTCATTTCGAAAACATTGATCCAAATGATAAGAGACACGATGGTAAGATTTATCAAGATGCTAAAGCTGCTATGGATAAAATTCTTGCCATTAGACCAGATATTAAATTTTATTCATTTGAAGATATTTTAAAAATGGGTAAATCACATCCAGAAATCTCTATAAATAAACCAAAACCTGAAGATTTATCATGTATTATGTATACTAGTGGTTCTACAGGTGATCCAAAGGGTGTTGTCTTGAAACACAAAAATATCGTTGCTGGTGTTGGTGGTGCAGATTTAACCGTGTCACATGAATTACGCCCCACAGATAGATTAATTTGTTTCTTACCATTAGCACATATTTTTGAATTAGCATTTGAATTACTAAGTTTACTTTGGGGGTCTTGTATTGGTTATGCTAATGTGAAAACTCTAACAAATACATCAGTAATGCACTGTCAAGGTGATCTAGTAGAATTTAAACCTACTGTTATGGTTGGTGTTGCGGCAGTTTGGGAAACTGTCAAGAAGGGTATCATTCATCAAATTAATGAATTACCAATTTATATGCAAAAAATTTTTTGGACTGCATATTACACTAAGAATGGATTAAACTCTTTAAGATTACCTGGTGGCAATTTCATCGGTAAAATTATTTTCCGTAAAATTAAATCTGCCACTGGTGGCCACTTAAGATTTTTATTAAATGGTGGTTCTCCAATCAGTGAAGATACACAAAAATTTTTATCGACTATTGTAGCACCAATGCTTATTGGTTATGGTTTAACTGAAACTGTGGCCAATACATGTATCTTAAATCCATCACATTTTGAAATCGGTGTTCAAGGTGATTTAACTGGTGG
The DNA here is from genome assembly GCA_003708445.3 of Grigorovia transvaalensis. Lineage (NCBI taxonomy): Eukaryota > Fungi > Ascomycota > Saccharomycetes > Saccharomycetales > Saccharomycetaceae > Grigorovia > Grigorovia transvaalensis. Next base: position 79,872 of record PPXN03000030.1, on the reverse strand, counting down.
TGTCACAGTGAAATTAGTGGATGTGCCTGAATTAAATTATTATGCCAAGAATAATGAAGGTGAAATTTGGATTCAAGGTGCATGTGTCACAGAAGAATATTATAAGAATCCTGAGGAAACAGAGGCTGCTATTACTAAAGATGGTTGGTTTAAAACTGGTGATATTGGTCAATGGACGTCTAATGGTCATTTAAAATTGATTGATAGAAAGAAAAATTTAGTGAAAACATTAAATGGTGAATATATCGCATTGGAAAAATTAGAGTCTATCTATAGATCAAATCAATATGTACAAAATATTTGCGTTTATGCAGATGAAACAAAAGTTAAACCACTTGGTATTGTGGTACCAAATGCTAAACCAATCCTTAAAGTTGCCAAGGAATTAAATATAATCAAACCAGAATATGAAAATGACCCAGAATCACATTTAGAAGAAATTTTACATAACAGTAAACTACAAGAAGTAGTGTTAAATGATATTGTTAATACTGGTAAGAAACAAGGTCTAGCTGGTATTGAATTAATTGCAGGTATTGTATTGTTTGGAGTGGAATGGACACCACAAAATGGATTTGTCACATCAGCACAAAAATTAAAGAGAAAAGTAATCTTAGATGAAGTCAGGGATGATGTGAACAAAGTCTATGCCAATGCTAGCTAAAGGAAACTAAAACGGAACTGTAACTATATCAAATAATAATCATAATTGCATCAAAGAAAAAACAACAAATAACGGCTCTAAATTTCAAACAAAACAATATATCATCTACCATCGAAAAACTGTAATACTATAAAAATCACAGAAATGAATATGTATATATACTTAAATAGTTGTAAGAAAGAGCAAAAAAAAAAGAAAAGATAAGGTAATGCAAACAAGAATTTTGATCATCCATATCCATTCATTCAAATAGCATTTGTATGTATCGTGTTATTTCAATTAATTTCCTCCCTCTCCCAGAATATGTCAAGAATGAGTCCAAGGTGGAGCTTTAACTTTCGGCGAAACAGGTTGCCTTGTGCGGGTAACCTATTACGCAACCAAAATTAAAAACTCTCTAGGTTTCTCTTTTTGATGATTTCTTTTATCAAATGGGAGTATTAGGGTGAAATAAACAGAATATTTTCAAAAAATTTTCAACCTAAGATGAATTTTGTGTTTCTCAAAAACAACAATGAATTAGGCGTTCAATTGGGATATATGGTTGAAAAGCCATTTGATGCCTTATGCTAATTCCTTTTGAGTGCAGAAAACTCACTATTTCACTATATACAAGTATATAAACCGGAAGCTCACTATTATTGTGTCAGTATTGCTGATTTTTCCTCATTTTTCTCGAATTCACTATAGGGTAAAAGACATCCTTGTTTTTGCAATCTAAAAAGTGTAGAACCGCTTAGAAGGCTTTCAAGAAAAAAGAAAGTCACGCTTTTTGGTTTTTTCGTTAGCCGCACAAGCTAACCAACCTGTTTTGCCAAAGTTCCAACACTGGCCCAAGGAATGCAAATGAAATGGGGGGACAAAGTGGGAACTTACGATAAAATCATTTGACTGAATTTGTAAAATTAGTTGTCAGTTTAGGAAATGTCCGCTCAGGTACCCCTTATTGCTATTTATACTTTCTGGAGTCCGAGTGTCGGACTGTCCGATAAGTGACAAATATTTTGCAGCTTGGCCCAAATCAGGAATCAGAGAAAAAGACAAAAAAGAACAAGAAAAAAAAAGTACATTTTTTTTGTATGGCGAGAAAAAACTGAAATAAAGTACCGAGATGAGTAAGATTAGTAAGGCTGGTGATAGTAACGATAATGTGATATATGTGGGTAATATTGATCCACAAGTTACCAAAGAGAATCTTTATGAGTTATTTGTACAAGTAGCCCCCATAAAGAGTATTAATTATCCAAGTGATAAAGTTTTACAAACACATCAAGGTTATGCATTTATTGAGTTGATTAATGCAAATAATGATGTTGATTATGTGGTGAAAGCAATAGATAATAATGTTACTTTGTATAAGAGAACATTGAAAGTGAGGCGTTCCAACGCGATAAATTCTTTTTCAATGGGGGATAAGAATAACGGTAATGTTATAACCACCACCAGTACATCTGAAATATTACCACCAATTGCGGTACTATTTGTCAAAAATTTGCATAAGGACATTACTGTAGACAAATTAAGAAATATCGCTAGTAAATTTGGTGAACAGTACAAGAATCCAGACATATTTTCCGTAGTTTCACGAAAGAGCCCCCCTGAGGGACCACAGACAAACTACGGGAAATTGTATTTCAAGTTTTATCGAGATGCGGATAATGCGTTAAATAAGTTAAATGGTCAGATAATAATGAATAAACCAATTACCGTGGAGTACTCATTGAAAGATGATCAAGGAAAATATCGTAATGTGGCTGATAGTAACAGATACGGTAACGAAATCGACAGATTGTTGAATAAAGAGGCTGAAATGAATGGATTTTTATGAAGAAATAAAAAATGTGGTTAAAGATCAATTTGACTCATAATTCGAGGAGGAAATGATTATTCCAACTTAAAAAAAAGGCAATAAAACACGAGCTGAAAAGATTTTCCGAATTTCCGGTTATACTATAATTATCCAGAAAATAAGAAGAAATGAAACGAAAAAAGGGCTACTCCCTTTGCGAACGTAAAAAGGATAACTTGGATTGAAAGAGGAAATTAGGGCATCGGCTAAAAAAAAAAAGAAGTCAATGAAAGTCCAGCCCCATCTCATCCCTGTTATCGCTTTCTCCGGACAAAGCCCCGATCACTTTTTATGACGCTTTGTTGATTTTGCACACAGCTGCTTTTGATAAGTCATGCCCTTTTCGGGCATCCTCTTTCCTGATGTAGCCATGTGTAGTCCATCTCCATTGCTTCAAACGGACATCCCTGAACCCCTAATTGGACAATTTCCGCATTGGCGCATTCCGAGAACTGTAATTTGTCTTTCCAGTCACGTTCTGTTACCGAATCCGTCTGTTTCTATTTCTGTAAGCATTGTGGAAACCGACAGAAAAAAAAGGAAGCGGTTTTTGAAACCGTCACAGCCTTCATTTTTGGAATAACCCAAGCAGTAAAAAAGGTGGTAATGATTCCGACAACAATTGCTAAAAATTGTATATAAAGTAGCTAATTTCAAGTCAAGTTTTGATTCAATAAGTGGAAGTTTTCTTTTTTGTTTTATTATCAGAATAATAAAAGATAAAAAGTAGTATCGAACTCTTTATTTTAAATTCAATACCAAAAAAACACACAATCAATAATGAAATTTTCACAAGTTATCGTTTCTTTTATCGCTGCTGCTGGTTTAGCTAATGCTGCCAACGATACTACCAAATCTTCTACAGGTGCTGCTGTTAACATGCAAAATAACATTAAGAATGTTGGTATTGCTGCTGGTGTTGCTGCCGCTATTGGTTATTTAATGTAACTGAAAATAATAGTTGATTTTTTCACTTTATTTCGTATGTAATCAATATTCTCCAATTTTTAATTATCTAATCTTTTTTTTATAGTTATATGTAATTATTATTTATGTAATTATAAGTTTTTATATTAATATGATTATTATATTTCTATTTTTTTCATTTAGTTGTACTTATCATCCTTTAAAAGATCAATTTCTATGCATTTATCATTTATATGACGTCTTAAGGTAATTTTTTCAAATTTGATATCAATATGATACTTCCCCATGTATTCAATTTCACTTTTTTCATCAATGGGTAAATTTCCTTGGAAACAAAGATGCATAGAATGATTGGACCCATTTATTGGATATTCGTTTTGGAAAGTAATATCATTTTCATTTACAGTATCAATATACGGTCTATTATCATAATTTGGTGTACCAAATATAATAATTTCATTTATCATATCTTTAAAATTGTTAATCTTTGCAACTAGGTTTATGCATTTATGTTTGAATTTAAATTGGAACAAAAATGGTATTCGATACCAATTCTCTGAATCTGTTGTGTCTTGATTAATGGGTTTAAATGCGATACCAAACATAACTGGATCCAGATTCTCACACCAAATGTTAAATTTTTCATTGGATAAACTGTTTAACTTGATAGGTAGTTTATACCATTGTGATACGGTATTATTATTCATTATATGTAAGAAAATTTTCATTATTATCTTATCATGAATGGATTCCAAATTTAACTTATTGGCCTCCTTTGGTGTAAGTGAATGCTTTCGAGAACACATCCAAATCGGGATATAACTTTCCTGTTCATGCCATATTGTCTTATATATGATTTGATAACTTATAATGCTCACGAAGAAACTAGTAATTACCATTATAATAGTTTGTTTACGTCTCTTATCTTGAAATCGTTTTATGGCATCCGTTAATTCTGTATTGTATGATTTATCATCAGACAATTTCGACATTTCTTTCGAGAACAAATGGGTCAATCTACTCGTAGTAGTAAACTTGGACGGTGGGATACTACTGTTGTTCCTGCGTTGTGTGAAATATAGCCTAACGGAGCTGTTACGATGTAGTACAGTCTTGCTTAAGGGGATGCTAGCGGTGGCCGCAGGGGCAACACCAAGAACCTTAAGTTTCAGCAAACAACCGGATCGTAGACATTTTACCGTGCTGACTGATGGCTTCATCGAGAAGAGGGACGTTAATATTCTCTGACTGTTTGCCTGCTGAATGGAAGCTTGAATCATTTTTGAATTCTTTAATTTTCTTCATTTCCAATTTCATTTCGGGTTCCCCTTCCAGACTGCAAAATTCCAGGCAGAGACTCCCAGGCAAGAGGTCTGCCTAACCTTAGCTTAGGCTCTGCCTAGTCTTCGTCGCTGCTCAGCAGGGCGTTGGCTCGTCTCCGCCTAGAGCTAGGCTCGCCGTCTGTCTGGTTCCTAGCCAGATGGGCTACTTCTTCCAAGATATCATCGTCACTATCGTCCAGTGACACCACTGTAGGCTTACTGCCACTCTCTGAGAACCGTTGAACGTCAATGGTGGCCACCGTGTCGTCTTCGTCCTCGTCTGCCAAACTATCGCCGCTGGCAAAGGAATCACTTTGGTTCTCGTAAAACTCGCTATCTGAGCTGCTCTTGTCTGTCTCTTCGTCGTCTTGGATGGTTGCGTATTTCCTCTTGCGGTGCACTACTTTATCTTGATCTTCATCGAAATTACCTTCTTCTTCTTCTTCCTCTTCTTCATCATCTCTCTCTATAAACGAATCCAAATCTGAATCGTAATCATTCTCCACATCATCTAATTCAAGTTCAATTTCAATTTCCTCCATTTTACGTTTCATATCCCTACTTTTCAACCCATATGCCTTGTCTTCATCATATTCTTCATCATCTTCAGCTTCCCTGGCTTCATCATCAACTGCTACATTTCCGTTTCCGATATTGGCAATATCGCTGTCATCACTATCTAAATCTGAATCATTGTATTGCTGTATTTCATCCACAATCTCTTCATATTCACCTTCACTATATTCATCAACATTTACTCTATTTCCTCTTATTTGACGAATACTATTACTGCTACCGTCATTGTTGTTGTTGCTGGTTTCATCATCACGAGTACTATTTGAATTACCGCTAATTACACGATTCCTTATACGATAATGACAATGTGGACAGACATTATCATCATCATCAACCATATCATCTGGATCAATTTCCCAATGACAATTCCCACAACGTGCTATACCATCATCATCCATATCCACTACACTTAACGTAGAGTTCTTGAACACATTATCAAACAATTTATCTTGCTTCTTATCAATTTCATACTGTTTAGAATCATTTATTCTATCATTGTTCAACTTATTCCAATAAGTAGATACCGCAGAAGACGACTTCTGGTCATCTTTAAAATCTATCATAATCAACTCCACAACAAACTTTATCTGTTGATCCACAAATAAGTTCCATTGCGGTATATTTTCCACATCCATTCTACAATCGGGACAGCCTAATTTCTTACTCTCATTAACTGTAAACCAATTCTTTAAACATAAATAACAATAATTGTGACCACAAGTCAACATCATGGGTACAGTCAATAACTCATGACAGATGTGACATTGTGAATGATCTAAGAGATTATTGACCACTTTTGCGTTACGTTTCTTACCCAGCTGATCTAGTATCTTGGCGATTTGGCTCATTGTGTTCTAAGTTGTTGTTGCTTCTAAATCAAGATCAATTCAAGCAGATAATTTGCGGCAGTGTAGTTAGTAAAGCAAATCTTGTAGATATCGCACTTGTTGTGGCAGTAGTGGCAGGTATAACTCTCCTTTTGAGCTCCGATGCCGTCAAATGTCAAGTTGTTTAAAGATTTGAAAATTTCCAAAATAAAGAAAAAACATCGATGAACAAAAGAACAAAACCACTATGAGCTTACTATACATGCTTTTGTGTTATACATATCCTACAAATGTATATACTGTCCAACTGATGGTAAGTGTATTCACTTTTAGAAGACCAAGATGAGATCATTTGGGTATATTCTGCAAAATCGTCAACAATTCATTCAAACCACTAACATGCTCCTTCGCATTAGTAGATGTAGTATCACCGTATACTACACTATGTCCATATTTGATCAATCCCTCAACAGTCTTTTCCTTGATGAAATTGAAGATAGGTTCAATAACAGGCGACGTGGAACCTGTAGCACAAACAAATTCAATGGGTGATTGCGAATCATCTTCTGTGCTCGATTTATTATAGTAATTCAATAAGAATCTTAAAGCTGATAAGGATAACCCAGTTTGTTGAACGAAGAGAATATTTTTATGTAAATATGCATGAACGTTTGTTTCATCAAATAATGTATTAATATGTGTAATGGCTTCACCGATAACACTACTCACACGATCTTTATCTTCTGCATTTTCTGTATGAAATCTAATCATTGATTCAGCCATCTTATAGTAGGATCCAGGTAATCTTTCAATCTTTGCATCTAAAGTCTTCATCACTTCACTTTTCCAATTAACTTCTTCCACAATATTATACCATCTATTGTCAATTCTCACATATGCACCATTTTCTGCAATTAAACCTAATCCGCTAACACGTGCATAAAGACGCTCTAAAGTTGTCTTTGAATGCGAATTCATGACATAGACAATATTATCATTCGTTAATTCATTTAATATAGATAATGTTCTCGCAGTTGGGGGTTCACTAATCTTAAAGATGAATAATCTTTTATCACTTTGTTTAATTTCGTCATATATGGTATCATATGATAAATTCAAAATCGTTAACCTTTCTTGATTATTTTCCCAAGCTACATTGATATCTTGTAAAGATTTTTGAATCCAACTATCTGAATCATTGGTAATGACACTTTTCATTAAACTCTTCCAATGTCTTCTTCTTTCCGCATATGGCATTTCCAACCCACGTTTAATTGATTCAGATAAATGTTTAATATCCCATGGGTTAATTAAGATGGAACCTTTACTCAACACTGATGCAGATCCTGTGAATTCAGATAACAATAAGGGCGCATTCTTTTCATTGGATGAAACAATAAATTCATGACAGGTCAAATTCATACCTTCTCTAAATGAACTAACTAAAAATAAATCAGCCTCTGCATTTAGTGCTAAATATTGTGAGAAATCCAAATCTTGATATAAGAAAACAACTGGTGGTGACATACTAATATTTGATGATAATGAATTAATTCTATCTACAATTAACATAACTTGTCTCTTTAATTCAGTATCTTCAGTTTTACCAAGACAGATTTGGATTAATACAACTTTATCAATATAATTTGGATTTTCTCTTAAGAATCTTTCATATGCTAACATTTTCTTATCAATACCACGTATCTTATCAAATGAATCTCTACATATAATTAATTTTTTACCACTCCAACGTTGTTTAATTAATTTACGCCATTTGGTCACTTTATCACGTTGCAAATGATCCTTTAAGGCAAAACAATCCACACCAACAGGAATGGAGTTTATTGATATGATTTTACCATTAAATTTTAATTCTTCATTACTTACATCAAGCATCAATAATCTATTTGAAGTTTGAATAAAATGTCTTGCATATTCAGTGGTTTGGAAACCAATTGAATTGGCACCAAGCATACCAGTTAGAATTTTCTCTCTTTGTGCAAAGCATCTAAACACTTCACTTGATGGGAAGGAAACATGTAAGAAAAATCCAATCTTGGCATTAGGTAATAACTTTCTAATCATATTTGGTACTAACATCAAATGATAATCATGAATCCAAATCGTATCACCATCTTGATAAGTTTCTACAATTTTGTCAGCAAATAATTGATTTAATCTTTTATAATAATTCCAAGAATGATCTTCAAAAGCTTTGGAATTTGGATTATCTGGAATTTGATAATGTAAAGTTGGCCAAAGAATTTTCTTACAGTAATTTTTATAAGCACCTTTAAAAGTAATATCATCAGTAATAACGGCAAACGAATTGTATTTTTCGCTTAAAACTTTTGAAATTTTTGTAGTGGTGTCAATTGGTATTTCATCAGTTGGTATGCCAATTGAGCCTACCCATTTAATCTCATTTGAAATTGTTTTCTCCTTAGTGGCAATATTAATAGCATTTTTCAAAGAACCGTTACCCTTCTCACAAGGTACAATATTCCATGGTAATTGACTAAATAATTCATGTGAATTAATTAAACGTGGATGTTGATTAGTTATCTTTTTAGAGAACCCACCAAATTTGGGGACAAAAAATTTCTCATTTGAATCATTTTCAAAATCAAGGTTAACTTCATCATTTTTCTTATCATCTTGTGTATCAATGTTAATTTCTCTTTCCTCCTTAATGGCTCCCGTTAAGACTGTTCTTTTCATGGAAGGAGCGCTGTGAAATTCTTGATGCTTCAATTTCAATTTATCCATATCTACTACAGCAGTAGTCTTAAAATCTGGTACAGTTCTTGATTTTGGTCTAATAATGGTTAAATTTTTCTTATCTCTTGAACTTGACGAATTTGAAGCATGTTGTGTCACAGTGTCAAACACTGAATGTAAAGTGGTTGAGTTACTTGTTGGTAATTTTGCAATTGAATTTGGATCAGAAACATTCGAGTTCATATCATTTTTAGAATTAATTGATGAATCGTTATGACTGTCCAATTCTGAGTCACTATTATCTAATATATCAGTTGTGTTAAAGAATTCCTCTACTGAGCCTCTAGCACTAATGATATTGCTGGTATTGTCTACATTGTAGATACTGGAAACTGTAGTACGAGGATTGATACCTGTAGAAGTACCAGTTGTGGTACCTGCTGATACCTGTGTGTCAATGTTAGTTTTCAAGTCTTCTAAGAACTGTTCTGAAGTGATTTCCAAGTCATTATTTTTCGAATCATTTGAATTGTCGATCATATTTGAGGGAATAGGCTGTGAATGTACCGAACTGGATCTCTTGGGTCTTTTGCCCAAATCAGTGGCATTGGACGTCACAGCAGAGTTGTTGACCTTGACCAAATTGGAGTCAATAAGGTCATTAGCTGTCTTCCAATTATCGTTATCTAAGAGTTCAAACTCCGGTTGGTAAGGTAGAAACAAAGATGCTACAATGATGGCCATTCCTAGTGTGCAAAATTAAGAGTTGTGTTATTAAACGAGTGGTAAACAAAAATGAGGGCTGTGGATTTAAGCGCCTTTGAAGATTTCACTACAAAATTTTGGCGCTTAAATGAAAAAAATCGTGAATTCCCCTGAATTATTGTCACTCCACACGTCACCTTCCCTTTTGGGAAACTAACTCTTCTCTACGTAATTTACAGGAAAACACAATAAATTTCATTTTCAACAGCGAAAAACAGCTTTGACACTGTGGAAATACACTCATAGCAACATAATCTTATATAGATAGACAGACTAACAAGACCTATATAGTAGTTTTCATATATATATAAATTTATAGCGATGGAAAATAGTACCGTGTTATGGATACTTGCTTTACTTGCAGGGTTCTTCTTTGCCAAGAGAATTAACACACAGAGTAAACAGGAAAATATGCAAAGGTTGACTCCTGCAAAACAGAAAATAGCGTCAGAGATAATAGAAACTGAATTTATCAGTACAGAAAGGACCACAAAAATCAACACGGGAGAGAAAATTGATAAAGAAGGAGATGAAAATAGTGAGAGTGAAGAAGATGATGACAAAATTAAACCTACAGTAAGAACTAAAAGGGTTGTCACTAGAGATATGATTGAAATTGTTCAAACTTTGGCACCTCATTTACATGAAGATCAGATCAAGTTTAGTTTAGAAAAGACAGGGTCTATAGAACTGACCATAAATGACTTCATGGAAGGTAAAGATTTCCCATTTCCTAAAGAAGAAGATGATACTGCCGTTAAGGCAACTAATAATGATAAAAAATCTGAAAAGAAATAGAATCTTTTTCAAATACATATAAACAATATATGTATATATATATTAGAAATCTATTTATGCATTATAATATTTTTCATCTGTTACACATTTACTGTATGTTCCCTTAATATGTCAATGTCTATCATCAAGGTTTGGGTTTCTTTTTAACGGGTAGAATATTTACTATATCGGTTTTATTACCTTTCATTATCAAATCGTTGATATCGTTTTTTTTATTATTAATCGTAGGTTTGGTCATCTTAATATCATGCAACTCGTTCTCATCGATTTTTTCACCAAATATTGAATCATCAATGGAAATATATGAACAAAATCCATCAGTAGCTGAAACCATTATCAATTTCCCATTCGGTAACCATGATATATCAGTTATTGGTGTATAATGTAAATTACCAATTATACTAATCGGTTGAGAACAAACAGTATCATAAATTAAGATTTCATTCGTAGTGGCAATTGCCATAATTAATTTATATGGTAATTTCAACCATGATTCAGTTAATATATCCATTTTATAAAAAATTGGATTAAATGATATGCAAATTGCTGGTTTTCTCAAATTTGGTATTGTGATTAATGGTTTATAATATTTATCTAATATCGATCCACGAGTCAATATATAAACACAATTATTGAATTCACTATTATTATTATTAGTATTATTATTATTGTTACTAGAATCATCATTATTATGTTCAGTATTAGTTTCCTTAGAGATGCCCGTTGGTAAACATATCAAACTACCACAGGGAGACATAGTTAATCTTCTGAAAAATGATGGTAGTGTTTCATTATGGAACATAAATGATTTATTTGGTAATCTATTCAATTTGTTTAACGATGTTAATTCAATTATTGTGTCATGATAATCCCCCCATACAATCCTATAGATATTTACTGATCTATCAGTGGATTGTGATAAGATAAATTGATTTTGTGGATCCCAAAATACACCTTGAACATAATGATTATGATCTCTCATCGTGATTATACAATTTGATGCATTATGATTATTTTGATCAATCTCTGATTGAGAATGATTTATCTTAAATATTCTTATACAATTATCCATACCACCAACTACAATAAAATTATCACATGGTGACCAATTCAAATCATAAATTTCTGATGCATGTGAATGAATTCTTAATCTTTGCCAAACGTACCATTTTTCATTCATATTCTCATTATCTGTTTCATCAATGTCTGCTCCAAACATATTATTGGTACCTTTATTTAACATTTCGTCCTTATTGACATTATTGTTATTATTAGAGATGGTTTCGTTTTCATCATTTCTTTTCCACAATAAGATTTGACCATCATCACCAGTGGATGCCAAGATATTACGTTTATTATTAAACCTAATACAGTTAATGGCCTGTTCATGTTGTTGTAAAGCAGTCAAGAAATCTATACTGGCAATTTTATCAATCTTGTTTGGATTTTTCTCATCACTTTCAGATTTGGATAAGTTTAGTTGCCAAATTCTTACCTTATTATCACCTCCACATGTGAATAGTTTCCCTCTATCGTCTTGGAAATTCAGACTATAGACTGGCTGTGACTCATGCCAATATATCTGTAAGTTACTAGCCTCCATCAGATCCACCACTCCAGAGGCCTGTTATTTCCTTCGCGAACTTTCTTCTTTTAGCGAAAACCGACTCGAAAATTCGAAACCCGCAAAAAAAAAAATACTTGCAATTTCCAGTTCAGACGGATAAAAAAGAAACCGCCAAAATTCAGACGGAAGCAAAGCAAAAAAAATTACTATAAAAACGACAAAAAAAAAAATGTCTTATTATTTTGTCCATTTCACACATTTCTATATTTTGTCTCTTTCTTTCATTTCAAACCCTAAAATCTGTAGTTGTCAGATGACGACTGGAAATAATAATAGTAACCAAATAAAATGGGGTACATAATGTCAAATTCCCAATTTTTGCAAATTTAACATAGAAATTGGAGCCGAAATTGTACCAAAACTAAAGGTTCAACATTGACATTCATTTGAGAATTAATTGTACATCTTTAGTGCTTAATTTTTTGAATGTTTGGTTGTTTGTTAACGATCAGTTGATCTACACTTCTTCTTCTTAACTTCGTACGGTATATAGCTTTATTAACCATTCTTTATACCCTATTCACTAGTAGTACTTGACGTAGATTGAAGGTAACCTCGCAATTTTGGCGATGGTCTCTGGCTGTTACCCGCCTTTTTTACCAAAATAAATTGTGAAAATTTCTATTCCTCTTGTAAATAAGTATTTGAAAATAAGATATTGATTGTATATTATAAGACCTTTGAAACAAGTTTTTTGTATTAGTGATATTGCACCACTTTGGCTTTTAGGTTTGGTGATAAAAATATGGTCAATTTTACTCAGTGTAACCATATCATATCACAATATATTTCACATCCTAACATCTCGGAAAATGTTGAAAATAATGCTATTAGCAATGTTTCGGAATTGCCATCCGGTTTAAAGTTTAATATATCTAACTTTGAAATGATTCATGCATTTTTAAATGAGAATAAAGAGAATTTAATTAATATATCTAAATTTAATGTTTTGGATCGGTCAAAAAAAGCACAAGAAAAATTAGATCCCAATCTAGCCAGCTTAGTTGAGAGAGCTAATATCAATCACAAATTTGTTGATAGAGTCTATAACGCAGATTTAAAACTCATCACCAATTTAAGTAATTTCTATATGGAAAGATTATCAATAGTTGAATTGCTCAATACTTTATTAAACTGTAACAATCTACCTATATTGGGTGATACATTTCATAATTTTCTATTCAATGACATAACAAATAAATGCAATTTGATTAATGATATTTTGGAAACCACTGACATCATAATTCTACACACAAATTCGTTAATTAATTTTTTACAAATTGATGTTAATGAAATGAACAATAATAAAATCGATAAGAAAAATCTCTCCAAAGATGTATTACAACTAATTTTTTGGAGTAATACTATTTATATCGATAATTTATTGAAATTATTGACTAATTTGATAATCAATTTTGATTTACCTGTTGAAACTATATCCATGTGGTTTAGTGATAAAATACTAATTCATTTAATGAAATTCAATTCATTCATAGTCACTGACTGTGTGAATAATAATTTACGTATAAATGAAAATTTTACTAACTCATTTCATATCAATTTACCAACAAATTTCAATTTGATTGAAACTATTCAACTTAACTCAATATTATTTTTAAATTTCAACACCTCCTTACAATCAATTGACACCAATTGTTCTTTGTTCAACGATTTAAACTCAATTACTCAATTGATCATTTTTTTCGACAAACATCTACACTTTCTACTAAATGAATCATCAATGATAATCTATTTTTGGTCTTTCCTATTGTATACTAAATCTGTTATTTTAAAGCATGAGCATGTCACATCAAATACAGAAAGTTCTAACCTTTTGAGTTTAAAAGTACTTCATGAACTATCAAGTTTCGATACTTCACAAATAGAGTTATTGAACGGATTAACAGATAATACTCATGAATTGTATTTACAACTATCTAAATTTTATGGTCAACTTGCAGAACTAAATAATGTTTTAGATAACATAGACAATATTTGTGATACTTTGCATGATTACAAAAATATTTACAATAATGATAATAATGATAATGTGAATAATACTAAGACAAATGCTAACAATTTCCATTCAGTTATTATATCCTCTTTAGTGATTTTCATGTTAAATTTTATGCCAATCAATACCAAAGTTTCGATTATTATCAAGAAAATTCTGAATTTAATACCAACGGAATTCAAAGAATTATTGCTAATTAGTGACTCATTCATGGATAAACTAAATACTTTGAAAATTAAATTGCCATTAATCAACGAGTCATTGTACCCGCTAATTAATATAACTTCTGGATTGGCTAGTTTTGCAGATTTCCAATGGGATAATGTAAATACATATGCAAGTTTACTTAAGCTGAATGAATTAGATTACGACATATATGATGAATCGGAAGATATGAATAGTGGCGATAGCAGTAACACTACTGAAAATGAACACATCATTTTGAGAAACGAAGTGCTGGTGAAACCACCATTTGAAAAATATAATAATGTTTTAATGAATATTCCAAAATATACCAAGGGGATGTTGTTAAAACTTTCAAATAACGATGATGTTATGAATAATTCCATTGCTACAAAAAATAGTCATACAAAGAGTAATATTTTGACTGAGGGCTTCACTAAAAGTATTGAAAATGATAACATTATTGTTATCTTCTTATTAAACTATAATGGTTGGTCCTTCATTGGTCGTATTTTACAAAACTTATCGTACAGTCTTGATACTTCCATTGAATACGAAAACTTCTCTGATGATAGTTCAGACGAATCCAATATTGAGAATATGCTGATATCTTTAATTGATCTAGTCACAACCGTTATTAGTGCAGATTCTGTGGAACAGGAAGCTTCAAATACAATTTTGAAAAAACTTTCAAATAATACTGAAAAAAATGAGAATGTTATTGACATCGTTTTCAAAATTTACGAAGCTGCTTTGAATAAAAGAAATTATCCTGTTTTAGTAACATGTTCTAAATTTTTAAACGCATTAATGATTAATCACTCAGATTTAGTATGGTCTTACTTATCCCGCTCCACTTTATTTGATAAATTTGGTAAGACTGGTCTAATTAATATTATATTGGGTACTTTAGAACTGGAATCAGGCAATTTTGAATTTACTTTGAATTTATCAGTTCTAGTCAATCTTTTACTTGATGATGCGATTGATATCAATTCACCTATCACATCATTGAAATTAAAGAAGGAAATATTAAATAATTTTGTAGTGCATTTTATTCATATTTTCGAGAGTTGCCATACATGGAGATTTAATGACATTAACCAGAGATCACAATTATTTTTGAATTTAATCAAATTTTTCGATAATATACTACTTACTGTCCATAGTTTTGAAGGTGCCGGTAATGTTATCACAAAAGCAAAGCAAGGTAGTATTCCTAGCAACGATGTTAAAAATTTTGACAATGTTATTGCAATCTTAAGTGATTCAAGTTCTTCAATATTGAAAGCGTTCTTATGTACTACTGCTGATGCATACTCTGCCAACGCATTAGTTGAAATTTTAATCCTTACTAATACAGCTAACATGACACTTCTAACCTTTAACACATTTAGTGATAATTATACTGAACTGTTGAACACCGCCTTCAAGTTTACAAATAATTTGATTGCAATTAGGGATTTATTAAAATTATCTCCAAGCGTGTTGGAGAAGAAAATTTTTTCGAATGCTATAAAATTGGTGGAGATCTTCACTGAATTGCCTTTCTTAAAGGAAAATGTCATCGACTTGTTTTTATATGTAGTCAGTTTTTCCTGGAATGACGAATACCCATTCCTTTTATCTTATTTAGGTGAAAAATTTGCTAATAAATTACTACAGGCAATATTGAGTGATTTGCGCTCACCACTAAAGGATTATGAACTGCTAAACAAAATTTTCATTTTCATCAAATGTTCCATTCAAAGTAAACAAGATGGTCTTGCTATTCTGTTTTTAACCGGTAAAGTCGCATCGAAATCCATTGCTGAGATGGAGAATGCTGACCAAGATCAAAAGAAGGTTACTGCAGCTAAAGATGCTAATTTCATTACGAATGATTCAGTCTTATATGCATTGAAGGAAAAAGTGTTAGAAATGGATAAATTGCCAGAAATGGTTATATGTTCTCTTCTTGATGCCATTGCCGCAGCATTCAAATCTTGGATACATACCCAAATGGTGAAGAATGATTCAGGATTTATAAATGCATTAATGAAAAAGTTCAATGCTTTTGTTTCGGATCAGGTGAAAATGCAAGACATTAATGACAATTACTCAGATATTACTTATAAATGTAGATCAATTTCTACTATCGTGGAAATTTTTGCATTATACCTTTATATGATTCCAGATCCTCAATCTTCTATTTATAAGATGTTAAATGAACCAAATCTTTACTCTAAGCTAAAACCATTTTTTGAGTTTGATAATGCTGATTTGATTTTGCAAGCTGAGGTGGTCAATAACTTCAATACTACATATCCCAAATTTTTGCTTGATAACTTCAAATCTGTTGACCTTTCTCCATCTGAAACCTTTTCACAGTTTATTAATTTTGATATCAGTCTGATGAATAAAATGTTTCATAACGATGTTCACTGGGTTGGCGATTCTACCATATCTGGCTTGAAAAATGACATAGAGAAATTTCAGTTACAGTCGAGATTTCATTATTATCAAATAAGCGCTGCCAAATCATGGGGTGCACTATTGACTACCTTTGTTCATATGTATAAACAACCGCTTTCTGATGAATATATTAACATTGCAACAAATCTGTTGAAGAGCAATATTGCGAACAAGTCAAACAGCTTACCATTATCTCAAGAAAAGATTGAATTAGTCTTCTACATATTATATTCTTTCCAGAAGACTAATAAAGTAATTCCCCAAAATACATTGATTGAATTGTTTAAAATGTTATTACAGATATTTAAATCTTCACAAATTGACTATGTTAGCAATATCGTCACGAATACCAATTCAAGTAGCTATAGGTCAATTATCCGATCAGCAATTATCATACTATCCTTAGTGCAATCTGACAAAGAAGATTTTATGGCGAAAGCATCAGATGAAATTTTTGAATTTTTTGAATTATCTTTTTGTAAAGGTATCTATTCCATTTTCTCTAACATTTTGATCACCTTGACCAACAATAGAAGTAATATCGACGTTTTAACTTTCGAGAAGAGCGTGCAGGATTTATTCTTATTGCTATCATTATTTAACAAAATCAAGGAACTCAATCCAAGTGAAAAATTCTATTCAATTCTAGCCTCTTCGATATATGAAGTTGGAACTATTAGAGTGCTGTTAAATATTTATTCTAATGCACATTTGATCAAAATTGATGATGAACCACTAATAGGACATTTATCTTTAAGTTTTATTACAGAATTATGTACAGTTCCTGTAATTGCACAAAAACTCATCAATAATGGGTTGTTTGTAGTCTTGATAGAGAGTCCATTGTCAGTGATTTTACAAAATGAAAGTGTTAGACCAGAGAATTTCCCCAAATTACACAATATCTGGACAAATGATTTATTAGCGATAGTACTGTTGTTGTTGAGTAATTTTGGTAAGAAAATATTACCAGAAGTTTGTCTCTTTATATCGACTTTCAAGAATCAATTTAAAAACTGTATTTTAAGTTGGTCTGATAACAAGCTAACCATTTCGAACGCCTTAATTAGGGAGACTTCTCAAATGATAATGTTACAAAGTATGCTTGAAAAATTGAATTACAAGAATTATTTAAAGGATAATAGAATCCGTACTCAAGCAGATGACTACATCGAACTACTTTATGGGTTGGACGATGAACTTGACAGAAAGCAACTATCTATCACTTTAAATAAACTGCTAACACATCCAAAATACCTGAATTCAAGAATCATTGCCATTACAACGGAAGAGCAAATACTGCTCAAGGACGATTCCACAAGAGCCACTTTCGTACAACAAATAAATAGAGACATCAAAGCTTTACAACAGTCCCTCATTTAGGAACGTTTTATCCAAATCATTCTTCATATATAATTGATCTTGTATATTAAACATAACCATTATTATTATTGTGATTGCCATTATTATATAATTTTTTTTTCAAATGCTTAAACAGGAAGAATTCAATTCCGAAACTACTAAGAGTAATACCACAGTCTAATGGACAGTAGCCGCCGACAGCAATATGATATCACTGAAGAAACTTAGTCTCCTTATATTGGTAGCGTCGGTTGTAATATATCACATGAATATTTCAGTCTTTCTGATATGTTTTATTGTGTCAACACTGGTACTATTTCTGGGACTTAGGGCTGTGTCGATCACCTTTGATGATAAAGAGGTTAAATGGCCACGTCTCTTGAATCCAAATGATTACGCCTCCACTAAAGCTACGATTGAAAGGCATGTAGAGTTATTTGAAGACTATCCAGAAATTTTGAAGCAATTTGAGGAAATATCTAGCTTTGTAGTGAGGGAGTATATTTCGTCATGGTTTGAAAGAATTGATCAAGACAACGAGTCTGAATTTCCAAAACAAGTGGAAAATGCGATAATAAATGCAATTTGCAGACTTTCTTGTCGTTTAAAACAGTGTGATATTGTAAATTTGCTGATACTTAAATTACTTCCTGAAGTAAATAAGCATATAAGTTCTTTCAACATGGCAAAGACTAATATCTCACCGTTAAAGAACCAGCAAAACACTGCAAATAATCATTTGCTACAATCAAGATTGATCATGGAATATAAGAAGCTCAATAAATTACATCCAGCTATTTCGTCACAATCCCAAGATCTTAATAAATGTGTCGAAGGTTATCTAAGATTGAGCGTTTCCAAACTGCTACCTATATTAATCGATAATGAATTAAAGTCATCTATAGTGCGTACACTTTTGCGTGAAATATTAACGACAAATATCTTCACACCAATTATTGTCAAATTTGTTGATCCAGACAATTGGAATTTAACTTTGATATCCATCTCTAAAAAGATATTAAAGGAGAGGAATCAAGTACATAAAGTTAGAAGAATTTTAAGTAATGAGTTGAAACATCCTTTGCAAGTAAACGATTACCAAGATATTGCAAACATTGAACCGTTAAAGCTTAATTTCTCATTGTCATCATCATGTTCAAGCAAAGAGTTTGAAATTTACTTGAGACAATTGAGTTTTTTAACATCTTATAGTGATTTGAGAGCTACCAAATTTGAGTTATCGATTAAATTGATGAAGTTAGATGATCTATATAAGAGTAATACTAAGAAAATTTCAAAAAAAGATACCATATATAGGAAAAGATTAATTGTTGCATTAAATTTAGTGGATGTTAAATTGAAATATCTACAACCTAGAATGGATAATGGTGCAGATTTAGTAACTGTTCAAGAAAGTGATGATAGAATTATTAATGATTTAGAGACATTTTTGGATGAAATAATATTAGATACATATTTCCTACACGATAGTATTTGTCTACCATTTTTCAAAAGGTTCTTAAATATGAATTCTGAGACTAATGCATTGATATTTATTGATTTTTGGGAAACTGTTGAAACCTATAAGAATCCATTGGAGAATATTGAATCACAAGATATTATCATTGAGTATTCTCAAAAGGAAATTTCATTTTTGGAGCATATCTATAATACCTTTTTGAAAGATGACAAGATAGAAGCAATGAAGGAATTAGATGCTGGATTAGTGAACAATATCTTAATTTTTTTTAGTGAACAGTCCAAAATCGAAAATGTTGACATTTTCAGTTTAGCCAGGAAAAGTGTATTATTATTACAAAGCCAGGTAGAATTTATTTTGAATACGCAGTATTTCCCTACTTTCAAAAAGTCTAGTATGTTTTTGAAAATGGTTTCATCACCAGATTTTACCTCCACACAAGTTTTCAAGAAATATTATAAAGTTTATGATGATAAGGATGAAGATATTGCTTTATTCAATGATCCAAAATTTGTCTCTGATACAAATAAACAAAAAACACTTGCAGCCAGTAAGAGGAATAATATGGAAACATTACATGTTAAGAAGATTAGAAATGATCCGGTTTCTCCTGATACGGTAAGAAATTTTACCAATCCTGGAATAGCAGATGCATTAAATAAAATTGTCAAAGATGATACTGAATTTAATCTAAATTTCCATACTGCTAAAAGCTACAACCAGAGCAAGAACGACAACAAGAGACAGGGAAGACAAGATGTTTTAACTGCTGAAGATCATATTTTCAATGATGTTTCCAATTCAGATGATGAATCAATTTCATTATCTATTATGGACGATGATGAAAGTTTTGATGGAAGTATGGAAAGAGATGTAAGTACCAATGAAAGCGAAGATTCCACCAATTTTGATTTTATTAAGAATAATATGAATAATCATTTGTATAATTTTTCCAATTTGAAGATTGAAATAAACAAATTAAATGAAAATATATCTCAAATTGGTACAGAATTGGATTTATTGAAGCATTTAATTTTGAAAGCGGATTTGACAAACAACAAGCAAGAATTAGCGCTTTTGAAAAAATCACAAAAGACATTAAATAGTGAACTTGAAAAAAATGAATTACTCAGACAACAATATATTATACAGGCAAATACTAATAGTCTTTATAAGAAGACTAAATTGAATATCAATTCATATTTTATAGGTTCACATTTTAGTAATTTTCGTGATGTGATATTTTATATCATTAATATTAGTCATATTCATAACGGTAATGTTACCACATGGGAAATACCACGTCGTTATAGTGAATTTTATGAACTGAATAAGTATTTGAAAATTACTTATAAGAGTATAATGTACCAAAATAAAGTGAAGGATTATTTCCCTGGGAAAGTTAAAATAAATTGGAATTTTACTAGATCACTGACCGATTTGTATGAAAGTAGGAAAATTAAGCTGTTGATCTATCTAGATAAATGTTTAAAATATCAAGAAATTTGTTCAGATGAGATGTTCAGAAAATTTTTGACTGATACTCGTCCCTTTACGATAAACTTTAAGGATATCGATAACACTATGAAATTACAAAACGATATGAATACTTTGTGTTATTCAGATGTGAACTCCACGACATCTTCAAATATTCATAGTAATGAAATTGACATCAGTACTTCCATGATGGATGACATTACAGAGAGCTCAAGTGAGACGCAAAGTTTGATTCATAAGGACAAGACATCAAGTTTTATGAATCAACCCTTTTTGAGACCTATTTGTGATTTATTCATTAGTTTGTTTTCATTAAACACATCCAATTCAATTTGGTTGCGTGGTGGTGCTATCATCCTGATTTTACAACAAATCTTTGGAGCCACCATCGAAAAGTACATAAGAGACACAATTTTACGTGTGCGGAAACCAGAATTTATCCAGGAGACTGTAACGAATCTAAAGGAGACCCTGTGGGGTCCCTGCGGCTACTTCGAACGACGCAGGGCACGCAGTGGAGAACCTGTCCCTACGAGAAGCGAGGCAGAGAAGCAGAGAACATTACGGGGCTCGAGACTAATTTTCCAATTGCTCTTCATCGACATTTGCGGGAAAGTGGTGGGCAAGAGACACGCCAAAGCAGGCGCCACAAGAATACACGACGCATTACAGAATCCGACACTAAACGCGTCGTTGTTGTTAAAGATGTTCGACCTTGTCTTCGAGGCCATCGAAGAAGTTCGTTGAAGTTTCCAGCATCTGGTGAAATTTGGAAAAAAAATTACGAAAACAAAATAAACCGATCTTATTATTACTACTGCTTACATTCGGTACTGTTTCGAAGATAACACAATGCCCAAGCTAGAAGAGATAGACGATGTTGACGACATAGATAACATGGAGATGGACCTTGCTGAGTTCGATCCCTCCCTAAGGACTCCGATTGCACCCAAAGTTGTCCCACAAGTTGTGAGAAGTCAAGACCAAGAGGAACAAGTGTCCAATCTGTATCCGAGCAGGAAGGACAGGGAGCATGAACAGATTAGCTTTATCAACCCTGACACTGGCGAAGTGGAAGAAGCTGCTGCCATCTCGAAGGAGGAACTTGAACAAGTTAAAAAATTTCAAATTATTTATCCATGCTATTTTGATAAGAACAGATCACATAAAGAAGGTAGAAGAGTCTCATTGGAATACGCCGTAGAGAACCCGCTGGCTAAAACGGTATCTGATGCTGTTCGTTCTTTGCAACTTGCCTCTATCTTTGAAAGTGATAAGACACATCCACAAGATTTTGGTAATCCCGGTAGAGTACGTGTTTTCTTGAAAGAAAATGGGTCCGTGGTACCAAAGGCATTCCAATTTGCTAAAGGTGGTAAGAGACAATTACTCATTGAAATAGGTAAATATTTGCAAAATCATCCAACAACATTACAATCCACTAGAGAAATACCATATGGCCCTGACTATAATGATATTAATTTACAGAAGATACCAAAAGTGGGTGGATTCAAGATGAACGATATCGTACCCCTTCATTCACCATTAATGATGGGCCATCCAGCTACAAGGAGTCTTTATGATCAACCTTTACCACAAGTTACAAAAGCTAATGAAAATAAACCAATAAAGATGCCAAAGAATAAATTCAAAGTTATTAGAAGGTAACTTTTGCAATCATGACCAAAAAAAATGGAAACCTTTAAGAAATATATACGTCTTTAATCTTGTATCGTTGTATGTATATAATGGAGTGTTATTTTCTTTTTCTTATGTAATATATAATATAATATAGTATAATATGGTACTCTTTTATGACTCGATAATCTAGCCTGATATGTATATATAATTTTTTTTTGCTTCACTTTATAGTTATAGTTATATTTATATTTATATTTTTTTGCTTGTTTGTTTTTTATTATTATGATAATTACAATTTGAAGTTATAATTACAGTTGGTATTCCCTAACTTTCCTTATACAGAGTTCCATCATGGAAACGAAGCACCATTGAAACTAAGCACCATATATTTGAAGATACTCTTCAATTTTATTTTTCTGTTCAGTACCCATTTTACTCTCTAAATATGAGATAACATGTTGTAAATTAACAATATTTAACACTGGGATACCGTATTTCTTAGAGACAGCAGCAGTGGCGGATAAACGATCTTTATCTTCTAAATTAACCACTTCTTGTCTATCTAAGGCAATGATATTACCTACAACTTCACCCTTTTCCTTGTTAATGATTTCAAAGGCTTCATTGATGGCAGTACCAGCAGTCATAACGTCATCAATGATTAGCACTCTTTTATTTTCAAGGGATGCACCCACAATATTACCACCTTCACCATGATCTTTCACTTCTTTCCTATTGAATGCATATTGAATATCTTGGAATTTAGAACCACCAATTTCAGATAATTTCACACACACAATTGATGCTAATGGGATACCTTTATAAGCAGGACCGAAAATAACATCAAATTTAATATCACTTTGAATAATAGCAATGGCATACGCAGTTGCCAAATTGGATAATAATTTACCTGTATTGAAAAGACCAAGATTGAAAAAATATGGTGATTGTCTACCAGATTTCAATGTAAATGAACCAAACCTTAATGCTTGTGATTCAATAGCTAATTCTAAAAAATTTTTTTGGTAATCTTCCAATACAACTGGCATTATTATTATTTCTTATTAGTTATTATTACTATTCTTTTTTGGGTTTGTGTTGTGTGTTGCTGCTGTAAAAGCTGGAGAGTTTTTTTAGTTGGAGATTCAATAATGGATTAATCACTGCGAGCGATCAAAAAAAAAAAGGAAACTTCAAAGAGAAAATGTAAGAAATGGTAACAGAATGGAAGAGTGAAAAAATAAAACGATGATTTTTGAGTTGAAAATTCATTTTTTCAGAAAAAAGTGAAATTTTTCACTGAAAAAAAAAAAACAACACTTTTGGTTTTTCAGTCTTTGTATTTGCTGAGGTAATCTGATGACGTGGAGTGGAGTGATTATGTAATCATAGTGTTACTTAGTAATGCTAATGAGTCATGTGAGAACGTCATCTTACAAATGCTGAGGTAATACAAGTGTCTATATATACTGTCTATACTCTACTATCTCTCTATATAACACTACAGTATCTATCTATTGAGTAACGAGACGTGCATTTGGAATAACCAGGTGTCTTCTTGATTCGGCCAACCCCCCCTATAAACACAGAATGGACCAATACTTAACTACAAATATACTTATTCAAGCTATTTATTATCCTTAACGAAATCTTTGATCTTTTGATAAACATTTTCAATAGTTTTATCCAGCATCAATACAATCATACCATCACTGGTAATTTCATACTTAATATGACCTTCATTCGGTATACAAATTTGTTCATCAAATTTATCAAACCATAAATTCAACTCATCAAGCTCATCTACTTGGAATGGTAATTTCAATTCATCTAAATATTCATGACTGGTCTTGACATTTTCTTGGCCCGGTACATCGATTTGATCTTCGAGGGCTTCCTCTAATAAGATCAACATACGATACGTTTCATTATTACTGCTCATTGCTATACTAATATCTCTTTACTATTTAATTAAAACAAGTTGAAAATATTTTCCTCTTCTTTCGATTTCGAGATGAGATCGTCTAAAATTTTTTGAAAAATTATCAAGATTTTTTCCATATTTTTTTTTTTCCTGGTGAATTGGTATATATTGTTCCTTTATATATTATTTAAATATCTGGTATTATGATACTTTCATTGGATTCGTTGTCATTCAAATTGTTATTGTACTGATTGTTCATCATTGCACCAGCATCTAGATTCATATTTAAATCAATATCTTGTTGTGGTTGATACGACTCACCACCACCAGTATTATTATTATTATTATTATTATTATTATTATTTGCTTGTTCCATGTACAATGTATGATTCACAAGGTTCAAATACGCATACATGAAATTACTCAATATGACTTGTTGTCTTAGCTCTCTCTTCGGGTCACTTAATTTCAAATGACTTAATCTATAAATGGCTCTCTCTATATTGATACCCAATCTGTGATCAAACATAATAACCGTGGAAATTGTTAACATAGGTAAGGGGAATCCAAATGCACTATCAGTGAATTGAATTGGTGCATTGGGTTGCTCTGGTCTCTTTACATCTGCAAATGTTAATTTACGTGGTGGTAGTACTGAGTTGATAACATTGTTATTTTGATCAACATTTTCATCTTGACTAACATTTGAATCTGTTTGTATATTAACATTTTCATTTTCAAGATCAAAATCGTTATCTTGTTGAATGGTGGAATTACTTTGATCATTGGATGTATCACCTTCAATTTCCTGTATTGATTCAATTATTTCATTTTCTTCAACGTAATCATCATGAACATCATCATTGATCTCAGCAAATGAATTGTTTTCTTCTGAAACCCTTGCTTTTAAACTAGTCACACTGACAGCAGGTTGTAGAGTGGGTAATTCATCTAGATTATTATCGTTTTCCATATCATCGTAATCAAATTCTATATTTGAAGATATCTTGGTAGAATTAAATTCCACTTCATTTTGGTATTCATTAGAGTTAATTACAACATTTCTATTTTCTTTAGCGGTTGTCCTATAGTAATCATCCTCATGTGTGAAATTATTCAAATATATCTGTTTGGAATCCTGTCTATTTAACAACGGTCTCTTTTGCTGTATACTGGTATTATCATTAAATCTATTATTATTGTCATTTTCAATATTTTTATTTTGTGATTGTTCATCCAATGACCTGTCAAATACGGAATTTTCTTGAACATTTTCTTTTGTTTGCAATTCATTAGTCAAATAATCATTATTAACTTTATTGACAGCGTTTAATTCAGTAGCATGATGAATTTCTCGGTTCTTATCATTGACAGAGGAAACCTTAGAAGGTAACTTCTTCTTTGATCTAAATTTTGAAATTTTTTTCTTCAAATCATCTTGATGAACATTTTTGTCAATGATATATTTGTTATTGTTATTGTTATCTAACTTAGATGAATGATTTTTCCTCCTAAACAATTTTACAATTTTCTCTTCAAAAGTTTCCTTTTTGTTGTTAGTAGATCTTTTCGGAGACAGATTAGTAGTAAGTTGAACATTATCTTTGTTTCCGTTTATTTCAGTTTTATTTATGTCTTTTTGATCCTTTGATTTACCGTTATAAGTAAAATTTTCCATATCTGGATCCTCATTCAGGGTATTATCATGTGGTCTAGTGTCGATTGGATTTATAGCATTCAAGTGATACTGATCTTTTGAGTAATTACTGTGAAAGTTATTTTCACTTATATCATTACCATAAGTGTACTGATTATTTTCAGGTAATGTGTAATCAGGAACTTCAGCAGCACTATTAGGTACCCAAGACCATGGTCTATTCGAGCCATTTTTCTCATCATCATAGTGATTATCTTCATCATGATACATTCTTTCTGCAATCAAAGATTTATTATTTGCCACGGGTCCTAATAGGACACTATCATTTGAAGTTTCATTTGAATTGAAGCTATTTTCAAGAGAAGTTTGTAAAGAAACGTCATTTTCATCATCATTTTCAATTGTCTGTATTATCGGATCTTGATTTAAATTATTTTTGTTGTTGATATTAATTTCTTTGTTCCAATCATTGTTGATATTAGTGGATGTCTTGTTGTTAGTGTTATTTTGTAAGATGGCATGAGTGTTATTAGTTGTCAACGAATCATCATTTAGATCATCACGATGATGATGAATGAAGGGAAGTTGCTTTTGCCGATTCGATGTATCGCTACTGGAAGATGGACATCTAATTTTGTAAGTGCTAAATTTACTTCTTCTTAAAGATGATCTTGTTGGAATAGCGAGTCCATTTTTCATAAACATGTTAGATGCAAATTCATTTTCATTATTTGAGTTCTTGTTAGAGTCTCGACTGAAACTATTGTTGTCAGAAGTTTCTTTATCTGAATTAGAATTTGTATCCAATGATTCATTTGTATAGGATCCTGTCATACTTAAAGTTCTGGCTAAAGTTAACGCATCATTGTCTGTTAAACCGACACTATTAGAAATTTTCGTTAATTCTTCTGTAATATCTTTCAATGAAACGGATCTTTTATTAAGTATAGAAATATTTGATTTACGTTTCTCCAAGTATTTTTTGTGAGACTTATTAGTAGTTTTATTTTGTGTGAAATTTTCTTTATCATCATCACTATTATTGTTATTGTTGTTGTTATTCGCAATTTTATCATGGTTTAAGATTGTTTCATTTAACACATCATTAGCGTCTTCATATTCAGTGTATGAAGTTCTTAAACGTGATGGTCTTTTCACAAGAGAACTATGTCTCTTTAAAGATAATTGTAGTGTATTATCTATAGTGGTTTGTGTATCATTCTCAAGTGTAGAATCTGTGGGACTTGGAGAACTGTTTGAACTGCTTAAACTGTTTGAACTTGCAATACTTCTGTTAGGGCTTGCTTTACTGCTATTGTTGGTATTGTTGTTGTTGTTGTTGTTGTTGTTATCTGTATCAGTATCATGATCTTCCACTGATATATTTTGTAAAGCATCCTGTACTAATTCTAAATAATTTTCTGGTTTAACATTTGGATGTTGATTTGCGGGTACCCATAATAAATTATTTTTCAAATCATTGTTATTCGTTGTATTAAGTTCATTAGAAGGTAGTTTTCTTGATGATTTACTCAATTTAGACGAACTTCTTCTTAAGAAATTGACACCACTTAAATTTCTATGTATTGAAAGAGAAGAATTTCTGGACACAACTTCCTCTTCATTACTATTTGGAATGGAACCCATAGATTCATTGTCTTTAGAAAATGATGAAGTTGAGGAAGTGGATGTCGAGAAAGGCAGTGTCGTGTTGTTATCCGATTGTGAATCAGTATCCTGTGAAGGGAATTGTTGTATATATTCTGCTTGAGTCACTTCTATACTATTTTCATAACTTATTTCATCTGTATCAATACATTCGTTATCCATTGATATTGTTGAGTTTGTCTTACTAGCAGAGCTTGAAGAAGAAGAAGAGTTAGTAAAATTTTTGGTGTTACTTTCCATGGTAATGATTGAATCAGAGATACTTCTTCTGTTAGTGGTACTAGTAGTAGAAGTAGTAGCAGTATTAGTATTAGAAGTAGTACTATTCATAACGTATTCTAATTCTGGATCGATCAACAGATCCATGGATCCTATGGATAGCCTTTTCAAGTTCTTAACGTTTTGAATCTCAGCATCTAAAGTTTGCACAGCAATCATCACTTCAGATTTCCTCTTGTTGGCCTCCAGATTCTGGCTTTTCCTCTTGTCATTGCTGTTACGGTGTTTGTCAGACATTATTATAGTGTATGTGTATGTGTATGCGTATGCGTATGCGTTATGTAATGTGTAGTTTACTTGAAAATTCGTAAAAAGATGCAGAAAAAAATAATTATAACAGTAGTATTAGTAGTGGCAATACCCAGTTTTATCAGTGAATGAAAGATTAATGAATATGTATTGAATTTCCCAAGTGTTTGTTTAGTTTGGTAGCAGAAAGAAATTAGATCAGTTCTTCTTGTTTGGTTCTTGTTTGGTTCTTTGTTTCGTGTTGTTTCGTGTTGTTTCGTGTTGATCTAGCGACAAGTATGTAGGCAGTGCCACACAGAGAGTAAGCGGATAGAAAGACAGGCAGTGGGCAGATGAGCAGAGATCAACCAAGACGGTGCTTCCCTTGTAGTGTTTCTGTAGTTGTGTTTGATCTCTTCCTGGGATCACAGCCAAAATTTAACGCATTTTTTGACGGTCGCGAAATGTGGAAACGCAAGTTTAGTTTAGTCACGTGGACACCAACGGAAATTTGCGTGTCCAAAAATCACGTGCTACTCACGTAACGTATATGTCACGTGTCAGTTAGGTCACGTGCTAGCTATGTCACGTGGACTAAAGGTCACGTGCACGGTTGCAATTCTGGCCTTCGAAATTTTAGGGATGTCTTTTTTGCTATACTTAAAAATATTAAATGATACTATACAATACTTAGTATTGTTTTCTGCACTGCCTTATTCTAAACAGCAATGATCAAGACTAGACCCATTGTACCCATTATCAAGCCACTATTGGCTGGTAGGTTACTCAGTCGCACTTCGAATGTCGCTTATTCTACGTCTACGTCTGAATCAACTGCCACGGATCCTTCATCTACAACTGCTACCACCCATTTCGGTTCCAAGATAGTAAACCCTTTAGAGAAGACTAAATTGGTACACGATGTATTCTCATCTGTGGCAAGTAAATACGATGTTATGAACGATATAATGTCCTTGGGTATACACAGACTATGGAAATCGTATTTCATTAATAAACTAAATCCAGGTAAGAGACCAAACTCTACTGAACCTTTAAATTTCATAGATGTTGCCGGTGGGTCCGGTGACATTGCATTCGGTATCTTGGATCATGCGGCACAGAAATTTAACGATAACGTATCCACAATGGATATAGTGGACATAAACCCTGATATGTTGAAAGAGGGGGAAAAGAGAGCTATGAATATGAACAAATATTATAATGATCCTCGTGTGAACTTCTTTGTACAAGACGCTGAAACTTTAGACAATGTCGAATCAAACTCTAAGGATGTATACACTGTATCATTCGGTATTAGAAATTTTACTAATATTCAAAAGGCACTAGACACCGCTCATAGAGTACTAAAACCAGGTGGTATCTTCTACTGTTTGGAATTCTCCAAGATTGAAAACCCACTAATTGATCTCGGGTATCAACAATGGGCTAAATTATTACCTGTGTTCGGGTCTATTGTCGCTAATGATTACAATTCTTATCAATATTTAGTGGAATCTATCGAAAGATTCCCCAGTCAAGAAAAGTTTAAATCAATGATCGAAAATGCTGGTTTCAAAGCTGTAGGTTATGAGAATTTAACTTTTGGTACTTGTGCTATACATTGGGGGGTTAAAGTTTGAACAAGAATTTGTTTGTGGTCTAATTAAATTTTTATCTTATCTATAAATATATATATTGATAATAACTAATACGTGCTAGTTACAGAATGTTAATACGCGGGTTTTATGCTGTAGAGTGAAAATTCTTCACTGTGATAGGAATATCAATTGATGTGGATCCAATACCATTACTAAATTTAACATTTATCCTTAAACAATAAAACCTTGCACAAAGACAAGTTTCAAAATTGGGTACAATGGTTCTCAACGATTTATTATTAATATCTAAATTAACATCCACCGTCATGGCAAATTGGTTTACATCAGTTTGTCTCCATTGATAATTGGTATCTGTTATATTCTGTTTCTTGAAAAAATCAACCAAACTGGTTTGATTCACTTTCAAATTTACCATACTTTCAATATCTGACATTAAACTCTTGGATATAATATCTTCGAATTTTAATTTACGTTCATTGCCAACACGATCCATATTAAATAATTTATTTAAATGAGATTCATTTGCTTTAAACATTGTGGCACCATTTTTAGCCTCTTCAGAATATTCAACAAAGATTGATTTAATATCTTTAATCTTTTTCTGATTCATTAAAAATGTAGTGCTTAATTTAACTGGTATGGAACTATCTGAAACTACATTAATAACAATTAATTCAGTGGTAATGTTTTGAATCGTAGGTGGGACATGTGGTAAACTATTATTCGATAAGATACAATTAACTTTTAATGAAATTTTCTTTAATGGCTTGGATGCTTCATCGGGTATTAAATTTGATAACCGTATCCAATTTTCTTGATCATGCTTGTTTTTCAAATCAAATTTATTTACCTTCTTTAATAATGAAGCAGAATAATATGGTAAACTCTCCACCGGCAGATTTGTCGTTAATACAATTAATCCAGAATTTTCCTTTGGTTCTGTAAGTGATTTATTAATCAAACTTATATTCTTATCATTAATAATATCATCATTGCTAGTATCTATTTGCGGGCTTAATACTTGTGAGTCTAGATTGGATTTACTATTCGATGATGATCTTAGTGTGGACACTGAATTGGATGAACCTAACAAACTGGAAAAGAACCCACTATTATTCAAATTGCCGTTATAATATTTGTTCTTATGTTTCCCTGATTTGAATCTATAACTAATTTGTGCCTCCATGGTATTCAATTTGGGTTCCATATATTTCATTCTAGATAAATCAGCCATAGAGTTATCTAATCTATTGGTAATATGTAATTGGTTAATCTTCCTTTGTAAAATCTCTTGTGAATTTAATTCAATATCTAAATCTAGATTACCACTAATGTCAGTACCATGAATATCAAGATTAGTAATCTTCTCATTTTGCATCAATCTTTCTTGAATTTTTTTCAAGGCAGTCAATCTTTCCTCAATTAAATTTCTTAAATCTTTCAATTGTCTTTCAAAAATTTGATTATCATTTTTTTCGATAGCATCAATTTGATTCAATGATGAAAATTTAAATGGTATAAATCTAAGATTAAATTCTTTCTCCTTCAAGATATTTAATTTTTTAATCTTTAAATCTTTACCCACAATTCTAGCATCAATGGTATAATTAATTGATATACCGTCATTAGATAAATCATTAGTCAATATCGGTGTGCCCTTAATTCCCATATGACCACAACCTAATACATCATTAACTTCAATATTTGCATATTTAAACCCATTTTTAAATTTATCTACACTAAAACTTGGTGGTAATTGACAATGATTAAAATGTTCATGTTTACAAGTAACATCTAATAAATTTGTGGGTAATTTAAACATGAAGATTTTCTTATAACGTGTATTTGGTTGTAATACTCTATTGTTGGTCAAACCGATCACTGAACCATCATAATGATCAATTTCACCTGGTACATAATCTACACCAGTGGATGGATCAATATCTGTATACGACCAAGATGCACATAAATCTACCATTCTTAAAAATCTTTTCACTGTACGTTTACCAATTTCCTTATTTATTATAGAGATATAAGCCTCTAAAGTTACATAAAACATTTCAAAGTTAATTGTTTGTGATGATTGGTTCGAAATGATACAGTACCCATGAACAATATCACCAGACGTATATTCTTTCAACATGGATTGTTCCTCATATTTCATCGTATGAGGTTTTGCAGGATTTTTCGTTATTCTAATATCAATATCTATGGGTGATTTATTTAATTTAGGTAGAGAATATAATTTATCGATATTAATATTATCATTATCATTCAAGTCATCTTGAACATCATCTGTCGGTATTGAATAATGAACAGTATTCGTAACTTCTAAATCATTCATTAAATTTGTGGTGGTAGTAGTGGTACTATTACTTTGTTCTGCAATATACACGGGCGGGAAATCATGCAGTTCTGGATTCACATTACCTTGAGGTATATGTCTATGCAATACGTTATACATATCAAAAGATGGCAAGATATCCACCAACAAAGATTCATCGTTATCATAATTTTGTTTCAATGAGATATCTGTATCGTTACTTAATTTATCAATAATGGAAGTTTCAATTTCCTTGGATTCGATATCACTTCTTGTACCATAAGTTAATTCTGATTTACCTATTCTCTTAAGATTAACACATGAACGTTGCTTTTGCAAATTTGTATCATAATTGGCGATATTATCAGATGAATTGAACAAGTTTTGTGACTTGATCTTTGTAGTGACCGTTTTAGCCGATTTAGATTGTAAAATGGGTGGTCTCATCATGGGTAGTGGACAAAGGTGGCGGAGATCTAAGTGCGTGGAAGATATTAGAGTGTCTTAGCTTCGAGCAAACTGCTAATAAATACAATACAAAAACAAATCTTTGAAGATTCCAAATGATAACACGAACTGTATTTGAGTAACGATGAGCAGCGTGTGAGGATATTAGCCCTCAGTCCCCGTCGATGTGGTGTATATATAAAATTTTATTTATTTAGTGTCAAAAATTGAATCGGGTATTGAAGATTTGGTTTGTGCTTTTTTTGCCTATAATTTGCGGTAATACAAATCCATCGCGGTTTCCTGTTTTCGAAATTTCAGATAACAAAGAAGAAAAGAAGGGAATTTGAGATCCGCCGCCATCGAGCGGAAATACAAAAAAAAAACGCATTTTCAAATCCGTTCGATGAGGCGGTATTAAAATTCCATCATGAGCTTCAATTTATGGCATAAGAATCCATTGCAATCTTGTTACATTCGTTTATTATGTCCAAATCAATACTGTTCAACTCCTCTACGGTATTCCATCTGTTAAAAAACTCTTGCTTGTTGGTGATGCTTGGTTTGTCGTCCAGACTCTCCGAAATGTTTCCCTCATTGTGGTGTGGAACTCTTTCACATTGCCAATTTTGTTGCTTCAATCTCTTGTGTCTTTCACGATCTCTCTCCATTCTGTTTATTATGGTGGATGTATCCAGGATTTCCACCATACCTTTATTATTGTTGTCATCGGTTCCCCTATCAGCGGTATTCACCAGGATATTGTTTTCTTTGAAATTATTGAATAGTTGTTCTTGCCATTGCCTTAATTCATCGAAATATTCATTAATGTCATTGGTCACGTCTGGATTTGTTTCACTGAGTCCCAATAACTTAATACTATTGGTAACCATACCTTCCACAACATTCAAATTCGTCATGGACATTATATTACCCACGGGTATTATAAGCTTTATCAATTCCACAATGGACGGAATGAAAACGTTTTCCAAGACTTTCACTGTATCCTTATTGTTCAAGATAAATAATTGATCCATCAACCTAATATAGTAAATAAAACAAGGCAATCTATCCAAAGTATTCAATTTCTTGATATAATCCAGCAAACAAAAATGGTAATCTTCATAATGTTCCACATAGGTATTCAAATAAAACTGGATGGGATCTTGGAATTTCTTGTCTTCGTTGTCCCTATCCAGTGTCTTATTTAGATTCTTCAACACATTCAAGTATTGCACCCTTGCCTCGAACGAATCCATGCCTACTTGGTGAACCCCAGGTGTAATACACTGCACTTTGTTGTATCCAATTTTTTTTTCATCAAGAAAAAAACTACGAAAAAAAAAGTCTCATAGTATTGTTGGTATTAGTATTGTTGTAGTATCATTATTGTCTCTATTATTGTTTCTATTATTACTATATGATAATGTTATATGGTGTTATGTAAGAATTCATGATGGGCTTTCTGTTTGATATTTTCAAGAAACAGAAATCTCTGTAGAAATCCTATCTGTATCAGTTATAGTTTTTCCTTTTTCTATCATTATTTTATTTATGACTTTCTTGCAATATTCTACTTTGTGTGGGTAATAGATTTGTATTTTCATTACTGATTATTTGATTTAAGGATGGTAAAATATTCGAATTAGATGCTTGGTTATTTATAATATTATTATTATTATTAATATTATTATTATTATTGTTTGTGTTTGTATTTGTATCTGTATTGGCAGTACCGGTGGTGATCTCATTATTGAAGTTGGAGTCATCATCATCATCATTATTATTATTACTATTATTATTATTATTATTATTAGTGGTACCATCATCAGTATTAAAATCATTTGTGGGCGCATTCCCTGATGGGGACATTATTGACTGTTGTATTTTATTCATATTCGAGTTAGACAAAATAGTATTATTATCATCTTCATTGGTATTTGTATTATTATTAATAGGATTATTAGCAGTAGGATTATTACTCGTATTTGTATTTGTTGTATAAGAGTTCCATCGTAATGGTGAATATGTTAATTCTCGTAGTGCATCAATAGCCTCCATATCTCTAGGCGTTAAATTTGGATCATTTTTATTATTATTACCGGCTTTTAATATATTATCGTTGCTATAGGAATTCACCATCATGTTATCATTTATATCAATATTACTACCACTACTACTATGACTATTATGGCTAGATTGGTTACCATTACTGTTATTAGCAACTTCATCATCTTCATCATCATCATCATCATCGCGATTAACATTATGGGTTGCCAAACTGTTTTGTTCATCAATGTCATCGGTATTAGTATGTGCATTATGACTGGTATGCAAATCTAATACCATGTTAGTATCATCTCTTATAAATGGTTCCTTATGTATCAAATTATTCAAATTAAGTGATATATTGCTATTATCGTGGTGATGATCGCTAAGATTATTAGTGGCTGAATGCATATTGTGCAAAGTTTCATCAGTGTACGTTGTTGCATTGAGACTATAACTGATATTACTGTCATTGCTACCTATAATAAGTTTATCTTTAGCAGATTTCATACTATTATCTATATTGGAGTCCTGTTTTCTTCTTCTACCGCTTCCCGGTTTCCTTCCTTCTCTCAAAGTTTTCCCCTTGCCCGGTTTGCGTCCACTGCCCGGTTTCCTGCCCTGTGCTAACGTCTTCGCCATGCCGTGGTGGTACTCTTGTGGTGATGCTTTGCAGGTTGACCAAAACTTATTCCACTAATGAAAAAAAAAAAAAAATTATTGAATTTATCGAATTCCACAACAAACCACCACTCCATTTCTTAACCGCCGAGAGGGGAACCACTGCACTACTATAGGCTGTTTGATTTGCTAGGTATTTTGCATATTCCACAGGTGTTTGTGTTTTTTCTAGAGTTCACCACTGACTGTTTGGTCTGATCACATAGATACAATGACTATGGAATTACCCACCACATCCACTAACGAACATGTCGATACACTCTTAAGACACTCTGTGGCCCAATACCTGCATGCAATGTTCAATAATAACGAGAGCATCACACTGAATAAGAATACATTTGACGAGTTCATTCTTCTGATTAAGTATCAATTGGACGATATGCTCATTCAATTGAATAAATTGACGTTACTGCAGAGAAGACAACATGTGGCCAAAGATGATTTGAAATTGTGGTTACAACAGTATACTCTGAATACAGATGAAATGGACTTTTCATTACAACTAAATAATTTCCTACGTAAGAGAATAAGGAGAGATGACACCATTGATACCAGTAATAACAGTAATACTGATAATAGTGATAGTTTGTCAAAATCTGATACATTGATGGATACTTTGAAGACCATACAAGAACAAAATTTGATTTCGCAAAATTTAAAGATAAATAACTTAAATAATACTAAATTAAACCATATAATGAATGAATTGAAAATTTTCCCCAATTTACCACCAGATCATACATTCAAATTCACATCCCAATTCAATAGTATTGTCACTGACGAAAGAATTATAAGACAAAATCTAATTAATGAAAGCAGGAAAACGGGGACTGCCCTATCCAATCTTTTATCTGTTAATAATAAACGCGAAGAAACTGCAAAACGAACAGATATCGAGGCAGATGAATTGAGTATAGCACAGAAGGAGATCATTGCTCTTTTCGGTCCACAAGATGATATATTATCTAAAACAATTGCTAAGTTAGAGAAAAATGAACTGAATGATGATTTCGATACTATGCAATTTCTCAATGATGATGATGGCGATGATGACAGGAAAGATAAAGAGAAAGAGAAAGAGAACGAGAAAAATTCAAATGATTTCAGTCTGTATTACAATAAGAGGTTCAATGTGGTAGAATATTCCATGAATAGAATCAAATTGGCAAGGAAAATGGTTAAAAATTATGAACTCAATAAGATAAGAAGAAATTATAATCCATTTATAAACACAAGTAAAAAAATTTTGGACAGCATGAAAGAAAATGGTAAAGAATTCACTGATCAGGATAGAATGAACCTTTTACGTCAAAGTTTCAACCAATTTATTGAATATACTGGAAAGATGAAAATTGCCAAGAACAAGATCATTAAAGATGCCCTAAGACTAAGGGAAACCAGAATGAAGAAACTGAAAGAACAACTCAAGTACAATGAAAAGAATAATATACAATCTAAGCAGGTCAATAGTGACAATTTCGATATCATTGATGATACCATCGATGACGATAATTTACTATTTGACGAACTGCATAGCAGCGACGAGGACGATGAGTTGATCAATACTGAACCGAACAAAAACGATACCAAGAGTAATAATGAGGCCGACGACCAAATAGAGACCGATCAGTTAAGTCACAGCATTGTCCACAGTGATGCACCATTACCGCAAGAAGGCAATACCGGAGTCGTAGAACACATCGAGACACCTGACTTCAACACCAGGGAAACCACGAACTTGCCAAACGACCTCTCAGAAGCCACTTCCACAGAAGTGTAGCCCTAACTCTGCACAACAAGGCAACGATGGCGTCTTGTTGTTGTTGTTGTTGTGTCCTTCAAAACGCCAATTTTTTTTTTCGCAAAGATTTTTTTCACCTTTGGCTGAAACAAAAACAAACAGTTTCCAGCCCAATTGGAGTGTCAGCTGTTCGAGCCATGTCGATTTGGAAGCGCTTACAACTCCGCAGAAATCAGCATTTGCCCAAGTACAACGTCAAGGACAACGACAAGTCCAGATTTGTCCCGCAGAAAAACATACAGCGTAGAAGAATTAGGCTCATTACGGGCATCTTGATTGTGGCCGCAACAGTTTATGTCTTGTCCAAAGTGATAATACCGCAGTGGCGTGCCCCCGCAGGTATTAAGGATTTTATCGCAGAGATACAAAGGAGACCCATCCCGAAGCCAAAATACAGGACTCAAGAATTGTTTGATAAAGAATATTATGATTTTGATTTTGAAGCCATTGACCCACACGTAATTAAGAATTTTGATAATGGTGTGCAAAGCTATTTGATATCTCAATTTGGCTCTGATATCTTGACATCTGAACAACAGGAAAGGTATGATAAAGAAATTAATCAACTATATGATTCCACTATTGAGAAATACGATTTATCTGAATTCACAGGTTCACCAGATGGTATGACCAATCGTGATCATGTCTTACTATGTATACCATTGAGAGACGCGGAAAATGTTATGCCCCTAATGTTTAAAAATTTAATGAATATCACTTACCCACATGAATTAATCGATATTGCATTCTTAGTCAGTGATTGTTCCGAGGGTGATAACACTTTGGAAGCTTTGAAATCATATGCTGTTCAATTGCAAAATGGTACATTATCTGAAGTGTTCAAAGACCTAGACGTAGTACAAGATTACATAGATCAAAGAACTAACGATAAGCTATATTTGAAATATATGAAACCAGAATATTTGGAAAAGGTTAAATTAGCATACTCACCACCATATCATGCAAATTATGATAAACCATTCAGATCAATTCAAATTTTTGAAAAAAATTTTGGTCAAGTCGTAGGTCAAGGCTTTAATGATAGACATGCAGTTAAAGTACAAGGTATAAGACGTAAACTCATGGCTAGGGCAAGAAATTGGCTCACGGCAAACGCTTTGAAACCTTATCATTCTTGGGTCTATTGGAGAGACGCGGATGTAGAATTATGTCCTGGTTCTGTGATTCAAGATTTAATGTCCAAAGACTATGATATCATGGTACCAAACGTTTGGAGACCATTGCCTGAATTTTTGGATAGTGAGCAACCATACGATTTGAATTCTTGGATTGAATCTGAACCTGCTTTGGAATTAGCTCAAACTTTGGATGAAGATGACGTCATTGTAGAAGGTTACGCTGAGTACCCCACTTGGAGAGTTCATTTAGCTTACATTCGTCAAGAAGATGGTGATCCCGATGAAATTGTGGATTTAGATGGGATTGGTGGTGTGTCAATCCTGGCAAGAGCTAAATTGTTCAGGAATGGTGTACAGTTTGCTGCCTTCACTTTCGAAAATCACGCTGAAACTGAAGCATTGGGTAAGATGGCTAGGAAAATGGGGTATAGAGTAGGTGGGTTGCCACATTATACATTATGGCATATTTATGAACCTGGTGATGATGATTTAAAGGAAATTGGTAGACTGGAAAGAGAAAAGAAAATGTAAAATCGAACCTATATATATATATATATATATATATATATGTGTGTATGCAAAGATATATATATATAACAATTCATATAATAGAATAATACATTATACATGCAGTATTTGATACTACAAACCTGTAAATAATTATTCAGTAAAATGCAGTAATGTATTAAAGATTAGATGTACAATGAATATTTATATAAAGAAAAGATCAAAATAAACAGTAGTTCAGATCATGCTTCATGGTCTTGGGGAATCTTGTGTCTACGATCTTGCCAAAACTTCTCAATTAGATAGATCGCCATAATGACAGAACCTAATCCAGCTAATCCAATACCTAAATATTCAGCTGATCTATAACCTTTCAAAAGGTCTTTACCTGATTTATTAATTTGCTTCTCCACCGTAGCACCCATACCAAGACATAAGGACATGGAATAATTCACCATTGTGTTCGCTAGAGAACCAGCCATACCTTGAAACTCACTAGGTAACCCATCACTTAAGATAATAGCTGCAGCGGGGAATGACATATCCATACCAAAACTTAAGATAACCATAGTGCCCAAATTCATACGGAAATAAGTTTGATCCACTGGTGTGACACTAAGCATAATACACCCCACTGTAAAGGCAACCATAGCGAAGAATAATAATACTGCGGCAGATACTTTCTTAATGGAAACACCAACACAAACTGAGGCTACCATACCAAAGATGGCAAACATGAAATAAGTACCACCAGCCCAGACAGCAGAATAATGTCTCAAATTTAGAAGAAAGGCAAAATAGTAAAAACTGAAGATACCAAAGGACCCCCAACCAACAAACAAGGATGTAAGAATCATAAGCAAGCGTCTATCCTTCATCACGGCGCGTGGAATTAATGGTACTTTAATCAATTTAATTTCAGTATAGATAAAGCAAACAATAAAACATACGGAAACAATCAAGAGTACAATAATGTATGCCTTGTCCCAACCTACTAAAGGACCTTGATTCCAAACAAAATTAAACAGAATTAATCCAGACACAGCTAAAATAATCTCATACCAATTCATTGAGAATCCATGAATATTAGTAGGTAAATGATTTGGAGTGGAATAAATCGCAGCAATTAAAGTTATGGTAGATACAATAGCCATCGAATAAAATGACCATGGCCATTGTTCCGGGTCTTCTGTTCCAATCAAACCAGCAAATACAGCACCTAATGCTGCCCCCACGGGAGCACACGCACCAATTAGTGCAATGACTATATTCTTACGGAAACTGTTAGGTTTATAAATGACTCCCACACAACCCATCATATTGGGTAAAACAAATGCCATACCAAGACCTTGAAATGCACGACTGACGATGAAAAATGTATCACTTTCTGAATACTTGGTGAGCCCACAGATCAAGGTCCATATGATAAAGAAAATATAACCACCTACAAGAGTAATCTTCAAACCATAAATGTCACCAATTCTACCACTAACCAAGATGAATGACCCAGAAACTAGCGGGAAGGAAGCCATCAACCAACTTTGATTGTTGGTGCTACTGTGGAAGGAATCGCTCAAGATATTCATGATAGACAGCGTTTGAGGTGTGGAACCTTGACTTATCAGCTGGGTCATCATACAAAACGACACAAAAATGTATTCTGTCCACGAGTTCTTAAAATAGCTTGCATCTTGCCATTTATCATGTTCTTTATCTTCATTTTCTTTATCTGCTTCGGTTTCTTTCCCTTCATTTGCTTGCATGTTTGATAGAGATTTAGTCAGTTCATCTTCATCAGTGAAAGAGTCATTATCAACACTATTCCCAGTGCTGAATTCGCGAACCTCGTTCTTCTTTTCCAGAAAAGAACCAATCGTTGTTACCATTTTTCCAGATTTCACTGCTCACGGACATTACCATTAAACATGTCGGCAGTTAGTTTGGTTAGTATCATTTTTATATACTCATCGAAAAGAGGTGTCTCGAAAAAAGTTAAGATTATTAATTGACGGTTTTCCATTGACTCGGCCGAACGGAAAAAGAAAAGAGAGATTTTTTTTCAGCAGTTTTTCAGAATTAGCCCTAGTTATGTAAAACCTAATCGAGATAAAATAGAAACCCTAGGTAGGAAAGATTACAAAATCAAATGTCTATTAGAAATTATAAGCTAAAGTCCAATCTATACTTATATAAGTGATACTTTTGAATCCCACTATGTAGTGGTCACCTTGATCTAAATTATACATTGTAAAACTCAATGTTTTCTTCAGTTGCACCAAGAATATTGGCAGCGTACATGAATGTGGAATGTTGAATTTGGGTAAGATATTGTGCCATCACATCAGATCCAGCAATTATCTCCCTATTGAAACTAGTATCATTTGCACCACTTCTGTCAGAATGATTGTTTTTCTTCTTAGAATTTCTACCTTTTCCCTTGGAGGAAGTCTTACCATTGTAATTTTTAAACTTATAAGTATCAGAAACATTGCTGTCATTCAGAGTATCATGTTTACTGTTGGCATCAGTGGGTGAGCAAATAATCAACTCAAGCTCTGAGGAAGTCGTTGAGAGACTGTCCATGTGGATTGATGTATCCTCTTCTTCCCTAGGTTTCAATAAAAGTTCAAGATTCTCAGAAATTTCATCCTTATTATTATCGTGTTCATTTTCATTGACTTCCAAATCGTCAGCATTTTGTGGTATCAAGTTTGAGGAACTACTTTCTGCGACATGATCCAATGCAGTAGCACTGGCAGTGGACGATAACGGTTTAGTTGGACTAGTTTGTTCTATATTAATACCCAGGGAGTTTAAAGATAATAATTTATTTTGATCGTTGCTTTCAACAGTTTCAAAATTTTGACTGAAATGGTCTCGCTTTTTATCCTCTTCCATTTTCCTTTTCACTTCTAAATGGCGTAATCTGCCTTGATTATTAGCCTTTTTATTATTTTTCCTAGTAAATTTAGATTTCTTATTTGGGATTAAGTTTCTGTTTATATTACCACATCTATCCTTACCATATCTAATCTTTAAACCTTCATAACGCTTATCAAATTTTTCATTAAACATCTCTCTTCTATTATTGGCATCTTCAACAAGTTTAATCGCTGAATTTATATTCATAAAGTTAATCCAACAACAATGACTATCACTCAAATAGTTGATTTGCTCGATTTGACCATAATTAGTGAAATCCTTCCTCAACTGTTCCTCATTGGGTAAAACATATTTCTTATGATATATCTCAAAATTCGGATTCTCCATAAACTTATCCTTGAAAGCCATTTCAGGTAAACTAACATAAACGTTCCTACTTGCACCAACAGTCACCGCCAAGGCGATTGATTTGGGTAATGGACCTGAAAATTTACCCCAACCTAATTTTAATGTATTCCCATGTAAAATAATAGGATCAATAAATGAATTAGCATAAAATTGAACCGCTGCGGATGCTTCCACAAATGTAATGAAACAAATATGCTTACTCTCAATGAAATTGATATTTTGTAAAATACCACCACGAATCACATTACATACATCTTCAACTTTCGAACGTGGGTTTATATTACCGACATAAATTGTTCTGTTACCTACATCACCACCCATCGCAGATACAATTTTACTTGATGTATTTAATTGATTCTCGATAGAGTCAGTGATAGGTTGTGGTAAATGTTTTGGTCTGAATGGAGGTGGCTCAATGTGAAATCTTGGATTCAACCCGACTGGTGTTTGTGGGATAAATATGTTGCTTCTTTGAACTACACCACCAGTAAAAGGTGGATTCAGAATAGGAATATTATCATAGGATTCTATATTCGGATCATTGATAAACATTTCTTGATTTCTAAGCGTACTTGCTATAGAGACGGAACTGTTAAATGTTTGAACTGGAAAGGATTTGCAAATGTTTTCAAGATTATCAGTATATGAAGTAATTGG
The DNA here is from genome assembly GCA_003708445.3 of Grigorovia transvaalensis. Taxonomy (NCBI): domain Eukaryota; kingdom Fungi; phylum Ascomycota; class Saccharomycetes; order Saccharomycetales; family Saccharomycetaceae; genus Grigorovia; species Grigorovia transvaalensis. The sequence goes on along the minus strand of PPXN03000030.1, from coordinate 36,895 downwards.
AGGGAATGAATAAGCATTAACATCAATGGTCTTTGTGTGTTCCTGTAAATCAAGTTTTTGTAATTTGCTTGTCAATTGATTCAAATTTTCTTCAAAATCCAAAGAGTTATGAGAAGACAAGATACTGGACTCACTTATCTGTGGAAAGGAAACTTCATCAAAATCATGACTACTATTATTATCTTTAGGGTCGATCGATTCCTTCGATTGAGGAAGTTCTGCAGCTGAGTTCTCTTCTACAAATTTATCTTCATTCCCTTCATTATCTTCTTGATTAGATTCTTCAACTTTATCCAACTTATTTCCATTCAATTTATTCTGTGCAATTTGAGTCTTGGAGTTAACAAAAAACAAATCTTCAATATTGAAATCTTTTTTGTAAATATTCAAATAGTCTAACATTTCAATAGCCATATTAATACTTAAGAATGTAAGTATGCAATAATGTTTACCAAAATGTTTAACAGCTTTCTTTGCATTGATTAATTTGATTGATTCTAAAACATATCTCTTATTACCGTTTTCCTTTTTCAAGAAGTCTAGTTTATTCAATAGATCTTTCTCCTGTACAAAATCTTTGAAAATAACAGCTATTGATCTTGTGTATTCAGTATTAATTAAATCAAACCTTAAAATTTCATCAAACTCATTGACGTTGTTACCATTTAAATAGGAATTAGTTTGTATGATATGTGATTTATATTTCAAAGAGACGAAATTCAAAGTTAATGAATCCGATTTCAATTGTGATTTGTACTCTTTAAATCTTTGTAAAATATTATTATAAAAATTTAAACAAATGTCAACGGTCAAGAAACTTAATATAAATTTATTTGTAGTATCATCTTGTTTTTCCATGAATATACTTTCAATTAAAGAACTTTTCACGATATTTTCCAAGAAAGTATCCACATTGACTGTATTATCAATATTTTCTAATAATAATGATCTTGTTCTGAAGGCATCATCACCCTTAGGTAAGATCTTGTATGAGATGATATATTCCTTTTGAAATAAATCTTTAAAATATTTTTCGTCCAGCTCTCTGAATTCATCATTGTAATTTGTTAAATTTTTCTTGGATCTATTATTTTTATGGTTCGTACTAGAATTACTTATCTTACGTTGTTTCATATTGGTAGTATTTTTGCTACTTTGATTATGATGACTACGGTTGTGACTAACGTCCATATTGTAATTTAAATTAGTATCTATACTACCACTAGAATAATTCAGTTTATTGTGATTTAGTAAGATGTTACTATTATTATTGTTGAAATTACTATTATTGGGTAGATATTGATGTTGTGACAAAGTTGGGGAAGACATAAATGGAGAACCCATCAATAAATGTGAAGGCAACAGAGTAGCACCATAAGCTGTATCGAATGGTGTCATCATAGGTGTGGCTTGTTGGTATCCCTCTTGATAAGTATGTTGATAATAAGGATCTATATTGTTGTAAGTATGAACTACGTTATTGATATTTCTATTAGTGTTGTTATTATTTGTTGTCGTAGCGGTATTATTATTATTACTATTAGCATTCACACCAACAGCAGTGCTATTATATTCATTTGGTATGTGTGTATTGATTGATTCATAGGACATCATAGAGGCATCCATTATTGCACTCGAATCAAAAATTTGATCCTGAGAAAATTGATTTTGCCATTCGTTACCATTTTGATTATGATTAAATCTCTGAGACATTGTTACTATATTATTGAATTAGTGTCAAAGAACTACAAATGCAAAAAAAAGCAGTGAATTAATTATATGCGGTAAAATTAATCTACTGCTTGCTGGGAGAGGCAGTAAAATAACAAATAAGTGAAGTGGAAAGGTATACCGATTTGTCTTTCACTATAGTACTTCTTAGTATGGATCAAGTTCTGCTGTTAAAGTCTGGTAGCGACTGAATTCAGAAAGTGGAAAGGATTGTTGGAGACAAGTGGATTGCCTGTATGCAGATCACCAAATGACGAACTTTATTTCAATTTTTTTTCTTTTTTTTTTTTTTCATTTGTTTCAAAAGGGCAAAAGTTTCTCGAGAAGGCAGGAACGAGCACTAAACGTTAATTTCTTTCAGTTCTAATATGACTTCACACATCATAGCCAAGTGATCGCTAGGGTACTCGCCCACATATGGCTCACTGTGGTGTGGCATTTCTGATATCAGTGGCATCTTCAAGTAGCTCTTGATGGCCAGGTGGTCTTCATTCTGTAATGATCTCAAATTAATCTCATTATCCGCGGTCTTATCGCATGAATCTGCTGAAGAAGAGCAAGATGATTTATGCCTAACATTTTTGTGGAATGGTTTGATAAAGAACATATAGTCTAATAACCCAGCCCATGAAATCGATTTATGTGACATCTCGGGCTCTTGGAAAATAGTATCATGGTTAACATTTTCTGGATGAACAATATTATAACCTAATCCATATAATGATGTACCAATTAGATCAACTTGGTTATGTAAATTCTCCAACTTGTTTACTAATTGAGTCTGTTCCACTGTGGCATTGAAAACCGTTGGTCTTGGATTCTTTGGTTGTTGTTGTACTGCATCACTTTCATCGTCTTCGATGGCACATTCATCCATGGTTGAATCTTTCTTACCTAAGAAGGGTAAAGAATCTTTTATATTCCCCTCGTCATGAGTGTGTTTACGATGCATGTAATATTCTCCAGATGCTAATGCAAAATTATCATTCAAATAACTATTTCTCTTTTCAGAATAATGATATGCTGTACTACATTCAATGACAGCTCTAGGTTTACCTTGAAATTTAACAGGTTTTTGTGTAATCGAAAGATATGGTGGATCATCCGGTGATGAGTTAAAATCACCAGTTAAAAATGTAAACCAACGACCATTTGGATTCCCGTCTAAGATCTTTTCTCTAAACTGATTGATACTATCCAGGATGATATAACATTGTCTTGTTCTTTCAAAAGTGCCAAAAAGATGCCAAAATAAATGTGTCGTAGATATTATTATACCGTTTTGATTCAATTTGGGATCTTTAAATTTCAAAGCCACCATCAATGCGACACTCATTGTCCCCGTAGTGGGGCCCAAATCATCATCAATAGTAATATCATCTAATACAATGGGTAAATTATCCAACATGGAAAATTTGTTATCATCCCAAATGATGGCCACACCATGAACTTTATTCAAACAAGTGAAAAATTGACCCATATAACCAAATTGTTGAATCTCTTTGGACCAGAATTTTTCCCATTGAATCTTATCCACTTCTTGTAAACATAATATATCTGGATGATAAAACGTAATCTCTTGTAACAAAGTTTGTGATCTGTAATGCCACTTAAGTGCACCACGAGAATCGGGGAATGTATTTCTCCTAATTAAAGTCTGAGCCAGAGTATTATACGTCATGATCTTGATACTTGTACCCTGGATGGTGATGTATTCGTCTGGTAGTGGTAAGATGGGTCTCTTGAAAAAATTTGGATGTTCCCTTAATTGCTTCTCTTGTTCTCTTTGCTCCTGCAAATGGCGTTCACGACGTTCTTTCCTTAACCTGTCAATTTCTTCCTGTGGTACCTCTTTGAAGGCCAGTTTAGTCCGTGGGTTACTCATGGTTCCAACCTTTAGACTGATTGGATATAATATATATATACGCTATATTATACGTATATTTGTATTTAAAATTTCTCATATAACAAAAGATGAAGAAAATGAATAAGGAATAACGTTTCTGTTAGGAGGTGGAGTGATGGTTTTCTACAAGATAACGCTTATCAGGTCTCTTATCGGTACCCCCCATACCACTAGGACCGTTATCAAGACACTCGGATTGGGTAAACGTTGTAGCACTGTGTATAGGGAAGTTACACCACAAATGGCCGGTACGCTTTTGAAAGTAAAGGAATTGATTGACGTTGAGTTGGCAGACACACCACTGACGGTTGAACAGCAACGACAGTTGAGGAAAAGTAACCCTGGTTATGAAGTGATTAGGGATGGTGTCAGTGGAAGCACATAGAATGGAAGGATAGTTGATTGTGTAAATAAGGTATATATATATAAATATAAATATGTGAGCTAATTTCAATTAAATAGACGGATATTAGTTTATTATGTCATCCGTTAGGATTGTTTTGTTGTTGAACCTGTTTATACGTGGGTCCTCTTCATCGTCTTCCTCGAACGCGACACTGAATGAGTCCACCATGCGGAATATATCACTTCTATCAATTGCCTTACCATCGAAACTTAGTTCGAAGGAATCATTAAACTGTATAGAGTCGTCTAGAGAGGGGTTGTTGGTGTTGTCAGGGTTATTAGTAGTTACTACAGAGGTACCATCAGTGTAACCCCCGGTGGAGTTCGTAGTAGTATTGATAGTTCTTATATTTTTACTTGAAGCAGGCAATTTCTGTAATTTGGTCAAGATCATGTCACTATGGTTTATAAAATCATCGAATTCATAAATGGGTAAATCCTCCAATCCAAATATATGGAAAAGTGGTTTAATTCTGTGGTGTTTGTTATTATCCTTTATGATTGTGTGGTTATCAGTAGTTTCTTGCTCTTGTTGTAACTTGGCTAAAGTGGAATGAGTGACGTTGAATCTCGGCGTTAGTATAGATTGATCGGTCTTTATGAGGATAATATTCGAATTGCTTTCAACGTTGTTGTTATGAGCATTACTATTATTACCCTTACGTTTGTTGTTGATATTAATTGGTCTTATATTCAGTTTATTATTACTTCCATTATTATTATTATTTAGTGATAGTTGTAACTTCAATTTCCCATCTTCTGTTTTGAACTCATTCAAATTCACTTGTGGTTCATTCAAGTAACGATTGAAAAGTTGTACTTTATGATTAATTTGTCTAATTTGTAATTCTTTCTTCTTGTTTCTTCTTTGCATCATTCCATTTGTAGTGTTTGTCTCGATTTGATCTGTGTTAGAATCAGCACTACTAAATGAGTTACCACCCGTAGCAGTCTTGTTGTGATACGGCCCATACGGGTAGTAGTGTTTCACGTCATGTGCCAGCTGTGAGTGCGGTCCGATGGAGGACTTGTTGTTCAAAGTTCTTCTCTGCATGGGTTTCTGTAAAGTGGAACATTTTGAAATTGAACACTTTTCTTTTATTTAGCAATCATTGTTATTATAGCTACATCTGGGTGTGATGAATGCTCTATGCATTGTCAGGGGGGTTGTCACAGAACTCATTGTTGCTGTGATGCAGTGGGCAGTAAGTTAGCCGGCCAGTGAATGGGTTTTGTCAATGGCCACATAGAAAGAACGAGTGATCCACTCTTCTTCCGCTTAGAACCTCCTCTCCAGCAGCTAAAGACACACCTCCCACTCAACCAGTACCGCCAAAACTCTTAGCGGCTAAAACGAACCACTGCGGATGGCCACTACCATCTCCTCTATAAGTGGCCTTCAATAATCGATGCTGATTGGTCCACCCGCGCATATTTAAGGAAATCGAAAACATAAGATTCTTCAACAAACCCTCTACACAGCCAATGTTGCAGCTTTTAGCAAGAAACACACTCGTGAAGAGATCGTACGCGACTGGTGCTAAGCCCGAAGTGGCCTCAGTGGTCAGGAAAGGTACGGGTCCACGTTCGTTCAAGACTAACAAGATTATTAGTGATTCTGTGGGGGATAAGAAGAACCCACGTTTGGTCATTCTGGGGTCCGGTTGGGGGGCCATTTCACTTTTGAAAGAGATAGACACTAAGAATTATAACGTCTCAATCATTTCACCAAGACCTTATTTCCTATTCACACCTTTATTACCATCCACTCCCGTGGGTACCGTAGATGAAAAATCGATCATTGAACCGGTGGTTAATTTCGCCCTAAAGAAACCAGGTACTGTGGTGTATTATGAAGCGCAAGCTACTACCATCAACCCAGATAGAAATACTGTCACCATTGATGATTTATCTTGCGTACAAAATTTGTCTCAAAATAAGGATTTGAAACAACCCATTATTGAGGATCTGGATAGTCATAACCCTATGGAAGTGAAATATGATTATTTGGTGACTGCTGTGGGTGCAGAACCAAACACTTTTGGGATACCAGGTGTAGAGAAATACGGTTCTTTCTTAAAGGAGATACCAAATTCATATGAAATTAGGAAAAAATTCGCAACTAATTTACAAAAGGCTAATTCATTACCTGAAGGTGACCCTGAAAGGAAAAGATTATTATCCATTGTCGTCGTAGGTGGTGGTCCCACTGGTGTAGAGGCTGCTGGTGAACTACAGGATTATGTCACCCAGGAATTGAAAAAATTTTTACCCTCTTTGGCCAAAGAAGTTCAAATTCATCTTGTCGAGGCATTACCAATCGTTCTCAATATGTTTGACAAGAAATTATCAAGTTATGCACAAGACGTATTGCAGAAAACCTCCATCAAATTACATCTAAACACAGCTGTAAGTAAAGTGGAACCTGAACATTTGATTGCAAAGACCAAGAAGCCAGATGGAACTTTCCAAGAGGAAGAGATACCATATGGTACATTAATTTGGGCCACTGGTAATAAAATCAGACCCGTGGTTAAAGATCTAACCACAAAGATTGTAGAACAGTCTCAATCCACTAGAGCCCTTACAGTAACACCATATTTACAAGTCAAAGGCTCAAACAATATCTTTGCCATTGGTGATAACGCATTTTGTGGATTACCACCCACTGCACAAGTGGCACACCAACAAGCTGAATATTTAGCCAAACTATTAGATCGTATGAGTAAAATTAACAATTTCCATAATCTTTTGAAAGATAGACATGAAAAGGTAACATTATTATTTGAAGAAAATAAATTGAAACCTTTCAAATATAAACATTCTGGTGCATTAGCCTATTTAGGTTCTGAAAAGGCAATTGCCAATATCACTTGGGGTGGTCGTACTTTATACACTGGTGGTGGTATATTCACATTTTATATTTGGAGAATGGTTTACCTTTCCATGCTATTATCTACACGTACTAAATTTAGAGTTATGATGGATTGGTTAAAACTTACTTTTTTCAAGAGAGATTTTTTCAAGGAATTGTGAACTAAGAAGACATGAAACTCTTTTGGCAAAAAAAAAAAATATCATACATACATTTTTGGTTTTTTTTCATTCTTGTTATTATTTATTTATTTTTTTATTTATTCTTCCCCCTTTCTGTATTTATTCAGTAATTTAATGTATCAATTACTGGCCATCAATATGGCGCTACAGTATTTTTTTAATGTCTTTTTTTTGTTTTTCGGATTTTATCCATTATACCAATTAACAAGTATAAAAATACTAATGCATAAAAAGTTATGTCATTTGCTTCTGCAAGTTTTAAAATTGTATATATAGGTCTATTGAAAGAAACTTTTGGCTTTATTTATGTTTTCCAAGACCAATTGTTGTGGTTGCGTTACATCATTCAATACAATAAAGCAAACCATATTAGATGATATTTCACAAACATAAATAGAATTATTTAAAATTACTGTCTTAAATCCACTTTTCAATTTAGTACAACTCTGTTTATAATTTTTCATTATATTTGATATTTTTTCAAATCTTTTCGGATCCAAAATCTTGTCATCCATTCTCTTATTATCAGTGGTATCATTACTGGAACATATTACTAAAAATGTGGTCTTTTCGAAAAGTATAATTTCATAAGCATCTAAAATTTTTTTAAATTTGATTAAATTGGATTGGTGAATGGACATATTCGGTATCAATGAACAAACTATTTGTGACCAAGCTCTATATAAACTTTCATCCCAAATGGAAGTGGCAAACCCTATTAGATTAGCAAATCCATACTCTGTGGAGGTCTCTTGTAATTTATTCATCATGATACTAAATAATTCTTCTCTTTTATCAATCTGTACTAAATCCATCTTATGTAAAAGAACAAAAATCTTGGCATCAGGCGAATATTTTTTCAATTGCTTTAACGATCTAGTAAAAATCTCAATATCTTTCATTACTTCTTGTGATTCAACATCAAATACATGAATCAAGACTTGTACCATTTGGAAAATATGATCCTTTTGCTTCGAGAAATAATTCTCCATGAATACGTCTTGACCACCACAATCCCAAAGATTTAAAGTCATGTTACCCAAGAGTCTCAAATGTGAATGCTCTACATCAATTGTGGCACCTAATCTACGAGTATCGAATGCGCTATAGTTACTGAAAATGATTGATCTCATTGACGATTTCCCCGAACCAGAACGGCCCATCAACAAAAGTTTCTTTCTGTTACTCGAGCTGCTCATGTTAGACATCTCTTACTGTACTCTTGGTGTGTTGTGCTTGTAGTGCAGTAAGTTTAGGTATGCCAAGAAGTTACGTAGTTCTCAAGTTAAACCTTTAAAAAATGAAGGAAAAATGAAATTTCAGTTTTTCACGTTTTCGAAACACTGAAATTTCATGAATTTACCTGATTGTAAGATAATAGTACTAAACATAAAATCATGACACCATTTACGCAGTATCCAATAGAAAACTTGGATATTGGTCCTAAGATGAAGAAGAGTAAATAATGAGTCCTACACTGCATGTTATATAGTACTAAAACAGAAAGAAAATAAATACACTCAAATATTGTAGATTTTAAGGGGATAAAACCTTATAAGGTCCTTGTTAAGAATTTCCTAGCTGGGCAACCGAAAGAAGTATGTCCATCTTGGACACTATTAAACCTTATACCACACGACAATGTCTTGAAGACATTCTACCGTTATAACTTACTGAATCGTCTAACCTATTTTACTCTCCCAGATTCATGTAGTTTATCTACAGTACCAACAAGAGGGAATTACTAATTTAATCAAGGTTCAATGACGACATAAGAGAAAATTTAAAGTTACAATGAACAAAAAAGTGGCAGTTTCCCACGAGGCTGAGTCACGTGCCCTTGCCGCCGAGATCGCCGATGCTCGCCCGAGCTTTTCCCACAGAAAGCCGCGCAGTAGGGCACGTGCACTCCCACGTGCGACACGAAACAATGCGGAAACACAATAGCGGCAGGAACGTGCGTCCATTGTGTCAGACAACATCACTCCCGACGAACGGCATTCCCCATAATGGTAGTGGAAAACCGCACGTGGGCCATCGCATCTGGGAATTGCTGTCCAAATTTTCCTAACTGGCCACACTTTCTTGCCGTTTCCAAGGCTGGTGGGATTTGAAAGGGTCAGCAAAGCTCACCTCGTGGGTCCAGTCTCCACTATCACTTGCCACCAATGCACTCGTTTCATTGGTCGCTGACGCGTAGACCCGTGGGTGTCCCCACTATCAAATCATCCTCAATGGCTGAAGGTAAAAAGAAACATCTTTGAGCAAATGTTGAATATTTTCTCATTCGCCGATGAGGGCGGTATATAAGGTTCATGCATCTATCAACTCTTGTATTTTTTCTTGCCATATTATATATCCCTCTTTCATCACCACCAAACTAACAAAAGCAAATTACACACACTCACACAAGGACAGTTTTTCTCTTAATAAAATAAGACCTTGAAAATATTATTTCTATAATGACTACAGACTTCCACAAAGAGGAAGTTGTAAACCATAATACTACTGCAGGCGGTAATATTGCCTTCCATAACTACATCAACGATTTTGCACATATTGAAGACCCATTAGAGAGAAGAGCTCTAGCATTACAACAAATCGATAATGAAAAATTCGGTATGCAACATATAAGAACTATACTAATCGCTGGTGTGGGGTTCTTGACTGATTCATATGACGTTTTTGCAATCAATTTAGCTGTGTCCATGATGTCGTATGTTTTTTGGAAAGGTTCCATGCCTGCTTCCACCCAAACACTTTTAAAAGTTTCCACTTCTGTGGGGACTGTTATTGGTCAAGTTGGGTTTGGTACTTTAGCTGATATCGTTGGTAGAAAAAAAATTTATGGTTTGGAGTTAATTGTTATGATCGCTTGTACCGTGTTACAATGTACTTTAGGTGCTGCACCTGGTGTTAATTTCGTCGCTGTTTTGACATTTTATAGAATCATTATGGGGATTGGTATCGGTGGTGATTACCCACTTTCATCAATTATTACCTCTGAATTCGCTACTACTAAATGGAGAGGTGCCATTATGGGTGCAGTTTTTGCTAATCAAGCTTTTGGTCAAATTGCTGCTGGTATTACTGCTATTATATTGGTCGCTGCTTACAAGAGTGTTTTAATTACTGCTAATTCTGGTGCTGAATGTGGTCTAGAATGTATGAAAGCTTGTGATCAAATGTGGAGAATCCTTATAGGTTTGGGTGCAGTCCCTGGTTGTATCTGTTTGTATTTTAGATTGACCATACCAGAATCTCCAAGATACACACTTGACGTTAACTATAATATTGATGTAGAAAAGGATGGGTCAGAAAAGGAGAATGATGTTGTTCATACAGTGGAAAAAAATCAAAGTATTAATGGTGCTCAAATTGCTATGACAAACAAAAAGGGTTCATTCAAAGATTTCATTCATCATTTCGGTCAATGGAAGTATGGTAAGATTTTATTAGGTACTGCAGGTTCATGGTTTATGTTGGATGTTGCATTTTATGGTATTAGTTTAAACACCGCGGTCATTTTACAAACTATCGGTTATGCTTCTTCCAATAATGTTTATTGGAAATTGTACAATTCCGCTGCTGGTAATTTAATCTTAATTTGTGCTGGTTCCCTACCGGGTTATTGGGCATCTGTCTTCACAATTGATATAATAGGTCGAAAGCCAATTCAATTGATGGGGTTCATTATTTTAACTGCTTTATTCTGTGTCATTGGGTTTGGTTATGATAAAATTGGTTCAAATGGTATCCTAGGTTTATACATTGTTTGCCAATTCTTCCAAAATTTTGGTCCAAATGTTACCACTTTCATTGTTCCAGGTGAATGTTTCCCAACAAGATACAGATCCACTGCTCATGGTATTTCTGCTGCCTCAGGTAAAGTTGGTGCCATTATTGCACAAACTGCTTTAGGTACTCTAATCGATCACAATTGTAAGAGAGATGGTTTGAAACCTGGTTGTTGGTTACCACATGTTATGGAAATTTTTGCTCTATTCATGTTGTTAGGTATCGGTACAACCTTATTAATTCCTGAAACTAAGAGAATGACTTTAGAAGAAATCAGTGAAAAATATCATGATGAAATTGATATCACTGCTCAATCAAATATGTCTTTCGCAACAGGATCTTCACAATCCATTCAAGTATAGATGATGATCATTTTATTTTTTCTGTATCAAACATCTTTGGTACAGTTTCATAAGATTTTCTTTCTTAATTTTCAAATTAAGTTATTCCAGCAGGCAGGATTAAAGCAAATCTTTACAGTACTTATAGAAATGTGTCATAATAATTTGTACAGTTTACTTGTCTGAAAATTATGAAACACAACAGCACGTCAGTAGGGCATAACGGAAAATAAAAAGTGTATATTATATAAATAATGTTATGAACTCTTTAATAAAATTCGAATCAAAAGGTAAACCAATATCTCTCTTCTCTCGTACATGATATTGATTAGTCGCTATATTTACTGATTGCAAAGTGTCACTATTGAGCCTAGTATGAGCAAATAAGCATATGGAAAGATCTTGGCCAAACGACATTTAAACACATTCTCACTGATATATGGCCGCCATACTAATATCAAACAGCGACGCGATTGCTACACCCTAGCCGTTGATCCAATTGTTAAATGATTCCCTGTGTGTTTGTATTACCCGATTTGGAAAATTAAAAGTTTTCAAAACAATTTCGTGGAAATGGAAAATAAACAAAAACAAATCAAATAACAAAAAATAATTACAAATCTCAACGGTTGTAGATTATACGTTAATTGATAAATATAGAGTGTACAATTACCACGCAAGCACGTTATGAGAGAAGTTATTAGTATTAATGTTGGTCAAGCTGGTTGTCAAATTGGTAATTCATGTTGGGAACTTTATTCTTTAGAACATGGTATTAGACCTGATGGTTATTTACAAGAGGGTTTAACAAGACCAAAAGGTGGTGAAGAAGGTTTCTCTACTTTCTTCTACGAAACTGGTACCGGTAAGTACGTCCCACGTGCCATTTATGTTGATTTAGAACCAAATGTCATCGATGAAGTGAGAAAGGGTGAATATAAGGATTTTTTCCACCCAGAACAATTGATTAATGGTAAAGAAGATGCTGCTAATAATTATGCTCGTGGTCATTATACAGTGGGCTCTCAAATCTTAGAAGAAGTTTCTGATAGAATTAGAAGAATGGCTGATCAATGTGATGGTTTACAAGGTTTCCTTTTCACACATTCATTAGGTGGTGGTACCGGTTCAGGTTTAGGTTCACTTTTGTTAGAAGAATTAGCTGAAAATTACGGTAAGAAATCTAAATTAGAATTTGCCGTTTATCCAGCACCACAAGTCTCCACTTCTGTTGTGGAACCATATAATACTGTTTTATCCACACATTCCACTTTAGAAAATTCTGATTGTACATTTATGTTAGATAATGAAGCCATTTATGATATGTGTACCAAGAGATTAGGTATTACTAGACCAACTTTTTCACACTTAAACAATTTAATTGCTCAGGTTGTATCCTCTGTTACAGCTTCCTTAAGATTTGATGGTTCATTAAATGTTGATCTAAATGAATTTCAAACTAATTTAGTTCCATACCCAAGAATTCATTTCCCATTAGTATCCTATGCACCATTTGTATCTAAAAATAGAGCTAATCATGAATCCAATACAGTGGCCGAGATTACAAATTCCTGTTTTGAACCAGGTAATCAAATGGTTAAATGTAATCCAGCAGCTGGTAAATATATGGCCAATTGTTTATTATATAGAGGTGATATTGTCACTAAAGATGTTCAATCAGCCGTTACACAAGTGAAAAATAAAAAAGTTGTACAAATGGTAGATTGGTGTCCAACAGGTTTTAAGATTGGTATTTGTTATGAACCACCAAGTGTTACACCTGCCAGTGAATTAGCTGATGTACAAAGAGCTGTTTGTATGCTTTCGAATACTACTGCTATAGCTGAAGCATGGAAGAGAATTGATGAAAAATTCGATTTAATGTATAATAAGCGCGCTTTTGTTCATTGGTACGTAGGTGAAGGTATGGAAGAAGGTGAATTTACAGAAGCTAGAGAAGATTTAGCCGCTTTGGAAAGAGACTATATTGAAGTGGGCACTGATTCATTTGCTAACGATGAAGAATATTAGTTTCAATTCTTTGGAATGAAAATTTACTGATATTATTATATATACTAAAAGAAAACAGAAAAAGAATATAAAAAAATCTCTATATTATTAGTTTAGTCTAATTTTAATAAAAAAAAACAATTTTGCGATTTAATCAGTTGTATTTATCTTAATGTATTAAGGGTACGTCAACGTCTTGTCAATTTTTTGATTAAGGCTCTATCCTACTGAAGCGATGGTGAGAAATGGGGTGTTCGATCTTTGCCAAAACAATTAAAGATTGCAGAGAAAATCTAGATTCTTGAACGCATTACATAAAGCTCAAATGCCAATTGTACTCAGATTAGTTACAGGTATGTCATCAGGTTCTCGATTACATCATTAGAGTTTTACTTGTCTACCTAATTTACTGAGCTGGGCCTTTTTCCTTTTTCTGATTAATAATTTACATCTTTTTCGAGGCTCTTATCCGAAAAAGGTCATGACCAATACAACGAACCACCCTGTTTTGTTAATGTTTGAGCGAGTGTTGCAAGGAAACTGATTGATACTTAAGTGGGCTGGAAATGACATGTTGAAAGGCTTTTTTCCTGTACGACTTAAAAAACTATAATAAGAAATCAAATACTATAGACACAAAAGCACAAACAAACCAATAAAAATGTCAGCTCCACAAGTTAACCAACCATTAAACGTTCAAGATTTCCAATTCCAATATATCAACATTGCACCAGCCACTGAAGATCAAGGTGCTTGTCAAATGCCACAATCTACCACATGGGAAAAATTTTTAAAGAATAACAAAACAGTTGTGATTACTGGTGCACCAGCAGCTTTTTCACCAACTTGTACTGTCTCCCATATTCCAGGTTACATTTCCCATTTAAATGAATTAGTAAATAACAAGAAAGTGGACCAAGTTGTTGTGGTCACTGCCGATAACCCATTCGCCAACCAAGCTTGGGGTAAGAGTTTAGGTGTTCAAGATTCCACTCATATCAAATTCGCTAGTGATGCCGGTGCTAAATTTATCAGATCATTAGGTTACGAATTGAAAGTAGATGAAAATGTTTACTGGAGTGGTAGATGGACCATTATTGTTAAGGATGGTATTGTTACCTTTGCTGGTAAGGAAGAAAATCCAGCTACCGATGTTACTGTTTCTTCAGTGGAAACTGCATTAGCCAACTTATAAATGAACAGGCAAGACTTTTTGAAATGAATTGAAGAGAAAAGATTGAATATTTGTAGGTATATCCTACAATAACTTCTTTTTCTCTTTATACTCTGAATTTTTGTTCAAATCATGATATAGATAGATATTCGACAGTATATATGTGATTAATGTGATATCAACTTTAATAAAACACACGGAAAAGAAGGCAGCAGTCTGATTCATATACGATACCAAGACAAATGCATGTGCATGTTAGCTTACCGCAAGGCCCAAAGACGTTGTTTCATTGAAATAACGCAAATTTGCGTAATGGTAGATCTTAAGATTTCTCGTCACGTGCCCCCATCAGGGGCTTTTTAGGGATGTGAAATTTGCTATAAAAGAGACGTGACTATCTGAAATATCAGATCTTATGGAGACTCTAAACTTTGCACCTTTTCATTGCTCTTTGAATTAAAATACTTATTCAAAAAAGCTAACTAAATACACTATTACAAAACCACTAAGTTAAAAACATGCCAGCTCCAGAAGTTAATAAGCCATTAGATGTACAAGATTACAAATTTCAGTACATTACGATTTCCCCCTCAGATGATGAGAAAAGCGCCTGTGAAATGCCACAATCTGTATCATGGGACAAATTCTTGAAAGATAATAAAACAGTTGTGATTACTGGTGCGCCAGCTGCATTCTCACCAACATGCTCTGTATCACATATTCCAGGTTATGTTAATTATTTAAATGAACTAGTTAAGGATAAAGGCGTAGATCAAATCGTAGTGGTTACGGTGGATAACCCATTTGCTAACCAAGCTTGGGGTAAGCTTTTAGGTGTAAAAGATACCACTCATATTAAATTTGCTAGTGACGCGGGTGCAAAATTTGTAAAATCATTAGGTTACGAATTAACGGTGGATGATCAAGTGTATTGGAGTGGAAGATGGACCATTATTGTGAAAGACGGGATTGTCACATATGCTGCTAAGGAGGAAAATCCAGCCTCCCAAGTCACTGTCTCATCCATTGAAAATGTTTTAACGCACTTATAATCTATTTCCGCATATTCTATATATATAAACTTATGTAGTTATCAACAGACTAGTTTTAGAACTGTTTATAGTAAGAGTTCCTCCTAACCATCAACATAATTTACGTAATCACAAGAATAACATAAGGCGCTGACTAATGAATGTGGCAAGATGACGGCATGTGATTACGTGATATTACCTTTTCCAGAATTTTCCTTTGAAAAATCACGTTTTGAAAAAAACGCAATTTAACCTCATCGAGTTTTTGATATTAACAAGTTTATTAATCTTTTCTTTCTTCTTTTGTTTGTTTACAGTGTTTTGTCTATATTCCATCTGATTGCCAAAAACTTTTCACTTCTGGGTTTATTCTGTGTCAAGAAACTAACTGATATATACCTCGAGGAAAAAAATAATGTCTAATAATAATAATCCAGAAGAAATAGATGGTTGGGCCGTCTTAAAAAATCCATTACACGGTATCTATATCCCAAGCGGGTTATTAGTTGTAGGTGTCATCATATGTGTCTTTTTATCTGGTGATTTAAGGATCCTTTTAGTATTACCTGCTTTAGCTATTTATCTTGCTACCCAGTATTTGAAAGCTTTTTATAGAAAGAAATCATTATTTGTGGATCGTTGGACACCTTTAGAATTAGAAGATCAAACTTTAATCTCAAAGAATTCTGCTATTTACCGTTTCAAATTAAAGACACATCTGGAAACTTTGAATATTCCCGTGGGACATCATGTCGCCGTCAAAGTCAATATAGATGGCAAAGATGAAATTAGATACTTCAACCCAATTAATCCTAAATTCGATCAAGGTCATCTTGATCTTATTGTTAAATCATACCCAGATGGTAAAGTATCTAAACATTTTGCTAGTTTAACACCAGGTGAATTTGTCGAATTTATGGGTCCAATGGGTACTTTAAACTACAAGACAAATTCCTCTAAGGAAATTGGTATCATTGTAGGTGGTTCTGGTATTACACCAGCTTTACAAATTCTAAATGAAATCATTACAACACCAGAAGATACCACTCAAATATCATTAATTTACTGTAACGATACTGAAAATGATATCTTATTGAAGGATGAATTGGATGAGATGGCAGAACAATACCCTTATTTGGACGTCGAATATATCGTTCGTTTCCCCAAGGATTCTTGGAGTGGTAATCGTGGATTGATCACTAAAGAACATATGGAAAGATATTTGCCACAAGTTTCAGATGATAATCGGTTATTCATTTGTGGCCCAGTGGGGATGAACAATACCGTTTTACAATACGCTAAAGAAATGGGGTGGAAACATAATGATGATGAAAATGATGCTGATAACCAAGTCTTCATTTTCCAATGATTTTCTTCCTTTGTAGTTAGGCAACTAATTTCATAACATTTTATAGATTTTTCTCCTTCTACCAGAATTTATACATACATACATACACATATATATTATTTCTTTTATATTACCTGTCTCAAATAAATATTAATTTATTATCGATAATACTAAAATTTTTGTATCATGTCATTTTATCTTTTCTTTTCATTTTATATATATTTTTATTACATAGGTCTGTTTACCATACAGTTTGAGTATTATCCATATATTCATTCAATGCTTCTGTTAATGGCGGTAGATCAGCTAATTTATGCAATATTATTGGCTTAATTTTCTTACACATCTCTAATCCAGGGCCCTTACTATCATTTGAAATTAAACATAAGAATGTGGTCGCCACTTTAGAGACATCAGATAAGACACTGGGGAACTTGACAGTAGGTAATGCATTTTGCTTCACTGGGTTTATGGTATCACTAGCGGTATCAATGAATTTAGATTGTATAAGTGTCTTTAATTTATTAGCTTCAATTTCACCTTCACTTATGGATACCGCTTTTACTCTTGGTTGAATACCTTTAATAACAAATTTTTTAGTACCAGTCTTGGGATCATTGATTACCATTGCGTTAGCATGTGGAAATGCAACAGACACATTCTTAATGAATTCAACAGCAGGCAACAGTTTCCTACCAGAATCACGTATCGGTTTAGCAAACTTGGATTCATATGACCTCCAAAGTAAAATTTGAGTAAATTCTGCATTTTCCACTGGTTCAAAACTACAACGTAGCCACGCACTGGAACGTTGCGGTTCATCTAATCTTAAAATTTGTTGGAAAAGGTTCAAACTTAATTGTGGTGGCTCAGTTGGTGGTGGAGGTCTTAATCTTTTCGTTAGTTGAAGTTGTGTATTTGAAATTGAATTATAATTTGGGCCCGGTATATTATATGAAAGTAATTTGGGCAAGACAGTAAATAAGATGTTATAACTGTTTGAGTCATTTAATAATAATTTAATTCTTTCGTTACCTGGTAAAATGTACTGATACAGGAAATCAAATGAGGCAATAATCAATTCGGAATCACAATCAATTAATAGTTGTGAAACAATTAAGTGTAATGTTTTGGAATCAAGATTATCTGCAGCAGATTCTTCATCAGCTTTTGAACGCACCAACAGACGTGAAAGTGATCGTAAAATTGATATAAACATATTTCTATCCTTTGTAAAATTCAAAATGGAGATTAATTTTTGGAAAAATGGATCATCCTTCTTAGCAGGTGCAATATAAGATGAAATTGCCTCCATTAAATCTAAAGTATAATGAATTAATTCATTGAAATACGATAAATTTGATTGATAAATTTTCCATGGTGATGTCGCATTTGGATTAACAGTATTTATATTTAATTCGAATTTATTCAGAATGAATAGTATGAATTTTTGTAAATCTTTATTGTTACATAAGACTTGCACAGAATCCATATCTTGCGCTAAATTTCTTAAGATTAAGAGAGAATTAATCCCAATTTGTAAGATATCCATATTTTGTGTATTAATTATTATTGATTTGTCAAAATTTTCAATGATTGGATATAAGTTATTAATTCTATCAATAAACAAAGGTAAAAGATGTGGTAAAATTTTCAAATTAATCATATATGGAGCCTTATTACTATAAGTTAAATATTTCTTCAAAGCCCATTTAACTTCAGAATCGATATTCGAGAGTAAGGACATTTCCATTCTGGATAAATCATCTACACCTCTAATGGATTCATTTGGTAAATTTTGGAAAATATTCAAATTTGCTAGTGAATAATGGATACTATTTTTATAATTGGTATTTAAATTGATCAAATTTACATTACTTGAACTAAATTGGTTAGTATCAGAGTAGTTGTTGTTATTGTTGGTACTATTACTATAGTAATTATATGTGGAAGTATTATTAGTGTTGGTATCATTATTATTCAGTATATTGTAGTTATTGGTGTTAACATAACCATCACTTTGGTCTCTAGTAACTTTGATTGGGATTGGATCGATTGATTGAAAAGTGGAGTCGAGTAGTCTTGCATCAGCATTATCTAAGATGTTACTGTTTAAGTTATTAAAATTGTTGCTATTGAAGTCTAGTGGGTATCCACTATAGGAAATATTGTTATTGGCATTATTCATTTGTGATTAACCAATATGTGAAAGAAAAATGGTTGGAAGGTAAGTGCGTAGTTAAACAAAATCTATTCACTAAACTTTGAATTGTTTGTTTTCTTTGATTTTTCAGAAAAAAGAAACTGAAATTTCGCTATTTTTTGTTGGAAGAGTGTGTTTAGGGTTCATAGGGCTTATTTAAGTAAAGACCTAAACGTAAAAGATAAGGGTTAAGGCTATGTCACGTGGTCGTTGCAAATTGGATTTCTGTCACGTGCTCGGTTGGGCCCTTAAAATTCGGGAAGGCGAAAAGAAAGCAGCCCTTAATTTACAGCAGTATGACGACACTAAAAGTGGCAGCTCTGAAGGAAACAATGGCAACAGTTACCCAGAACGGTAGGTATCCCTTGGCTCCCCTAAAAATACTACTATTTATCGTTAATTAATTGGCCCTTCAAACTTCTTCTGAGTTTCCCCCTCATTTATAACCACTAATAAACGTTATATATTTGGTTGATATCTCTTAGCAAATATCTTTATTCTATTTGGTTTTGATTTGATTCAGATTAAAAAACCAAAACAGATTGATTATCGAGTCGTTGATTAGAAATGAAACTAAATCTCGCTTTATGGTTCTTTATCACAAACTTACTCTTTACGGTGGTGCATTGTAATGGTAATGCAATTTTCCAAGATTGGTCTAAAGACGATTTATTAGACTACTTGAATGATAACAAGATAAATGAAAAGGGCATGAATTCCCTAGAGGATTTGAAAAATGCTGCTTTGACTATTTATAACCGTAACTTGTTAAATTATAATAAACAGTATCCATGGTGGAAATTTTGGAATTTCTTTAACCGCAAGAAAAATAACCTTTTGAGTAACAACAACTATTTGACATTTAATCAAGATTCAAACATTTATGACTGGCTTTTCGATACTTGGGATGTTAAATCACTAGAACATTTCTTAGATGACAACAAGATCAAATATGACAAGAATTGGGCTCAATTCAATAACGACCCTAACAGCGATAAATATTTCTCTAAAGATTATCTATTAAACTTAATCAAAGATCCTAAGAATCAAGAAAAATTTAACAAGAAATATAAGTCAATGGGTCACTATCCATTAACAAAATTCTTCAGTGATTATTGGGATACTAATTCGATTAAATTATGGTTGGATAAATTCAAGATTAAATATAAACCAAAAATGACTAAAAATGATTTGATTCATTTAATTAAGTCCAATATTTACTCAATTTCCAATTTTTATGAAAAGGAAAGACTAAATTTATTAAATGAAATTCAATTGACAAATAGACAATTATTAAACAGAGATGGCAAATTGAGAGAACATGTTTTCAATAACTGGTCCAATACTGATTTGGAAAAATGGTTACAACTACATGAAATCCCATTACAAAACAATTTGATGAATTCACATGACTATTTAGTTAATTTGGCTAACGAAAATGTTAATTTCTTGAAAGATGATTTGAATTGGTACCTAAGCGTTTCCAAAAGACAAAAATCACCATTTCTGGAAAAGACTCCTGAATATTTAAGTTCAATTTGGGATACTTCTAAAATCTATACTTATGATTTATTACATAAGGGTAAAAAGAATGTTGATAATTTGATTAATGACACATTTTTAACTGATATTGAAAATTGGCCAAAGGAAAGATTAAAAGCATTTTTAGACTATCGCGATGTCAAATATTCTTATTTCATTACCAAGAGAGAATTAATTGACTTGGTTAAAGCTAATAGAAATAAACCTTTGGATAATTTGAAAAATTACTGGTCTAAAAGTTTAGATTCCATGGAAGATACTAAGGATTGGTTAGTCGAGAAGAAAGATCAAGGTATGGATTCTATGGGTGACACTATGGGTGACACTAAAGATTGGATCATGGAAAAGAAAGATGAAAGTATGGAATCAATGGAGGACACTAAAGATTGGGTCTTGAAGAAAAAGGATGAAATTCAAGATTCTGATACTTTTGCCAAAATTTCAAATAATTTACAAGATTTAACTGATTTCACTTCTGATGTGAAAGATGGTATCTCTAAAAAATTAGGAGATACTTTTAATAACTGGTCAGTGGAAGATTTGAACTCTTATGTTAGACAATTTGGTTATAATACCGATTCAATTGTTTACTCTAAGGATGAATTAGTGGATATGGCAAAGAAAAACACTCAATGGTTCTTCAATGTCAAGAAAGTACCACTTTACAAAAGATTCTGGTACAATCTAGGTTATTACTACGGTAGAGTTGTTGGCTTTGCAAAAGATTAATTTATATCCTTTTCATCTAATGACGAAGTCAAGACTTTGACATTGTTATAATAATAATCTCTTTCTTTTTCTTCTTTTTATCTACTATTTACAACTTATCTTTTTTCTTTTTTAACAACACTTTCACGATAACATTGCTTTCTATTACTTCTCTATTGTTTTAACTATCAAACAAAATAAATATATATATCTAATGACATATTTTAATATATAACTTCAAATTAAACATCACAAATGTTTTCCCAACTTTCCTTTTCAAGCATTTTTTTGGATCTTCCAAAAAAGATTAAAAGAGGTAATCAATCCCCTACAGAAACTTGAGATACAACTACATATACACAACACATAGTACAGTACACACGAAAGATGGCAAGGTATGCTTGGTATGTCAGAGTAACAGATACACTACATAGATTAACAGTGATGTCGTTGATCGGTGGTACGATGTTTCTTACAGGTAATTTAGCATATACTTTATATATGAATGGGAAAAAGTTTGATAATACAATTGCTAATATTGAGAAAGAGGAAGATTTGAAGAAATAGGCGAGTGGTTTATCATGGCTTTGAGGTTCGAGATGGGATATATGTATATATCAATATATCTATGAGTGTGTAAATACGAAATATATTCAAATGTTTGTTTCTAACTGAGTAGTAAAGATAGAATGGGATGTCATGCTATGCGAAAAAAGACTAGCATTGAGACATTTGAAACGTCACTCTCTATATGTTTTAAATTCTATCGTTGTACATATATACAGTTATATCTTTAAAATTGCTTATTTGGTCTTGATAGTAGCAGTGCTAGTATCAGGAGCAACATTAGCAGAATCCTGGTTCTTTTCTTGTGCTTGCTTGATCAAAAGTTGTCTCATGTATTGTTCAACAGATAAGGAAGTTTTACTCTTTTCTTGAATAATTTTTTGTATTTGTTGTGATTCCTGATTTAGTTTATCAATCTTCTTTTGATAAAACTCTACTGAATCCTTTGCATTCTTTTCCACGTAGTAACCAGTACCAACATCCACCATGAATTTATCATTATCTTTCATTATACCAGGAATGTATAATGATGTGGTAGCTGGGATTAAAATCTGTTGGCCCTTACTTGCTGATTTGGAAATGGATTGGATATCGTTAATACATTCATTGAATTTATTTTTAGCAATAACTAAAGCTTGTAATGATTGCTGGAAATGTTGTAATTCTTGATCGAATTGTTGCTTGACAACTTGCAGTTGTTCCAAGTTTAGTTTGCTTAATTCGACTGTAGATAAAAGACAGTATGCTCTCTTCAATAGAATCAAATAATTGAAGTTATTAAGACGTGTACGATGAAGTTGTTAGTCAATAATGGTTCAGTAGATTGAAGAAAAAAGCCATTAAAAGCAGTCATTATGGTAAAAGACCAAAGGCTGTTATTATTTCAGCACATACTCTTCTGTTGGGACATGTTTTCGTTATTAGTCGTTTGTTGATTGATTTTTCATTAAGTCTTCAAATTTTTATCATTTTTCTTATTTTGTTTGTTGTTTAATAGTGACTGCATTATCTGTGATGTAAACGATGGACAATAACGACTCCACTTCGTTTCAAAGTATTTTGAATCGAGCCAAAAGGCTGCGTGGTGAAAATTCTGCTTCTAATGATACCAATACTGGCGGTAGTGGTCAGGCGAAGGAGTCCAAGTCTGTGGACAAGACAAGTCCCGTAAAGAGAGATAGCAGTGGCAAAGAGATCAGAACTGCGAGTGTTAGAAGAATACCTGATAATGCACAAGTGGTCAATTCGTTCAACCAAGTGAAATTTAGTGGTTCTATTGGTGATACTAGTGCTAAGAATGGATTCAACAACAATTCATCGAAATCAAATTTGAGCAAGACTGTGATGGTCAATACGACACAGAAGGAGAATCCGCTTCTGAAACACCTAGTAAACACTAACTGGCGTTACATATCCTCTCAACCTGCGAAAAAAATCTATTACGATTATTTAATCCGAGAGAGATGTGTATTGTTCTTAACGTTGACGTACCATAAACTATACGTAGATTACATAGAGAGAAGAATGAAACCGTTGCAATTGAACAATAATAATATCTTACTTTTTGTCATCGATGATGACTCCAAATCTGAGGATACGATTAACGATTTGACTAAATTATGTATATTTAACGGTTTCACAATGCTTGTTGCCTTCAATTTCGAACAAGCTGCAAAATATATAGAATATTTGAATAATAGTTAGATCATCTCAAGATACGGTTCTTGTGTTACGGTTGCATAATTGCATCCATGGTACCGTTTATATAAGTTATGAAATGATAAGAAATAAGTAAATGAATTAATTAATTTTTCAATTCTGGAGCAACTGCAACCAAAACTGCAGATCATACAGCTACCGTTTGCCCTTTCAATACACCACTTGTAATACTATACGAATCAATTGACGTGCATTCTTTATGTCTAAGGAAATTTTGCAGGAATTTGATCCACTGACCAAGGGAAACAAACTTCATTTAAAGAACAAAGATGATCAAACTGGTGCACCCGTTCAAGAACATCTTGGTGATATGGTAAAGGATAACGTTGATATGGAAAAAGAAGAATTATATAATAGCACAAGTACTACTGCATCTCATTTAAATAACAATGCTACAAGCTCAAGCACATATCAAACTGAACAAAATTTTCACAAGTCCAAACCTTCAGATGAAAGTATTCTGAATACAAACGACAATAGTCCAGTAAGTGATGAACACGAACGTAATGATAATGGGGATGAAGAAGATGATGATGCATATTTTTATGATTTCCAATTATTTATTAAACAACTAAAAGATCCAAGAGCAGATCCATTAGTAAGATATATTAAATCATTCTTGAAAAACTTTTGCACTCAGAGGCCCATATGGACAGTAACTGAACAAGTTAAATTGGTTTATGATTTTAAGAAGTTTATTTATGATAAGTTTAAACATTTTGAACCATTCAAGTCATTAAATGAATCCAAATTTATTAATGCCAAGGAAGGTTTAGAAAAATTAATAATGGGTAAATTATATTCTCGTTGCTTTTCACCCAAATTTAAACAGTTATTGAAGATTGAATTAGATACAGAACATCAAGATGATATTGATAAAGATGCCAAACTAATTGAGAAGATTAATGAATTTAAGTTTATTGAATTGAAAAATTTGGACTTACCCTTTATCACTGAATCTAAATTGAAGCAATTTATCAAATTAGCATCTCAGGAATTGAATAAGATAAATAAGTTTAAATCGCCAAGAGATAAATTAATTTGTATATTAAATTGTTGTAAGATTATATTTGGATTATTAAGGTATAACAACTTAGAGAAAGATGGAGCTGATTCGTTTATTCCATTACTAATTTTCATTATTATTAAGAGTGATATTGAAGACTTAGTATCCAATGTTAAATATATTGAAAGGTTCCGTTATGAAAAATTGAATATTGGTGAACAATCATATTACTTGAGTAGTTTACAAGGTGCTGTTAATTTTATACTGGAATTAAATTTCGACAATTTAACAATTGATGATAGGAATACGTTCAATGAGAAATATAAAGAGAATCAAGAAAGATTACTCAAATCGAATCAATCAATACTCTTGGAGGATTCAAGTAAAGAGTCAGATTCAAATGAAGCCAATATTCAACCTATCAACATACCATCTTTAGAAGACGTCACTACATCTATTGGTAGTATTTTCACTGATTTCATATCACAGTATAATGCTTCTACCCCCACTGATGTTTATCATAGTGATAATAATGAAAATAACTCCACTGATCCTATACTAACAAGAACCCGAACACAGGAGGAAGAGATCGAGGAAGATAAGAGAATCCAAGAAATGATTGCTAATTTAGAGGCCAAAGAACATAGGGAAACGTTGGACACACTGGGTTCTATGTTCCCCGATATAGACTCAGAGATACTGGAAGATATCTGCATTGCGAAGAAGTACAGAATGGGCGAGTGTGTTGACACATTACTGGCCCTCTTCAATTGAGATACCCATCCTGGGGGGGATGGGGGCCCAATGGAACACACACCCATGTACGTGGCACCTTCCAGGAGATGCTGACATGAGCGCATTAGTCAGCAGTGGAAAATTCTTCTTTTTTCTTTTTGAACCCTGAGAAAAATTGCTATCGAAAGGTGTTAATATTTATAGGCATCACTTGGATATATTCGGTACAATTTGCACTTATACAGCCACATTTGTATCTACAACACATTCAAGTATATTGTAACATAGCATTACTTTGTTCAGTATGAAGTGGAGCAAGCTTTTTCTTTCTGTACCTCTAACTCCCGCAATCGCACTTGGTGAGCAAGTCAACTTCCAAGTGGGAAACAATAATGACTTAAATAGTAAAAATATCGCTAATACTTCCACCAACAACAACGTGGCTCAACCATGGGATGCTACTCCGTTTTGTGAAATGGATAAAGATGAGAAAATTGGGCCCGAATGTGATATTACCATAAGTGAAATAAATCAAATTAATAAGCATATAAGGAACGACTTAGTTAGTTTAGTGCAAACAGATTTCTTCAAATATTTTAAATTCGATCCTTTAAAAAAATGTACCATTTGGGAAAATAACGAAGGTTTGTGCTTTAGCAGAAGTTGTGCCATTGATGTTGTGGAAGATTGGGACAGTCTTCCTGAATATTGGCAACCGGAAGTATTAGGTCAACTAGATAATGAGACATACAATGTCAACGTAGAGGAACATAAGGATTCTGCATTCTTAGATCAATTATGTGATAGTAATAATAAAAACAATTTTGATCGTTTACCCTTTGAGGATGAAGATGACATCAACTATTATGATATTAACGATTTTACAAGTGAAAATGCAGTGTTGGTGGATCTTTCAGCAAATCCAGAAAGATTCACTGGGTATGGTGGTCAACAAGCTGGTCAAATCTGGAAAAGTATTTATGCCGAGAATTGCTTTAACGTTAATAACGAAAATGAAAAATGTTTGGCCAAGGATGCATTCTTTAGAATTGTTTCTGGGTTACATGCTTCTATTGGTACTCATTTATCTAATGATCATTTAAATACTGAAACTGGTGAATGGGGACCAGATTTGGATTTATTTATGGCTAGAGTAGGTAATTTCCCTGATAGAGTCTCAAATATTTATTTCAATTATGCCATCGTTGGGAAAGCTCTTTGGAAAATCAAACCTTATTTGAAAGAACTAGATTTTTGTTCAGATTATGATAATAATGTTAAATCCAAAATCTTGAATATTGTTTCACAATTAGATAATCATATCTTTGATGAAGATTTAATGTTTAAAGGTGAAGTCGATACTATCTTAAAGGATGATTTCAGACGTAGATTTAAAAACGTTACTAAGATTATGGATTGTGTTCATTGTGATAGATGTAAAATGTGGGGGAAAGTTCAAACCACCGGGTATGCTACTAGTTTGAAAATTCTTTTCGAATTAGATGAAGCTGATGAATTATCTAAACAACGTGTTGTCAATAAATTGACTAAATTTGAATTAATTTCATTATTAAACACTTTTGATAGATTATCCAAATCAATTGAATCTATTAACAACTTCGAAAAAATGTATAATGATAGATTAGCTAGTTCAGAAGGTAGTAATGTGGCAGCATTCTTCCAAAATAATTTCTTCAAATTATTAGGTAAAGCAAAGGATACATTTGATAAATTGACTAATAATAGTGTTGTAGTAGTCGATGAGGACAAGAATAATTCAAATGATACTACAAAGGAAAAGGAGGAAACAGCATCGATTATTGATGATACAATGAAGGAAAATATAACTGAAGTGACCAAATCTTCCAATGAAACTACCCAGGATATGGAAAAGCAAGAATCAAAGAAAACCAAATCCATGAATGATGAAAAAACATTTAATTATAGAGATGTGAAATTACCTAAGAAAAAGCAAGAACAAATAGTACAGGGAAAGAATGCGTCTATGAAGATTAGAATTAAGAAGGCATGGGATACCGAGATTCATAACTATTTTGAAGCTATAAAATTCATTTGGAGAAGTTATTTAGATTTACCAAGAAATCTCTTTAGGATTTCTTTGAATTTTTTCACTAGATTGTGGAATACGTTCATCGGATTTACTGGATACATAGATGAAGCAGATGAAGAACCGGTTGTATACGAATTAGATATTCAATAATCAGATCACCATAGTACATCTCGTAAGATATAAACAAATTGAAAGATTTTATACATAAAGAAAAGAAAAAAAGAAGAAGTACTGTTAGAAAACAGCTGAAGGCATACGGTTCTGATTCCACAGAAAAGATAAAGCTTGTGGTATCGGATATGTTTTTCTCACTCATTCTATTTTAACTTTTTGAATAAAAGGATGAATAATATCAGTACATATATATATATATATATATCTATATTTTCAATGCTATATGATAAATTAGACTATCAGTAAAAATGATCATTTTTGTTTATTTTTCTTATTTTGTCTTTGCTTTGAAGCATTATTATTTATTGTATTATTGTTGTTGACATTATCATCTTGATTATTGTCATCGTTATCCGATTCATCATCGTCGTCATCACCATTATCCTTTGTTCTATACCGTTTCAAAGATTGGTTATCAGTTTCACTAAATTGCTTTTTCGCTTCAATAATTAATTTATTTGTATTAATTAATTCTTCTGCTCTAGCAAATTTAACTGGATCACGTCTCATAACAAATTTAAAATCATCTAACTTAACTTTATTTCTTTGTGTACATTTAGCTGTTCTATATGCCACAGTACATACATCTACTAAATATGCAGATACTAATTCATCTAAACAACTGACGGTTTGTGGTAACGGTTGGATAACATCGCCATAAGCGTATAATAAAGAATTCAAATCTTTAGAGAATAGATGTGTTTTCTTTAGTCTTTTGGACATAGTGAACCAATGTGAAATATTTATTCAATCAATACTGAATAATTTCCAATACATAATAATTTTTCAATTTTGTTTTTCCCGCTTTTGAAAAATTCACAAGGTCAGGTGACAGCGATGGTACTTCGACCAATATAAAAATTCTATAATACTATTAGTGTGAATACTTCTATCACCTAACTACACACAAAGCAAAGGGCTTACTAACCCTAAAAGGTCTGGACAGTGGCACCCTCATCTTGCAACAGCAGTACGTATTAAATCGCAAATTTGGGTGGGTGCTTGCCATCACGTGCCACTTCCAACTTTCCGCCCCAAAACTTTCAAGGGGAGAGAGGAAAAGCAATTCTTTCGGTGTTCTGTGGCCCGACTTTCTTTCCCAGGAGAATTCCATTTCCTTCCACGTGCCCCGCAAACTCCACAAATCCACACCAAGGCACTAACCGTTAGTGACTAACGCCACTTTGCACTGGGCTGTTTCCAGTCAGATGGCACGGAAAACGTCTTCCGCTTCCCCTTCCGCGAATTCTCCGTTTTCTACTCCGTTTCTTGACGTTTTAAATCCGTTGTTAGGAAAATTAACTCCGTTCCTGATTTATTGCCGTTCTAAAATTTCTGGAATGCATTTTCTATTTAAAGGAAAAAAATAAAGCTCAACCACTTTTACAACGATTTACCTTTGTATTTGTTGAAATATTACTTTATATAATACAGTAATACATCCAAAAGTAAAGAAGTAAATTAATCTCTCACTTCTTAATTTCTTCTAATTATCTCTTCCTCTCACTGATTTGATCTTAACTTAAGGGAAAAAAAAATGTCTGATATTTTAAATGTTGCTGTTGTAGGTACCGGTATCTTTGCCAAAGATAGACACTTACCATCTTATAAACAATATCCAGATAAATTTAAAGTCGTAGCTGCTTTCAACAGAACTAAGGCTAAAGCTGAAGAATTTGCTAAATTAGCTGGTATTCCAGATGATAAAGTTTATGATAACATTGATGATATCATGAACGATCCAAACGTTTCTTATGTCGATGCTCTTTTACCTGTCCAATTCAATGTTGACATCACTAAGAAGGCAATTGCTGCTAAGAAACCACTTATTTTGGAGAAACCAATTGCTGCTAATATGAAACAAGCAAGAGAAATTGTCGATTTGGCTGAAAAGACTGATGTACCAATCGGTATTGCTGAAAATTGGTTGTATTTAAATTGTATTGAAGTGGCTAAGAAACAATTAGCTAAGATTGGTCCAATTGTCGCATTCACTCATAATGCTACTGGACCATTTGTTAAAAATAATAAATATTTAAATGTTGCTTGGAGACAAAACCCTTCACATATTGGTGGGTTCTTATCTGATGGTGGTGTTCATCAATTAGCTTTAGTGACTCATTTAGTAGGTGATTTTGAATCTGTTTCAGGTTTAACTAGACAAGTTCGTAAAGAATCAGGTGATGATGATATTGCTTTCGGTACCATTAAAATTAAGGATTCTGATATTATTGGTACTTTCACTTATGGTTCTGCTTTTGGTGCTTCTGATAAATCTGTCTTCTTAAAGATTTACGGTATTAATGGTTCGGTCATTGTTGACCTCTCCAATAAATCTAAATGTGTCGTTAAAGTAAGAACTGGTAGTTTTGCCGAGGATACTAGTGATGAAGAAGTTATTGATGTCGAATATGATGAATCATTTGGTGTTAATCCGGAATTTTTAAACTTCCATGAAGCTGTTTTGAAAAATGACAAGACTTTATTCAAATCCACTCCAAAGGTTGCATTCCATCATTTAGCTATTGTTGCAGCTTTCTTAGAATCATCCTCTAAGAATGGTGATAACGTTAAGGTGGAAACTTACTGAGTTAGATATTAGTTATCTTCTTTTGCCATTCTTTTTTTTACCTTTAATGATAAACTATTAAAATTTAATGATTTAGAATAAATTATGAAACTTTTTTTTTTTTTAACTTTAGGACTATTTATATGTACAATCAATAAGTATTTCTTTTCTTAAAACAGTGTCGTTATGTCCTTCGTCTCTTCTATGTATTATATATGAAAGCTTCAAGGGTAGTGAATGATATATTTTAGAATATTCAATCTTCGATTTATAGATTTTATAAATCTAACAATGTCTATTTTCTTCAAACTCACAATCTCAAAAATTTATAAATTGTCGTGCTTGTACAAACAAAGTAAGGCTGTGCAAAAAAAAAACATTTCTTGAAAACCAGGTCTTTATGATACAATATAAACATACAGTGGTGATCCTGGTGACTATTATATCTATATTACTGAAAATATTTCATAAATTAAAGCAATTCCGCATTAATAAGGGCATTTTCAGCAGCATTACGTTGTGCATCTTTCTTAGTCTTTGCTTTTCCTTCTCCAATGATTTCACCACTACTTTTTATTCTACAAACAGAATGGAATAACCCATTTTCTTCTCTTGTGATATATTCTGGGCAAAGATTATTTTGACTTAAATTTACGTAAATTGTTTGCAAGATATTATTCTTGTCAAGTCTAAGTTTTTTCATCGGTATACCGTTCACGTTATCGTTACCAGTGTTATGAATCTTATTATGAGTTTGTATATTGGTTTGATTTCCTTTCCTATCATTGACAAACCTATCATTATTATTTCTGTTTTTACTATTATTCTTGTCAAACGTGCTCTTCATATTTATGTTGCCTCTATCAGGGCCTGCGTTAGCATCCAATGCTGGATCTAGAAATTTTGTCTTACCACTGTTAAGAGCCTTCTTGAAATCCATATTAGAACCTCTATAATTATTATCATTTGAACCTCTATTATTATTATTTCTATAAACACCATTATTAGGTTGATAAATGTTATTGTTGAAATTACCGTTCATATTTTTTGATGAATTACCATTTCTGTTGCCCGCATTAGAGTTTCCAAAGCCTGAATCGTCTTTAGAATTGTTTTGTTTCAGCGATTGAGTGTTTCTAGACACATTTTGCATATTTTGAGGTTTGGCATCCCTCTGATTACTAGCTCTCGCATCATTTTTGGAGTTCACCGGTTCATAGGTATCTATTTCATCGTGATGAGTATCATCAACCTGATTGGTAGGATTTTGATCTTTATCAATTACCTTTACATGTTCATTGGTGATATCGATGTCATTACCAATGAATCCATGTGACTTTAGCGACTCGTCCACTTTGTAAGATTCTTCATTGAATTCATAATGATCAAAAATAGACAAAAAGTCTAAAGAATCTTTGATAGAAAACACATAACTGGCAATGGCCATGGCAGGTGACATACCGATGATTTGATGAACTTCATCATCACTATCAGCCAACTCTTGTAAAGCAGAATGAGGTAGAGCTAATTGATAGATTGTACTGACAGACTCTTGCAATTTATCACAAGCAAGTCTTATTTCGTCATATCTGTTCACTAGATCGTTTTCTGGATGCATGGCAATTCAATTGGTTTCCAAATCAATAGTTGAAAATAAAATTTAATCGATTTTGGAATAGTTTTCATGAAAAACTGAAAAATTGAAAAAAACTGTAAACTATCTAAAATTCTCAGAAGAATCTTAATTTTAAGACACAGTATTTTGTTGAAATGAGCGTTGAATAGCCGATAGGTCATGTTGGCTACATATCTAACGTAAGAGGCCCCTTGATTTTTTCAAGAGAGAGAATTTTTTCTAGACCATCTCGTACATTGCTGCCTTGTCTGAAAATTTCACTCTTATGATATCGTTACAATATACACTTATCTTGGTATACAGAGAGACGTAAATTTCAGAGGAATATACATCGTTTTGATAGAAAAAACTGAATAGTGAGAAGAGTCATTCAACTTTCTTCTCTATCGTCGTTTCATTAACTAGAAGTATATACATATATCTCCAGCTCTCTCACAGCTTTACTCAGCCATTTGTGGTATATATATATATATATATATATATATATGCTGTGTTTGATACTTACATTGAAATGATACTGATACAAAAATGATACATTTCAAGATATCGTATGTAGAGGATCTTGTGTAAAGTACAAATCATTCATCAGAGCAAGGTTCAAACCCATCAGAATCTATCAAGTTAGGTATGA
The DNA here is from genome assembly GCA_003708445.3 of Grigorovia transvaalensis. Lineage (NCBI taxonomy): Eukaryota > Fungi > Ascomycota > Saccharomycetes > Saccharomycetales > Saccharomycetaceae > Grigorovia > Grigorovia transvaalensis. The sequence goes on along the minus strand of PPXN03000030.1, from coordinate 4,533 downwards.
AGCTTCCATACTATGCAGATTTAGATTAGTTTCCATATGAGTGCTGATAAAATTAAGCTTATGGCGTTTACTCCAAATTCAGGAGTTTTGAATCAATCTTAGTAGAAAGCATCTACAGTATCAGCGACTGTTAACTGAATGTATAAATGTATCCTCTCCTTTCTTAAATATTAGTGTTCTAGTAGATAAGAATTCTTGCAAGATGATGGTCCATAATAAATTATGCAATTTGTAAATTATGAAAATTCAAATCAACTAAAACTAAATTGTTCAGAAACAAAAACGAAACAAAAATCCTACAAGTCGTCAACAATTCCAGTTCTTCCCTACACTGACGAAGCTAGTACCTAAAGCTTTCAATTTGAATGAAGATATAAATTGAAACAGATAGTGTTTATATTTTTTTGTTTTATATTATGTAAGAGATTTAGCTGATACCAGTTCTTTCTGTCTTTGAAAAAATGGTTGGATTACGAACAGCACTTTCAAAAACCACACTTATTAAAAACATCTTTAAGGTAAAACAAGAATAGAAAAGCAGTGGCGTTGACCAATAGTTTTTGGAGTTATGAGACAATCTACAAAATGAAAACTACTAAAGTTGATGGTTATTTACTTCTTGCTTATATTAGGATGCTACTCAACAGTGGTACTCAATATGTGCTTTGTATCAGTTTCAGCAACCTTTTAATCTATTCAAATAAAATTGAAATTGGAAAGCTCAACTTGATCTGTTTATCTCGTAATGCAATGAGCTCTTCTCAAGAACATTCAATTGTTAAGCTGAGCTATACTTTATCCAAGAACATACACAGCTATTTATCGAGCAAGAAAAAGCGAAATAATCTAATGAAAAAGAAGTAAGTTCTAGTACCTATTCATTAATGTTTTTTTGTATCATAAAATTTCTGGGAATGGTTCAATTTTTACTTTAAACCGGCTTTAATACCATTATCATTGATGCACTACTCATTATGAGTTACTTAACTCTTGAATTGCATCAAAACTTGCCTCTAAGATGATTCAAGACTCAATTTAAGATTATGAGAGGTGAATATTCCGAACGGGGACAATTTTGCCTTCACAAAAGCCAAAGTGATCAAGGTGTTACAAATAGGAAACAGAAAGACGAGGTAGTTTTGCTTTCTATCAGCAATTTCCACAAAGGGAACAATAATAGCATGGTTCCTATCATTCTTTGTTTTCAGTACCTTAGACATCTTTTTTAGAGAAACGAGCCATGTGCCAACCCTAAAGAACAAAAATGCGAAGATTTAACGTATAGTAAAAATCTTGGAAGAGTAATTGCAAAACTGGCTAGAATCCATTCATAGAATAATCGTCATGAAAAATATTGTGTAGTGGGTTGCAACACAATAATATAGTCACCAGTTTTTCCTACACAATGATTTCCGGGATCTTTTCGAGGTACTAGTTTGGAAAGGCCAATATGATTCATATCCAAACGGGAAAATTTTCTACTTTTACACAAAAATTTATCAACCAAGGTCAATGCTGGTTAGTAGCAAAATCGACTTTTTGTGAAAGTGCAACCAGTAGCAGTAACTGTAATTACATTCAAAAAGCATTTTACCTAAAACTTACATTTTGCAAGACAAGATTAGCATTTTGAGTAAGTTGAGTTCTCACTTTTTGAGATGCTTCGATATATCAGGATTTTCTAGATTGGTAATATACTACTTGATATACTTTTCATCAGATCTGAAAAAGAACGAGTCCCTGTTTCTTTTGTGCCTTCAAGGGTTGGAGATTTCGCTTAAAATCAACAGACGAAAGCAACTTCGCCATGCACAAACAACACCTTGAAGATGCAGATTTATCAATTTCACGCCCTGATAACACAGGCAATGAACTCATTCTTTCAAAGGGTTCCTTAAATTCCAAATTGTATGCTGGGAAGGAAACATGTAACAATAAGATCAGTGATTATCATTAAAAAAAAATAAGATTTGCTTTCGCAGTTAAAGTTTTTGCACAGAAATGATTTTCGATGCACTTTTTGGCATTTACGTGTTTTTCCAAATCACGTGCGTTCTATGCTTCAAGTTTTCTTCGCATGAAAATGATTTTTCATTTTGGTGGATGCAGAAACCTATTTTAACATAATCAGTTTAATGATACAATTTTCCTTGCTATGGTTGGATATTCTAATTGAAGAATATCATTTACCGAACCACTATCAAAATCAAGATACCAGTTTAGATATATTAACTTTCAGTTGCTCATAAAAATTGTGCCGAAAAAATTAGGAACTGCTCTCATATGCAAGGAAGTGATATTCCTTTTTTTGGCAAGTCATTCTTTCCATGAGCTGAATATCTACACTATTATCTAGCTCATCAGCTACAGCAATAGTGTTTACAGCTGATCATGCATGTTGCTATCGTTTGATTCGTTCACTCTTTTTCATAGATTAAATTTTTTTGGTTTAATAAGTAAGCACTTGAAAAGAGACATTGCAAGAGTATGCCTGCAGCTAAAGTCTGAAAATTTGAAATTTTGTATTGGTCTTTCCTCCATACGATAATCAGAAATTTGTCTTTTGACAACCATCGTGCATTAATTTTACTACATTGTTAGCTTTATTTCGGAAATAAGATGCATTACAACCCCATTTATGAACCCTTTTATCCAAATGGTCTCATATTTGAAATATGTATATAAGAAGCGATATTCTTTTTCCTCTATTCGATTTATATCTTTTTCTCCCTTAAACCATAGCTTACTGAAAACATCTTTGAGAGTTAAATAGATCAGTTAAATATTTACAATATAATCACGAATTACTTTCAGTATATTCCTTTTGATTATTTTTGTTGAAATATTTATTTAACCCACAAAGAAATAAGCAACTACTTTCATTCGTTAATTCAATTTATTTTAGGCTTATAATCAAATTCTTATCGATTATAATCAAGTTATAAAACTTTCCATTCCTTTGATTAAATTAAGGATATTTTCTTTGATTTACAATTTTTTAACTTTTATTTAACAATGAAGTTTAAAGATAACTTCAGCCCATTGGGTTGTATATTCATCTTTTTGAATCTGCTCAGATTCACTTTTGCTATACGTTATTCTAGAGATACTGTCCTTACAGGTGATCATACATTTAATGAAGATATTATTATTGATTCAGGTGTTACATTAACCATTGAACAGGGTCAAAACTTTGTCTTTAATGGTAATTTGAATATTTTAGGTACTCTTGATATTGTTGGTCACACCACTCATGGTATTGGAAGATTGGATTTTGGTTCTAATTGTCAAATTACCAACAGAGGTAGTATGTACTTCAGAAATATTGCTCCTATAGGTGATGCCAGTAGATATGTCTTAGCTCCACATAGTTTCTTCAATCATGGGTTAACATACTTTAGTGTACTTTCTTCTGTCACTACCGTGTTTTCTAATACCGTTAAATCTCAACCAAGAAATTTCACATTTGCACCATCCCACAATTTCTATAACTATGGTACAGTTGATTTCGATTCTGATATGGAAAGTTCAGAAGGTAATGGTTTCTTGTATTTAGGTAGCCAATCTAGTGCATTATTCAATAATGTAGGTGCTGTCAAGGTTGCTGGTAATTGTGAATTCAATGACAACAGAAATTTCTATTACAAACCAAATAATGCTAAGGGTGTTGAAATTTGTGGTCCAGCTAAGGGTCCAGGTTATATTTACAATACAAATGCTTATGCTGGTATTAATCATAAGGACTGTGATGAGCAACATTTCTTATTGGATAATGGTATGTTGTACGTTAAAGTAGCAATTGATCAAAAAGAATACTCATACCAGTCATGGAATGGTGGTCATACTTATTTTGGTGTGTTTGATTTAGATTATTGTGAAAGCAAGAAATTCCAAAAATGTCCAGATAATGACCATAGAATTTCGTATAGACATCACGACAACTGTAAATTTCATTTCATTAATAAATGTAAGAGTGTCACGATCTTTGAAGCATCTACTATCGACTATTCCGTGAATATCTTTGGTATATTTCAAATTTTTGGCTCTGTTGGTACCTATGTGAAAATAAGTGGTATTTATTGTGATGCTCCTAATCCGGATCCAGGCCATGACCAGAAGATAAAGACTTTAACCACTACTATTACTACAACAATTGCTACTTTGACCAAGGAAACTACAGTTACTCAGAGAACGTATACCGTAGGTAAGGACCATTCCAGTACTCCAGAAGTGATTGTTATTGTTGAACACACTCCACCAGCTACTTTATACACCACTGTTCCAACCACTATTTCTGGTTTAACTCAAGAAACCACTGTCTCCTCTACTACCTATACCGTTGGTACTGATGGTGTTACCACTCCAGAAGTGATTGTTATTGTTGAACACACTCCACCAGCCACTTTATATGTTACTGTTCCAACCACTATTTCTGGTTTAACTCAAGAAACCACTGTCTCTTCCACTACCTATACTGTTGGTACTGATGGTGTTACCACTCCAGAAGTGATTGTTATTGTTGAACACACTCCA